>JAENPR010000693.1:0-337430 GCA_018135685.1 Themeda triandra
AAAAGGCCTAAGAGAGCAAGGAGCCCACCTGGGATCGAGATGGACCAAAAACACCACCACAGGCGCGGCCTAGGAGGCGGCCCGGGCCCACACGTCGAAGGCGGTCGCGGGGCAGCGGCACCCAGGCGCGGGCGCGCCAGCCCCGGCGCCGCGTGGGCCCGGCCAAGGGCGGTTCGATCCTTCCATCCCTGGAAGGACGGTTTGCAGGGGTATTTTACCTCCTTGCCCCCGAACCGCCTTCCAGGCCCTATAAAATAGGAGGAGAGGCCCCCCAAGAATACACACCATTTGGAGCTCTCTCTCCCTCCTACACTTGTTCTCTGGTATAGTTCTTAGGCTTTTGGAGCTAGGCAACCTTGGAGAGCTTGTCTCCTAGGAAGAAAAGCTATACCTTTGGTATAAATCTATGGAGTATTCTTCCTTAGCCAAGTTCTTATTATAATTATATAGTCTTGCATATGTGTTGGTATAAATTAAGTGCACATAAAATATGAAGGATTCTGCAAGCGCACAGAACTTACCATTGTAGCATTTTACCGGGAGTAAACCAGGTATCGTTATTTATATTGTACCACAGGGAAGCAAGGGTTTAAGAATCTGATAATTCACCATCATGTATCTACTAACTTAGTAAACCAACTAGACTAAAGCAGGGGTATATATATATATATATATATATATATATATATATATATATATATATATATATATATATATATATATATATATATATATATATATATATATATATATATATATATATATATATATATATATAAGGGTAATATAAATTATAAAGCACATATGAGAATTCTATGATAAATGAGTAGCTAGCTAGAGTGAGAGGACAACGGGAGAGATCAAGGTTCCTATATACTTCTCTATTACTTTGGTTCTATGATAACAGGGGATGGATAGATATAGCAATCATACAATAGCAATTCGGGACATCGGAGCACTAGCCACAGACATGGATGAGAAGGGGGCTAGAAAGGTCCGACTACGGTCCTACAAACACCAACCCGAACGAAGTGGAATACGATAACTAGAGCACTCGATGCGAGCGAAGATCCCATACTAAAGCATAACTACGATACTAACAATCACAAGATAAGCATAAAAGTAAATAGAGAAGATAAATATATTAAAGCATAAGTCTTACAAAGAGTAGATACAAAGACATACCAAATCTCTCGAAGACTTCCGTAACCGAGCGCAGCTCCGCTCTCCCTAACTCTCATCTAGATCTAATCTACTACATTGGAATGTCTAGCTCTAATTCTCTAGAGAAGAGAAGTCATCCATTCAAGGGACGCCTCTATTAACTCGATCCTTCGGGAGATAATGAATTAGGGTTTAAGGGATGCCTCCTCCAGGGGCCAGGGGCCTTGTTTATATAGCCCTCTAGGATGCACCACAACCCTCGGATCAAACCGACCTAAACGGACGATTATTATTCATCCTCAAAGGCGGTGGAACAGGATCCGCGAGGGCCGACGCCGTGGCCGAGGTGCCCATCGGCCGCCCAAGGGGGAGTCGGCCGATTTCTCCATCGAGCCCGTTCGGGCTCCCGTTTGGTCCCGAGCCTTCTCGAACCTTCCAGACAAAATTTTCACCGGTTCCCGATTATCTCTATGTAAACCTGACATGCGGGCCTTCCCGGGTATTTTCGCCGACACCGCAGAAATGTACATTCACCAAAACTCATGGAATTATGTCAGTATAACCCCTATATCTAGTTGGTGAACATATTTTAGTCCTTTCTCATGTCTAGTTGATGGTAAAATTTGGCACTTAACGACCGTCAACAACTCCCCCAAGCTTACCTTTTGCTCATCCCTGAGCAAAGATAAACTCAGCGTGGATCAGGAGTTGCTACAATGCTTTCACGCCTCAAAAGTACACATGCGTTCAAACAAGCGCTATATTTCTCGCTCTTTGATCTACTATTATTCTAGAGTTTTTGCAAGATTTTCAAATAAAACTCAGAGTTCCTTGTATGAACCTTTCAGATCTCTCATTTGTGGTATTTTTGAATCCTCTCCAAGGCATGAGTAGTGTATGCCTTCTCTCTTCTCTCAGAATATGTGGTATTTATGGAATCAAGGCATAGTGGAAAATGCCTTCTCTCTCACCCTACTTTCTAATAGACTTATGTGGAGCTCATAGGTGGGGAGACACTCAAACTCACTTGCATATATTGCATAGTTAAGACATGGATCCAAAGAAACTAGAATAATAATAAAGTCATATGTGCTTGTGAACGAGGAAATGGAATGGATGATAAGATGATGATAGGATGATGATGATAAGGAAGTTATTATGAGGGGTGATCACTTGGTGAACATCTACTTCTACACTTGCTCCTTTGGGGATAACATGACTCTCTTTATTCTAAACCTTGAAACTTCTTGAAAGGAAGGACTTGGCTACTCTTTCTCTTTCTCTTTTTTTTTCTTCTCTTTTTTCTCTTCTTTTTTTCTTCTCTTTTTTTCTTTTTCTTTTTTTTAGAGCAACCAATCCTCTGAAAACGAAACTTTAGCGACGGGGAGTGTATAACTTGAAATGATAATGACTGGAGCTTTTATGTAGGCAAATGGAACGGCGATGATTATTTCTAGATGTTCACTCCCAGGATAAGAGTAGAACCTTTTCTAGATGAAGTGAAATGAGTGGCGTATGTATTTTGTGGATGGATGGATGGATGGATGGATGCGTACTCCCAGGGTAGGAGCAGCATAAGCGCGTATCTCCGGTGGTAGAGACAAAGACAATATGTGGGGGAATACGTACTCCCAAGGTAGGAGCAGCATAGGTGCGTATCTCCAGGGTAGAGATAGCACAATATATGGTGGATGTGGATCTATATGTAGGTGGTACTTCTAGGGACAGAAGTAGCACAGAATGAATGTAGTATTTATAAAATGGGTGCATGCTTCTAAGGACAGAAGTAGCATAGATCAATGAATGGAGAGCACATAGTATTGACTTTAACTGCATGACTGATTCCTTATGGGTCCACAGCATAACTACACTCAATGCCTATAAAGTCTACACTCAAGCCTATAATATGATCTATATAAACAGATGGGTCTTCCTAATCTAGTAAGCATGAATATATGGTCGTGGTAGGAATTTAAACTCTCATCATAAAGGAACTCATCATGCAAGAAATTTAATATTTTCATAAATAAATTCTCTAGAACTCTAGTATCTCTAGGAACAAGATGGACAGTAGCTCAAAACCTTCCTATTTCATATCCGTCAACTACCTAGACTTAGATCAAGTATTCGCTACTCACAAGTTTCAGATTCAGAGTAAATCTCAAATCTAAACAGTTGTGCCTAAAACTCGGGAGAGTGCAAGGTTGCAAACTAAGTACTTGAGAGGAATTATGGCAGAGCAACTATTCATCATCTCCATATAGAGTTTATTCCAGGGATTACCTAAAGACAGATTAATAAGAGCTCTCCAAAAGTAGAAAAGATAAATAAGGAAATCTTTCCGGGTTTCGAAGGTTATGCATCTTTTTTAGTTGTTTTAACAAAGCAAGCTCTATGAATAAATAGATAAGTTGGAACACTTAGCTTGATACACGGGGATGCTCTCCCCAAGCTGGATGTTGACATCGCCTCGGACATTGCGACAGCAAGGAAGACGTTCTAGTCTTCCTAGAGTATCGGGGATAGTTGCTGTTGCAGACAACGTTCCACTATTGAGGGCAGCATTCCGACAGGAGACTGGACATCCTTCTGTCTGTTAGCTCTTCTTGATCCTTTATGTTCTGTGAAGCTCAAATAGACAACGAAGCTTGTGGAACTGATTAAACATTAGTGATAAAAACCTCTAAGCCTTGGTTGTCTAGAATGCCTTAACTCAAATGTCTTCTAATATGATCACAAGAAATATTTTTATCTTTTCATAATAATGGGATGCAAACAGAAGAAACAAATATGCTTTGAAAAAAAAATTATTTTTATGCCACCACGGTGAATGATTATTCACATGGGGCTTAGTAGTTTTCTCGGATGCAAATGCACAACATCTTTATTTTCTTTTTCTAATGCGAGAGATAGTAAAGTGAAGATGCAATTAAGATGCATGTAGGGAAAATAATATATGCTTAAAGAAAAATGTAGTGCTGAAAATGGAAATGCTGATAAATACCAAGTTACCTCCTTGGCGAGGGTTCGGTGATTTAATTCCTCTGAATAGGACTTCTTGTCATGTTCACTCCTTCAGTGCATCATTTGATCCCAAAGGTAGAGACCTTGAGAACTTGTGATGAAGAGTAGATGCTTCTAGTGGCCCTTTACTTCTTCTTGGAGTTTCCCTTGCTTGGTTGTCCTCTCTCCTTGAGCATCTTGTCTTCTAAAATTGCACTCCTTCCTTTTTCTTCCTCTTTTTTTCTTCTTATGCCTAGACCTTGTGCTCCACTCATTGTTTCTTCTCAACATGCCAGAGCGATGGGGCTTAAAGACGGGGGCATGAAAAGAGGAAGAGCATTGCTGGATCATTGTTTGAAGAGTCATCGGCCTTCCTCCCCCAAGCTTGACCTTGTTGTCGCTCGCCACGTGAAACCAAATATGAGTGTTGAGTCATCCCTCAGAGTGTGTTGTACTCCTATGTCCTTAGACACCGTTTGTCCTCTCCGTTCTTAAGCCTTCATTTATCCGAGAGGGACTTTTGATTATAGGTCCATTGAGCAAAGATCTCTCCTTTGCATTCTCGCTTTTGTTTGTACTTGTCAATCCAAGATGAGCGTACGACGGTTGCATGATCTTCTTTCATCAACCATTCTCAATTTTCTTGAGTCTTGGTTGATGCATTGATGTTCTTTGGAGATGTAGACTCGAGTTCTTCCTCGATGGTCTTCGTCTTCTAGCGGTATGGCGAAGAGTTGTTCGGTTAATGATATGTCATCTGTCTTGATGATCAAGGAAGGAGCTTCTTTAGTATTTGTGTGCAGGCTTCATCTCCAATGGCTTAGGGACATCATCTTGTAACCATAGTCATGGTCCTTCAAGGCTTGGTCGGTGGTCAACCCTTGATTAGTGATTGGTTGACACAAGGATGCATGCTTATCATGCCATCCTTGTCCTTGCTGCCAATGTGCAAGATGGTGTCTTCACTCTTCAGGAACAATGAGAGCAGGTCTTTGATTGGCTAAAATGAGATGAGTTGCACCCTGCTCCTCATTGGCATCCTAGCTCGAGTTTTGGGCTCAATGCTATGATGTCTTCAAGGTTGCTCATAGCTTGTCGCCTTGATCCACTTCTTTGAGTGAGTTCAAGATGTTGATCCTTCTTGTGGCACTCTTCTCTTCTTTTTTTTGTTCCATCACTAAAGTGGTGATTTCGCAGGTGATGCCAATCCATGAACAGGCACATCATAAGTTCTTTCCTGCAAAATGTTAGTGGACACATACCCGAAGGATTGCGACAATTTCAAACTACATGTTGTTGCCCACTATTCGCATGATCTTCATCTATGCTAATGAAAAGATGGATTTTAATTAATTTAGCATAGATCATGTTTTCTAGCGACTTCTTTTTTTTTGGGGACCTTAACATGGTTCAAGGCAAATGTAACTTGCAACAAAAGACAATGTGAATGATATTTGGTACTTACAATTCTTCCCTGGACGATGAATGTCTTTTGCGTGAAGTTATTGGAGTTCTTCATATGCCTTGCTTCATCTCCGAAGTGTGTTCATCTCTTGACTTACCCAAATTGGATTTGAGAGTTTTTCTGTAGGGGTTAGTCCAACAAAATAACCAGCATCTACTAAAGCACAATTTTAGTTCAAAAACTAAACTAGACTCCATGTCTAATTTGACTAAAGCAAGGCTATTTAACCTAAGAACCGCACTTAATTTAAAAGCCTATAGAAGTATGATCAGTACTTCCAAACCAAAACATACTATAGCAAACAAGGGCGACATGAAAGCACTATAGAGATTTACACAAACAGAGATGGCAGAGCATGATCATGGTGAGGAATATTTCTTTTCTTCTTTTTAGATGCAAATGGCATGGATGAATGCAAGGAACTAAACATGCTATGAATAAGAAAACATAAACAATATAAACGGAGTGAATGCATAAATTGTTAAAAGTAAACATGCAGTGGGATGCAAGAATTTAAAAGATAACTACTCACTAATTTTAAAGTCCATGAGCAAGACTGTCTCACCATTCGATCATACTTACCATGACTCACATGATGAAATTTGTGAGTGGTGCAGCATCTATGTTCGTCACTTGAGATGTGATTTGACTTCTTATGACGACGACCTTTTTTCCAATCTACACATGGTTAGAAAATATATATGTGTACGCAAACCTGAGAGGTGGCAGGGTTCCAGTTGAATGTTGAATGTTGAGGGACCCTGGGCTCTTCATTGTCTTGTGGAAACTTGTCGGGAGGTCAAAACGACATCTTTTGTCCCGTCTATTCCACAACTCAACAACAAGGGTAATCCTACTAAAGCTAGTGGTACACTAAATTAGCAAGCATCAAGATCATTATCAAAAACTTAACACCGATTGCTTCCCTGGCAACGGCACCAAAAATGCTTGTTGGTATAAATTAAGTGCACATAAAATATGAAGGATTCTCGCAAGTTTACTGAGAACTTACCATTATAGCATTTTACCGGGAGTAAACCAGGTATCGTTATTTATATTGTACCACAGGAAGCAAGGGTTTAAAAATCGATAATTCACCATCATGTATCTACTAACTTAGTAAACCAACTAGACTAAAGCGAGGGTAAATGATATATATATATATATATATATATATATATATATATATATATATATATATATATATATATATATATATATATATATATATATATATATATATATATATATATATATATATATATATAAGGGTAATATAAATTATAAAGCACATATGAGAATTCTATGATAAATGAGTAGCTAGATAGAGTGAGAGGACAACGGGAGAGATCAAGGTTCCTATATACTTCTCTATTACTTTGGTTCTATGATAAAATGGGATGGATAGATATAGCAATCATACAATAGCACTTCGGGACATCGGAGCACAGCCACGTACATGGATGAGAAGGGGGCTAGGAAGGTCCGACTACGGTCCTACAAACACCAACCCGAACGAAGTGGAATACGACGGCCGTCAGACTGCCACGATCCCAGGGCTACCACAACAATCCGTGGGATTGGGTGCATCTCAGTAACCTCTAGTCTAGACACCATGTCTACACTATCAATTACTACTCTAATTACTTAAGATAACTAGAGCACTCGATGCGAGCGAAGATCCCATACTAAAGCATAACTACTATACTAACAATCACAATAAGCATAAAAGTAAATAGAGAAGATAAATATATTAAAGCATAAGTCTTACAAAGAGTAGATACAAAGACATACCAAATCTCTGAAGACTTCTCCAGAACCGGAGCGCAGCTCCGCTCTCCCTAACTCTCATCTAGATCTAATCTACTACATTGGAATGTCTAGCTCTAATTCTCTAGAGAAGAGAAATCATCCATTCAAGGGACACCTCTACAACTCTGATCCCGCTGGGAGATAATGAATTAGGGTTTAAGGGATGCCTCCTCCAGGGGTCAGGGGCCTTGTTTATATAGCCCTCTAGGATGCACCACAGCCCTCGGATCAAACCGACCTAAACGGACGATTATTAAACATCCTCAAAGGCGGTGGAACAGGGATCCGCGAGGCTGTTCGGGCTCCCGTTTGGTCCAGAGCCTTCTCGAACCTTCCAGATTACAGAATTTTCACCGGTTCCCGATTATCTCTACGTAAACCTGACATGTGGGCCTTCCTTGGGTATTTTCAGCCGACACCCCATGTAAAACAGACATTCACCAAAACTCATGGAATTCTATCAAGATAACCCCTATATCTAGTTGGTGAACATATTTTAGTCCTTTCTCATGTCTAGTTGATGGTAAAAATTGGCACTTAACGACCGTGAACAATATGAACTAGAGTAAAGTCTAGTACACAATATATTCAATGATCAAGAACTAGACTATAGTTCTTTTGAGAATTGTTCATCGTGTTCTACATTGTTCTTCATTGTTCATGCGTTTTGCTTATTTAGATTAGATTGTAGAAAGGGAATAGCGGTTCGATGTGCCTTCGGGCTTGCCTATGTCCTAGCTCGTCCATCCGTAGGGTGGGAGTCCTGGGAGGATGTAGGTAGCTCCTTAGTATGCGGACGTGGTGTCCGGATACGAGGGAACCTCCGGATATGACGGCATGCCACGGTTGAGGTGGTAGGCGGCAGGTGGTGACAGCCCTGTCCGTCCTTTGTAATCCCCCACGTTCGTATGTCGTGTAGGAGTTCGTAAATGCCTCAATCGACTGGCAGACCAGTTGCCGAGGTCTCCCCATATTTCTAATCTATAGTCGACTCTTAACTTGTATAACATGTGACATTAGCTGTTCTAGCATAACTATATTGGACCTGCCTGCTCCACGTAGATTATTCTTTATTCTTTATTTTACTTTATTCCTTTGAGATTGCTCCGAGTGTGTGTCCACTATCTAAACTACCATTTGCTTACCCCTGTATAGTACATTGGTCAGTTTCTCCGCGTGATAATATTATATTCATACCCATACTAGATACTTAACATCCCATGCCTTCCTTTGGGAAAATATAAATAACGATACCCTGAAATACTTCCGGGTGAAATGCTGCAACGATAGATCTGTGTGCTTGCGGATATTATTCTAATAGGATGTGATCTATCGGTTGGCAACTCTTGCATAGTTACTAGAACATGTTTCTAGTGATTGTGCTAAGAAATACCAACAAGCATTTCTGGCGCCGTTGCCGGGATAGACTTTTTATCTATCTTTGGTGATCGCGTTAAGAAATATCAACAATTGTCTATATACAGGAGACGAAGCTCTCCTCATTTTGTAATGTACTTGCTAATGAGATCCTTGGGTTGGCTTTTGACTACGACTATTTGCCTTCTATTGGGATAGCAGGCGGGATCCTGGTGGCCTGGTCGTGAGAGGTGTGGCGGCCAGTGGCACCAGCCGCCAAGAGGCGTTTCATGCTTTCAGTTTTGGTCGAGCTAGTGTCTTCATCGCCAGGTTCTTGGTGGTTCACCAGAGTGTACGGACTGTGTCATAGAACCGTCCAATTTACATAAGCACAAGTATGAAATTTCTTCGCCAAGCAGAAAATTAACACACTTGAGCCCATGTAAACCCGGTAGTTCGCAAAATCACAAAGGATTTTAAACTTTTTCCAATGACACACCTGAATCGCACTGATTCAAATAGCTTACCATTCACCGCTTATATGGTTCGCGCATAGAATATTTACATCACAGGTTTCAAATGAAACTTATTACAAATAGAGTTACAAATAACAGCGGAAATAGATACTTTTGGAAACACACTCACAGCTATCAATTTAAATACAGTGCCAGCTCAGGGTCGACATCCGACAAAAGCATGTAGGCAAGATATAAGAGTTGACCTTGCCCGAGGTCTAACTTCCTCTCATAGTGGGATACAGGTCCACCTTGTTGCCACAGCAAAATATCTTATGATATGCAACAGTTGGGAATAAAACCTTGAGTACAAGAATGTACTTAGCTAGACTTAGCCGTCATAAACCAAAAATAAAGTGACTCTCAAGAATCATGCAAGGCCTTTGAAGTGGGCTGGTTTGACTCATTTGTGGAAAAGCATCATTGATTACATGTTCATATATGTATATTCCATCTCAAGTTTATTAGCAGCAGGTTTTACAATTATAGCCTGATTAAGCTAAGTTAGCTCCTGTACTAATAGCAATCACATGATTAATTATAAGCAATTAATAGTAACCATATTAAGTTTGGCATCTTTCAACATCATCCATATAACCATTCCTGTGTTCCACAATAGAATTACTACGAAGCCGCTGCTCAAGTCAATTGTTCACTATCCAGGAACGATGGCGATTGTAATCGATTGCAAGCCAACTGACGAGGTATTTCCCATGCAAACCAGGAATGCTTTGCAAGGGTAGCCTTAGTCCCCATTGGTTCTGTTCGGGTAAAGTCGTGGGACCGTTATGGACCATTCTACACCCAAAGGTTATCCGATGCCAGGTCGCTCAATACATGTCTGCCCACGCTACGACATCAGGTAGCTCAGAATATTCTTGCGCACGGTCACTCAGGCCTCTGACCACCCTGCCTCCATTCGGTGTTATGCCCTACATTTCGGTCACCGGCCCAAACAGAACTACAGCTTCGCGGTCGGAACGATTTATCCTTCCAGCTAAACATAGGGCATGCGTTCAACATAACTTGAGGACGTACAACGGGTCCCTAATCGATTTATCCAACACCTTTGGTTATGTTCCATGATAATCATCTTGCCAATTTTCCTTTAATAACCTAAGGCATAGGTGATAGGAAATCACCCACTTCTAACAGTTTAATTAAGCAAGGCTAAGCATTGATATCGGTCCTGCACCTAACAGGGTAAAGGATATATTAAGGTAGGCAAGGAATAGATAATTACTCCCTCCAGTCCCTTTTAACTGGCGTACAACCGTTTTTTGCTTTGGCCAAAATAACTGGCGTAGGATGAAATACCGAGGGGATTAGTCATTATTAGGCCAATCAAAACAACAAGCGTTGCCTGCATGTGTGCATGCATTAGTGTTTTATTGGGTGGCTGCTATATTTAGTACTAATTGAGAGAGACATTAAATGTGAAGCCCATATTTTAGGAGTGCCTTGGTACCTGTAAACTAGCCTCTCACGCCAGATAAAAAGGACTGGAGGGAGTATGCATCAACTGTTCTAAGAAACTCCTATAACTTAATGCATTAAATATATAAAAGGACTCAAGTGAGAGTTTGCAAACCACTGGGAGAAATGCTCCGGGGCTTGCCTTTCTCTCGACGAGTAAGTTCGACGATCGGGATCTTTGGGCAGATCCACGCCTTGCTCCTCATCTCTTGGCACCTCCTGTGCGGACAACTCCTACTGGAGCCCCTTTTCATACTTCTCGAATTTTGTGACTGGTGCATCTTTCTACGATCCTGTATGATGCATATGCATAGGTATAAATACGACGAATGCACATAGAATAGAAGATGGTGCATAATGATGATGAATGCTCGCATATGAATAAAGATTTCATTCTCCTCTACAAGGTACTCAATCATCATCTAAGAGTATAGGTTCTGGTTCAACATTAACAACTATCATCAATTGACCTAACAATGATCACACACCACACACAGCACATGAATCATTTGCCATACACCCAACTAAACCCAACTAGTTGCTTGCACACTTTATAATTGAATTATAAGGGAATTATAAGTGGATTATATTCTAGATTACAAACTGACCCAAACCATTCATATCATCAGATCATATGCATCTCAAACAACCCTAAAAATATTTGTGGCACCCACTAACTTAATAATTAAACCAATTTCATGCAATTTAAGGAATAGCTATAACAGGGTCTGCTATTTTGACTTTATAGAAAATTCCCATAAAATTACAAAAGCTACTATATGTCAAACCTAGGCTACCATATAAATTTCATCCCATTTGTCCAAGTATACTGTCCTACACAAAAAAGACAAGTAGCAAGACAGCATAGCACCTAAAAATACTTTGTACTACAAAGTATGCAAAATATCAGGTTATATCATATCAAGAACTACATTATAGCATGTAAAAGGCCTAGAAAAATTATCAACCTCAAATTAATTATTCCAAGAATCACACTTGAACTACAACTTTATATTCTTACATAACAAGTGATCATGTTAAGCATTGCACAGCAAGTACATGTCAACACAAGACCAATGAAACAAGAATCACAGTTTTCTAAGCTCTCTACAATTACTTATGAATTTCCCAACATAGGGAGCATTTAAACAATTAAATAAATCTACACAGAAAAGTTCTACAAACAGGCCATCTCATATTTACTATGCATAGATCATCTCATAAGAAAAATACTGCATCATTGGACCATTATTTCTCAAGATATGAATTTTACGAGGTTTAAACTAAAATCTGCAAATCCTTTTCTTTAAATCGAAATAGAAAACCACTTTGCATAAGGAACCCTAGACTTCTACGAAATTACCCCAAGCCCAGATCCGTTAATCCCTGTCTTGGCACTTTGCATCTAGGTCTGGAAAGAGTAATCTATTTCTGTTTTCAGTCCTTTCTTCTTCCTATCTACGTGCAGAGTAGAGGACCGGCGGCAGCGACGTCTCCGGCACCGGCGAGCCAGGCCCTAAGCGGCCAGACCGACCTCGCCATTGGCACGGGCGGGTCCTAGCGACCACGGCAAGGAAGAGAGGGAGGAGGGAGAGGTGGCGATGCGGCACTGGAGGTGTCCGGCCACGGCGGACTGTGACCGCGATCATGGCCGGCGGAAAGAAAAGCGCGGCCGGTCCCTACCTCCGACGATGACGACGACCAGACGCGAGCTCACGTGATGGAGGCGACCATCGGGACGGCGCGCACGCGAGCTGGGAGGATGAGCGGTGGCTGCTGCTGCTGTTGCGGTGGTGCGGTGGTGGAGTAACGACGATGGCGCTACGGAGGTGCCGAGGTGGAGAGGGAGAGAATGGAGAGAGTGAGGAGGTGGAGAGAGTGGTGTGCTAGCCCCAACTTCTGTCCAATTTCACGAGTTGGAGACACGTCGGGGACACACGGCATCCATGCCCCACGACGGTTGTTGACACCGGTGGCAGCCCTGTCCAATTCGGACTGAATCAAATTCGATTCATTCAAATGGACAGACTGAAATCGCCACATTCCTGTCCCTCTAGCTCCCAATCTGTCGAGTTTTAGCGAAAACGTTGTATACCGTTTTGATAGAGCTTCGCATGGTGAACGTTTTCTTCAATACTCACGAAGTCTAGTTCGGCCTGGATAAAAAGTTATGGAGCACCAAAGTAGGGTACCCAAAACTGGAAATCAGTTTTTGACTTGGAAAAATTTGAAGTGCTGAAAACAGCATTTTAGCACCAACTTGGCTGCTCTATAGCTCCTATTCTAGACCGAATTAGGCAAAACTCAAATTGAGTGAAATGTAGTACTCCAAGAGTAAAATAAATCTCTCAATTGGAGCTAAGTCCGGTTCTGCCCAGAGAAAAAAGTGTAGAGCTCCGAAGTAAAAGACTCTTAAATAAATTTTAAAACTCCAAATAAGCACCCACTCTGCCTTCTGCACCAGTTTTGGACATTTTTCAAATCTTTCCATAAAACGTGAGTGTGGAGACTTTGTTCCTCATAAAATTCTCTACAAGATTGGTATAGAAGTCAAAAGCTAGAATTGAGTTTATGGAACACTTTTGAAAAGGTCAAACATAAGTACTCCTAGGTCAAATTTGGTCAAACCATCATACAAGCTTAATTGGCCAAAGTTATTAACATAAACCCTACTCCATTTAGTATCCTTAGTATGTCTAAGTGTATTTAGTGAACACTTCACCAAACACTTGAGTTGGTTATCATGTTTTGCACAACAAGACAAGCCTATAATTGAATAAACCTTAAGTCACAAATTACATAATTGCATGGTTTATGTTAATGCTCATGAGATGATGCTTATGCCAATGCAAATGACATGTCTAATCATGCTTAACACCAGAGGTGTTACAGACCGCAAGGGGGCGCTGATAAGGTCCAGTTCCTCGATGAGCTGCTGTAGTTTGGGACATCAGCAACCCACCCCTGGCTAATAGGTGGGGACTTCAACATGATCCATCGTGCAGAGGATAAAAACAACGACCGACTTGATCGTCGTTCCATGCGCCACTTCAGGGCTTTCATCGATAGGGCGCAGCTTGAGGAGATAGCGATGGTGGTCAGGCGGTTCACATGGTCTAATGGGCATGGACGGCCAACCTTGGAACTACTTGACAGGTTCTTTGTGACGACTGCCTGGTTCACGGCGTTCCCCCAACACGTCCTCAAACCACTCTTGTCTGACTGCTCCGACCACTGCCCACTGCTCCTTCACCAGCACGCATTGAGCGTGCCCAAGCGACGATTCAGGTTCGAGACAATTTGGGTGAAGTTCAAGGGCTTCGAGGAGGTCGTCGCGCGCGCCTGGGTGGCACCGTTGGCCGATGCCGACCCTTTTCAGGCTGCTGGATCACAAGCTTCGGAACGTGGCTGTAGAGCTGCATAAGTGGAGTAACACCATGGTCGGGAGCGTGAGGCTGCAGTTGGCATTGGCGTGCGAGGTAATTCTCAGGTTCGATGAGTAGGAAGATTCATGGGTGCTTGATGCTTGGGAGACCGACACCCGCCGTGGCCTCAAGGTCAAGGTGCTCGGCCTTGCATCACTTCTGCGAACAATTCAGAGACAATGATCCAGGATCATGTTCTTGCACGAGGGGACGCAAATACCAAGTTTTTCCACCTGCAGGCTTGCCATCGTCGCTGCTAGAACAACGTCCCTGAATGTTGAGGGTGCCCAGGCAGTCAGGGACCAGGCCATGGCAGAGGCTCTGTACAACCACTACAACGGATTACTTGGCACGGACTTTGCCAGATCTAGATGAATGAATATGGAGGGGCTGCCTTCTTTCGACCTAGATGCCTTGGAGGTGCTTTTCACGGAAGATGAGGGTTGGGCCGTGATCAGGGAGCTACCACCGGACAAGGCCCCCTGGGCCTAATGGTTTTACAGGGCTCTTCTACAAGGTGGCGTGGCCGATTATTAAACATGAGGTGATGGCGGCCATGAATGCTTTCTGGGCGTAGGACTTTCGGAGCCTACAACACCTTAATGGCGCATATATGATTCTCTTAAAAAAGAATGATCACCAATCAGATTATGGATTACCGTCCGATCAGCCTTATACATAGCGTTGGGAAGTTGATCACCAAGTGCTTGGTGAACAGGCTGGCGGGGCACCTCGACCGTTTGGTCTTGAGGAACCAGAGTGCCTTAATCAGGGGCCGCAGCATACACGACAACATAAGAGATGTGCACTTGGCATGCAAAGAGATACATAGGCGTCGCTCGGCATGCGTTTTGCTTGAAATCGATATTGCAAAGGCCTTTGATTTGGTGTCCTAGACCTACTGCTCGATGTCCTCATGCACATGGGATTTGGGCTACGCTGGAGGAATTGGGTGTCTGCCATCTTGTCAATGACGAGCACTAAAATACTCCTCAACGGGAGGCCCGGGAGGAGAATTTGTCACGCAAGAGGGCTACGGCAGGGTGACCCGTTGTCGCCTATGCTTTTTGTGTTGGTAATGGAGGTGCTTAATCACATGTTGTGGTGGGCCGAGGGCCACGACTTGCTGTCAGCAGTGGCTGGGCTGGTGGCGCCGAGGGCCAGCTTATATGCCGATGACCTGGTGCTCTTTGTGGCACAGGATGAGTGCAGCCTGCACGCAGTTATGGCGATCCTGAACACCTTCGGCCTCGCCTCGGGGCTTTTTGCCAACTTGGACAAGAGCTTGGCAACGCCGCTGCACTGCGCGGAGGGAGACATGGCAATGGTGTTGTCCATCCTGGCATTGCGTGTGCAAGAGTTCCCTTGCCGCTACCTGGGTATACCTCTCTCAGTTTACAAGCTCAAGCGGTCCGACAAGCAGCCACTGATTGACAAGGTCGCCGCTCGTATCCTGGGGTGGAAGGGGCAGCTGCTCAACATGGCCGGCCGCTCAACTCTAGTCAAGAGCACCCTCTCTGCTGTCCCTATCCATACTTCGATTGCCCTTTGCGTGTCCCCCTTGGGCTATTGCTGTGATTGACAAGCTGAGACGTGCTTTTATCTGGGCCGGATCAGACACGATTGCGGGAGGAAAGTGCAACGTGGCATGGATCAACGTTTGCAAGCTGAAAGAACTTGGTGGTCTGGGCATTGCCGATCTTAGGCGCGCTGGTGTCGCGCTGAGAGTCAGATGGGTCTAGCGAGACAGGAAGAGGGGCCTTGCGCCGTCCTCGTGGGAGCAAGCGGTGCTCCAGCTGTTCCAGGCGGCGACCACGTTCACGGTGGGTAATGGTGTGTCCACCATCTTCTAGACAGACCAGTGGCTCAATGGGTCCAACATCAGATCTTTGGCGCCCTCTGTCTTTGCGGCAATCCGGGCAAGATATAGGCGGGCGACGGTGGCCAAGGCACTAAGTGGCAACGCGTGGGTTCACCACCTCTCGGGTGCGGTATCCATGACTATGCCCCTGGAGTTTGGACGCCTTTGTGACTTGCTGGACCAGGTACAACTCTCACTCGACCTGGACGTCCTTTCGTGGCACTTGACCGAGGATCGTAACTACTCCGCGGCCTCTATGTATAGGGCGATGTTCCTTGGATCCTCGCCGCTGCGAGGCGCGACTCACCTGTGGAAGACGGCTGCACCGCCACGCGTCCGCTTCTTCTTTTGGTTGGCCTTGCATGGTAGATGCTGGGCTGGTGAACGTCGCTACCGCCATGGTCTGCAGCCCATGGACTCCTGCATCAATTGTGATCAAGAGTCTGAGACAATGGATCATATTCTGCTGGGCTGTGCTTACAGTCGAGAGGTTTGGGCTATTTGGTTGGGCTGGCTTCGCTTGCCTGATGTTGATGTGCACCCTGAGCCGTTCACGCACTGGTGGCTGCTCAACAGGAAGCGCGTCGACAAACAGTTCCGCCGTAGGTTCGACTCCTTCGTGTTCTTGATCGGGTGAATGCTCTGGAAGCAGAGGAACGGGAGGACATTCAACGGGGCTATTCGGACAGCGCGGGAGCTTGCGGAGGACATTCAGCTCGTGGCCGCAGATTGGTGCATGGCAGGCTTCAAGCAGCTCGGCGTCCTGCTCTCCAGGTGTTGATTGTCTGGCCATCTGGAGTTTTTCATGTTTCAGTCATGTAGTCCCCTGGGGATCGGTGTGGGTTGGCGTGTGTTGTGGACATGGTAATCAGAGTATTACAGAGTCGTTGTTGTTTCGTTAAAACTATCTTTCTGCTTAATGAAAAACGCGTCGAAAGGCGTCATCTCAAAAAATCAGCGCCACTATCAGTCTTCTTCGAGCTTGTTGTCGGATAATAAGTTTCAGTCTTCTTTCCTAGTCTCTGGATCCCTCCCCGCAGTCCGTTGAAGCTCAGGTTCAGTGAACGCATGAAGTTGAGGTTGCCGATGGCAGGGGAGATGGTGCCGGCCAGCCCCTGGGAGCTGAGGCTCACAGCGACCACCTGCCACGGGTGTCTCTCTTCTTGCCGTAAGTGACGGCCTCCCAGTTGCAGTGGCTGCTGCTCTGGTTCCAGGAGGACAGGGCACCAAATAGAGTGGCTGGAGATCTTGGCGTCGAATGCAAGAAGAGCTCCCTCACCGTCACCATGGCCTGACGAATACAAGGCAGCTGCTCCACTGGTTGTCGCCGTGGCAGAGATCAGCAGGAGCAGCTGCAGCAGGCGCCTGCAGGCTCTTAGTCTTAGGAGCAGCATGGCTGGCGGCGATGGCTTTTGGTTTCTTAAGTGGCAGCACAGAGCATGGTTTCTGTGCCTAGTCATGCTGTATAATATATGCTTGTTGCCTGTTGTGTCGTCCTCGTCTATGCTGGAGACTGCAGTTTTGCAATTTGCAATTAGGATGGCCAGGTGACGTGAGTTGATATATTAATAAAACGAGATATTACAGCTGGAAAAAAGAGAAGCAAATACTTTATAGACTTCAACAGTACATTTGGAGAAACATGATAGTATAAGGTAGTGGTGATCAATATGAACTAATACCACTTAATTATTGAGTAAAAGTATATTTATCTCTGATAGCATGCATCTCTGCAGCAGCATCTTTTGTCGACAGTCGCTCAGAAGGCAATTGCTTCGAACAAAGAACACCAAGCTGAATGACGGCCGACAAACATTCCCTGGTTCTTGTTAAATGTCTTGTATCATTGCTATTCTTTAATCCATTATGCGGCCTGATGTTGGAATCAGCTATCTCCATAATTCTGTCAGGAAGAGCTGCCTTGGCATAATAATGCAAGCTTAACCCATCTCTAAACATATCATCTGTTGGTCTCTTCCCTGTGAACATCTCGATCAAAGTGATGCCAAGACTAAACACATCTCCAGAAGTTGACACCGCAAGCCCTTCTCCACTGCAGTAGAATGAAATATGAGGATACGGGTTTATATGTATAAAATCCAAAGACAATTAGTAATTGGGTAACCCTATAGGAGGCTCTACACTAGTGCTCACAAGACAAGCCATAACAGAAAAATAAATCTGTGATATTCTCATAAAAAATAAAAGACATCAGCCATCGATTTAGTATTCTATAGTTTTCAATAGTGATAATATGCATTTGGTATATTATGCTTTCTAAAAAGTTACACACCTGTGCCAGTATAATATCATTCTTAAATGGCATTTTCTATCTTGTACTGCATATTTGACTTACCAACATATGACATTGTGAAAAGTAATTTAAAATAACCCTTCATCTTCATCTAAATTATCCAGTGAAAACTAACACATAGTAACCATTAAAATTTGTTTCAATTATTACAAACATTCTGAAAAATTCTAAGTCCGAATATGATAGCATACGTCTGTTTTTTTTTTAACAATCTGACAAGTAAGAATAATGATTTTCCAAGTTATCCACTTATATGGCATAAATGCATGATGTGTGTCACTCTGCAGACGATGGTAACATGTTTGATGGAAGCAATGAATATGACAGTTTCATGTCCAACACATAGCGGAAGCTAAAATTCAAACTAAAGACAGACCTGAGCAAATGAGGAACAAAATATTTTTGAGCTCTAACCCAATTATCCATGAATTGCTGACTTATTTTTTTAACAATTACTAACCCATGCAGCGGTACATATTAATTAGCTATTAGGGATCTATGCAATTAATTGAAGCATGAAACAAAATAACTTGAGTTACCGGAGCAATATATCCAATGGAACATCTTAATCCTATGGTGCTACTGAAATTCACAGTATGTTTGCTTGTTGCTCCAGCTAGAACTCTAGCAATGCCAAAATCCCCAACACGAGCTCTGATGCCTGATTGAGAAGTATGTTACTTGGCTTGAGATCACAATGGATGATTGATGGCTGGCAACCATTGTGAAGACAGTCCAAAGCATCCACAATGTCCACAGCTATATCCAACCTCTGTGATAAACTGAGTGCTCGCTGTCGATTGTTGCCATCTAAATTTGGGTGGATCCACCCGTCTAAGCTGCCATTATCCATGAACTCAAACTAGTGCTCTGAAGTCTTCACCCTCGTGGTTTATGCTAGAACAACATGTAATGATCTTTAGAAGGCATCAGTGCCTCATTCTTCTTAGTGCCTCACATTCAGCTTGGAAGCTTTTGTAGGACCCAAATTGCATGACATTAAACACCTTAATAGCGACAACAATGGCTTGATTTTCTAGTGTGGCCTTGTATACTGTACCATATCTTCCCTTTCCTAGCACATTTGCTTCAGAAAATCCGTCTGTTCCTTTCAATATATCGTCGTATGAAACTATTGGAAGCTCTATCTCTAGAAATTGTGGTGGAAAATCTTTCTTCTGTGCCACCTTGGACTTTCTGTAGTGAAATCTAGCCCAAACTACAAAAAGTAATATGAGACATCCTATTGTTGGGATTGCTATTCCAAGAAACTTGGGTATGCCTTTCCTATTCTTTCTTGCATAAGGGCTTGGGCATTTTGGCAGATAGAGCTGTGGTATTCCCCCGCATAATGCATTGTTACCAACAATTGACAGCCCGATCAAATTTTTAAAAACTCCTTCTTTTGGTATTTCTCCTTGTAAATTGTTGCAGGATAGGTCTAGGCGATGCAGCGATGTTGAATTGCCTAAAAACTCTGGTATTGTTCCGAGATAAATTATTGTGGCCAAGATACAACTCCGGTAGGTTGGTAAGGGTAGCTAGGATGCCAGGGATGCTTCCATTCAGTTTGTTGTCGGTTAAATTAAGTATAGTCAAGCTTACCATGTTCTTGAATGTAGTAGGTATGCTTCCATGGAATGAATTTCCATCCATTGAGAGGATTTCCAAGACCCTACAGTTGCCAATAGTATCAGGTATCTCACCTGACAATTTGTTTCCAGATAGGAAGAGTTGTTCAAGATGTACCAAACTACCAACTTCTAATGGAAGTGCTCCCTCCAGCTTTTTGTTGGATAGATCGAGAAACATTGAGATCGACGACAGCTTCATAATTTCATTAGGAATCAATCCAGTAAGGCTATTCTTTTGTAGATCAAGGGCTAAAAGTTTGCTCATGTTTCCAATGCTTGGTGGAATTGGGCCCTCCAAGCTGTTGATGCCTGCATAAACTTGAAGTAGACGAGAAAGGTTTCCTATGGAGAATGGTAGATGTCCAGAGAGGTAGTTTGAATTGAGACCTAGCAACTGCAATTGTGTAAGCTTCCTGATGCTTTCAGGAATGACCCCATTGAGTAAGTTTTTCCCAAAATCAAGCATCTCAAGACCTGCCAAATTTCCAATATCTGATGGGATGGCACCGGATATGCTGTTGTTTTCAATCTGAAGAGACTGGAGATTAATAGATAGATTGACCAACGAGCCTGGCAGTTTTCCTGAAGGTCTGTTCCATCCAGAGTCCAGTACTTGTAATCTGCTACAATTCACCAAAGAACCAATAAATTCCCACTCGTCCTCATTATTTGCTTCTAACATGTTATCACCCACCGCAAACACTTCAAGATTTTTCAATTTGCCCAATCCAGAAGGAACAATTCCGATAAAACTATTGGATTGGGCATAAAGACGGTGGAGCTTGGAGAGGTTGGTTAGCGATAGCGGAAGAACTCCAGTAAATCGGTTTCCTCCAATTCCAAGCTGTTGGATGCTGGGAAGGCTATTCCCCAGGTTAGATAGCAGACGACCACTGAGCTGGTTCAGAGCCACATAAAAGTAATAAAGAGATGACAAGTTGAACAGGGAAGGAGGGAGGAAACCGGAGAGATTATTACAGGAGAGCTGAAGGAAACCGAGATACAGATTGTTCCCTATACCTGCCGGGATCGATCCCTCAAGATAGTTGACTGCCAAAGACAACTTGGTCAGTTGGGAAAGGTTCGCAAGAGAAGACGGGATAGTTCCGGTGATGCTATTGTTTGACAGCACTAGAACTGAAAGAGATGGCATGTTGCCAATCTCAGCTAGGATGATTCCCTGTACTCCGTTGTTGCTGTAGATGTGCATCTCACGGAGGCTGATTTAATGGCTAATGTTGCTCGGGATGACACCGGTGAGCATGTTGAAGCTCAGGTTAATGCCCTGGAGGTGCCTGAGGGAGCCGATGCTGGAAGGGATCTCTCCATGTAGGACGTTGGATCTCAGGTTCAGCGAGCGCAGGAAAGTGAGGTTACCGATAGCAGGGGAGATGGTGCCGGCGAGGCCTTGAGAGCTGAGGTCCAGAGCGACCACCCTCCACGGGTGCCTCCGGCCACAGGTGACGCCGTCCCAGCTGCAGTAGCTGGTGCTCTGGTTCCACGAGTCCAGCACACCGGAGTGGCCGGAGATCTTCGCCTTGAAAGCCACAAGAGCTGTCTCGTCGTCACCATGGCCTGGCGAATATGAGGCTGCTGCAGCACTGGTTGTCGCCACAGTGAAGATCAGCAAGAGCAGCTGCAGCAAGCGCCTGCAGGCTCTTGGTTGTCTTAGGAGCAGCATGGCTGGCAGCGGTGGCTTCCGGTTTCTTGCGTCGCGGCGCAGAGCTTGGTTTATTTGCGTTGGCTGACTATATGATATGATGATGATTTGGTTCACGTTACGTGATTCCGTAGTTGCTAATCATTCTGCAGTATAATACCATGCTTATCGCCTGTTGGTCTATGCTGGATGGAGACTGGGAGTTGGTGCCCAAGGTTTTTTTTAGCAAGCAGGAAACGTTGGTTTGCACTTTGCGCTTAGTTTGACTTGATGACGTGGACTTGTTCTATGCTTCTATCTTTTTATATAATATTCTTTTCAAAGTGCAAAAGCTTTTTATAAATATAAAAGGTATTACCATAGTTTAACTTGCATATTAAAGACATTATACAAAGTAAGAAACAACGAGAAAAGTAAGAAACAAAAGTTACATAAAAGGTTTATTATTATATTTTTATTTAGGGGTCTCTATTTCCATGGGAGGCACTTTCGGCAAAGAAATTCTAAAAAATGTAAAAAAATTTTGCCGAGTGCCAGGGGTGGCACTTGGCAAAGAAATTATTAAAAAAATAAAAAAAAAATTTGCCGAGTGTCTAGGGGCTGGCACTCGGCAAAGAAATTATTAAAAAAATAAAAAAAATTTGCCGAGTGCCCAGTGTCGGCACTCGGCAAAGAAATTATTAAAAAAATAAAAATAAATTTTGCCGAGTGCCCATGGACTGGCACTCGGTAAAGAATTTTTTTAAAAAAAAGATTGCCGAGTCTTTGGGCTTTGCCGAGTGCCCGGCACTCGGCAGAATATCTTGCCGAGTGCCTTACTTGGCACTCGGCAAAGCCACCTTTGCCGAGTGCAGCGCTCGGCAAAATACGGCTTTGCCGAGTGCCCCGAAATTTTACACTCGGCAAAGTCCCAGGCACTCGGCAAAGTCTGGATTTCCAGTAGTGTGCGCAAATCAATATCCCGCGATAATATACTTAATAGAATTGCTAGTCAATAGGGCACGGCAATAAGCAAAGGCAATTGCTGTTTGTTCACACCTGACGTGTCATGGCAGATAAAAAACTAGCATCTTATCTTACTATTACTAATTGAAGGCTCCAACGAAGATTCCACGTTAATCATCATGAGATGCGCTAGAAAAAAAGATAAATGCTAGAAAATCTCATATTTATCAGAAACATCTAGCCATTAAATCTATAGACTCCGACGATATGTAACCATTAGATCAATTTTACCATTTAGAAAATTATCCACTTTGCCATTATATATTATAGATAAAAAAGAAGAAAAAAAGATAAATCTATTATCTAGGAGTATTAAAATCTACGTACCTAGAAAGAAACAAATTAATTAAAAAATAAACATATATTTTACCCTACCACGTCGCGTGGCTTCTGGCCCCTTGGCCGGCACATGCTGCACCACCCCTGATCTGGCCCTGGCGGCGCCCGGTTCCTTCAACGAATTGGAAGGCCCGTCGGCGTTGTGCCATCGAGGGGAGCAGCGGCCTCGCAGCTCTTCTGCATCCCGACAAGATGTAAGCTATATATGGGCTGCCAGCTGCTGACGGAGGGCCTTGGGCTGTGACTGCTTTGAGGCTTGCTTCTACTCCCTCCGTCCGGTAAAAAATGCGATCCAGGGATTCAAAATTTTCCAGAAAAAAACGCTAAAGTAGCCTACTACTACCAGTACACCAGTCTGCTACATGAACTGGCCCTGCTACACGAACTGGCCACAGCCAGACTCTGGCCCCTCACGCATGAGACTTCTCCTCATCATTAAAAAAAAGAAAAACATTAAAAAAAAGAAAAATCCATCCCGAGACGCTTTCTCCTCCACTCGTTACTCCACCAGGAGCTGCCGCATCTTCAGCCACGGAGCGGATGGGTTAAAAAAAAAAAAGAAAATTGACCGCACCTTTCCTCATCCTCACGACCAGGCGCATCGCATCCTCCGCCGCTTCCTCCTGCACCGGCCCTTCAATCCCAGCACGTCCGCGCTGCTCCCCTCCCCCGCGTGGTCCGCGCTACCGCCGCCGCCACAGCCCCCGCCCCCATCAGGTCTCAGGGGACTTCCCTCCGCGCGCTGCTCGGCCTCTCGGAGCCTCAGCTCCGCCCGCTCGCCCTCGATCTCGACATGGAGGTCGACGTGGAAGGCGTAGGGGTGACCACCGAAGGTGCCGCGACCGCGAGCGGGGCGGATCTGTCCGTGGAGGGGCGTCCGGTGGCCGATGATGGGACCCCAACGACGATCTGCCCCTCGGACCTCCGGTTGCTGGTGACGGGGCTGCTGACGAGGATCTGCCCCACGGACCTCCGTTGGTGGCGGCCGAGGCTACCGGGTTGGACCTGGCCCCGGAAGTGCCTGCACATTTGGAGGTGCTTGCTACGATTTTGGTACCTATATTCTTCCGTCTCTAGTTTATGCGGCTTTGTGTGTGTCATGGATTGCTTATGATAGATGCTTTTGTTCTGGGATTATGAACTCCTATATAAGATTTAGGTTAGCTGTGACAATGACTTGTTATTTAGGTGTGGGATATGATGAACTGCTGCACAGGTTATATAGTTTACATGTGGGATATCATGAACTGCTGTGTAATGGTACCTGTCGTAACTAAGAATTATCCTTGCTATCGAATTTGTTGTTCTTATAAATGTCATGCGTGATGTTGAAACTGTGTGTACAGACATCAGTATAGAGCGAACAAGCTGCAGCTTTATAGACCTGCAGCGAACACTCGTTTTTGCAGATGTAGTAGTTCCATTCTCTGTATGGAAACTATAGGATACTTATCAATTTAATTAGTATTGGGACAACTTAACTTTCTGTCCTAGAGAAGTTTCTTAAATTATAGCAGGACCACCATAGTCAATAGTAACGACACACCATACAAAGTTACAACTTCATTTAATTACAGCAGTACCAACTTGGTCATCACTTTATAATACAGCAGTGGCAAAATTCTTATGACTTCATATTACAGCATCAACAAAACACTCATGACTTTATATTACAGCACTAGCAAAATGGTCATGACGTTATATTACATCACTAGCAAAATGGTCATGACTTTATATTGCAGCAGCACCAACATACCCTTAGGAATATATGGGTCCTCATGTGTATTATAGCACTAGCAAAATGGTCATGACTTTATATTACATCACTAGCAAAATGGTCATGACTTTATATTGCAGCAGCACCACCATATCCTTAGGAATATACGGCTCCTCATGTGCATGATTGCTGTCCCAAGGATGCGACCACATCCTCATATAGCTGCCGGTCAACACTAAGGCTTCTAGGAAGCATGCCTAGCGCCTCCAGCCTGTCTTTGTCCATGTGAGGAATTTCGTATCTGTTTCCTCCTCCATCTTTCATGATCTCAATCATACACCCTTGTAGTGTTAAGAACACCCTATTCAAAGTATCTGGGTCATACTTATCAAACTCATTTTTGACATTTCGAATCAGGTCATCTAAGTTCCTAGAGATCCTTTCATAGGCTAAGGACTGAAGAGAAGCAAAGAATCCTAGGTCTAGTACATTCAAATCTGGAGAATTTGCAGGTTGGTTGATGAGTCGTATGTCCAGCCCTGTTTGTGCTACAGCAGTAGTAAATTCTTCGTCATCTTCTGGCACATGTGAAGGGGCGTTGTCTTGCTGAATGTATATGGTTTGTCCTCTAAGTTCTCGTGGCCACCGTCGAACAATAGCTTTTAGAACTTCACCAATGAGGTACGACCTCATAGTTCTTCGATCTACGTTAATAGGCTTAGTGACTTCTGTCCCTCTTCCCCTATTACGGCTTCTTCTTTTTGCTTTATCCTAGAGTTAATGAAAACAATTAAGGATCAAAAGTGTTAGCACAAACTAATGTAAGAAAGTGAAACAAGATGTTGTACCTTTCTAACAAATGGCCATAGTCCTATCTTCCCATCAAAGATGCAATTGCCTGCATCATCGTATATAGGTCTTCCTAATGCCGATAAGAACATAACTTTGCCAATACGATTCTTATTCTGCACTGTCCTATGTGGGTTGTTCTCTCCTGGAAGCATATAATACTTCGCCCACTTTGATGTGTTGTTGAACCACTTCTCGTCCATGTGGATGATGTTTTGCATTGCACTGAACTTGGGTTCATGTGGTAATGTCCGCTGATCTAACATCTTAAGACACCATTTGAGCCTATCTCTTTTGTTTTGTTCTGTTAATAGAGGCTTTAGTGTGCTTGAATGACGTCGTAGTAGCCCTTCCTTGAACCTGCTATGCAGAGTGCTCCTTGGGACACCAATTTCATCCGATAGAGATCGAAAAGTGGTTCTTCTATGCAATGGAACATGAACAACCTTAGATAGGTCTATTTGCAACTTTTTGCGGCCACTTCGCTTAGGCTTCCTTGATCTGACATCAACTGGAATTCCTTGGGCATGACATTGTTTTGCTCGCTGCCAAATGCGCTGCACTTTATACCTGCTCACCTTGAATATTTTTGCTACATTAGTTGTAGCTTTCCTTTTTAGTCTTCCACGATCACTTCTAACAAGCAATGCTTCATAGATTTGTTGTCATTCAATATCTGTTAAATTTTTGGACTGATGTGCATTGTTTTCATTTGCACGGTGATCGTCTTCAACATCAGAGTCATCCAACTCCTCTTCATCAAAGACTATGTCCACAGTGTCAGCATACACACCATAATCATGCATGTCCTCCGTCATGCCTACAAAAGAATTAAATGGTGAGTTGTGGAGCAATATGTGCAGATTTCAAATTGTTACTTTTTTAGAACTGTGGGTGAGAACATCAAGTGCAAGCAATCTGTAAAATTTAGTGCTAAGTTGATAATTATCTATACTGGACATGTAATTGTAACACGAGAAGGTTAACAAGAGAAGGTTAAGTGGTTGTAAGCTTACTGTGATCTTGATGCATCTGTTGCTGCAGATCAGAAGCTTGAAAGTTTAGATCAAATTCATGTGGACCGTCAAAGTTGAGACATGCAGGCAGTGGATGCTCTTCCTCTACTCTAATTACTGCAACGAAGTGAGGCACAATATTAGTTCATGTATGAATATTAGTTGTAAATACATAATTCGAACTGAGCTTGTTGTCCACATGCAATCAACATTGAGATCTATGACATGCATACCAAGCAGTTCATCGTGATGAAGATGTAGGGGCTGACCTTCTTGTAGATGGGCTTGAGCTTCATAAAGTTGATGATCCTGGAGATGACAGATTTCATCTTCTCCCTCATGTGCAGGTTCTTCGTTGAGATCAGGTAAGAGGTCCCTGTGTTGATCTGGAAGTGGGGCTTCATCTGCATAAAGCTGGTGTTCCTGGAGATGAGGGACTACATCTTCTTGCTCATATGCAGGTGCTTCATTGAGATCAGGCAAGAGCTCTCCATGTTGATCTAGAAGAATGTTGAGATCAGGCAAGAGCTCCCCATGTTCATCTAGAAGAATGTTGAGATCAGGCAAGAGCTCTCCATGTTGATATGGAAGAAGATCTATGGGCATGGCTGATATGAAAATGGGTTGCAGGTTGATGGAGCGGATGAACTTGTGACTGCTGCACTTATATGAGCGGACGTAGGGTGGGAACAGGCGGGAAATCACTTGGCAATGGTTCAGTTCAAATTTGGTAGTGGGCGGGATTCATTCTGAGCCACAAATTAGTGTTGAGGGAAGCTCTAGGTTGTTCTGCGTTTGCCTCTGGAGTCTTCTTGCCCAAAGTTGTGGCAACTTTTTGTATGGACACGTGTAATAACTTGTACTACTCCTGGCTGCAATTTTATAATTGCCGATCCTGTGCACTGGCTATGAACCAGCCGTGACCTGAGCATGTACAGTGAATGCAGATCAACTTTATAGGGGTATTTTGGTCATTTGCCAGTGTGCCTTGGGAACTCCCTCTGGTCCTATAATCGCACTTTTTACCGGACGGAGGGAGTATGTCCGGTCTCAGTATAAGAGTAGACAGAACCAGAAAGTGGATCAGAAACCCATTTACCTTTACTTGTTACTGTTCCTCTTCCCCACCTCAACTTTCTCCCCAAATTGCTCTAACCGCGGCGAGCTCCTTCCCCTGTTCTTCCCCAATTTCCTGTAATTGCTTGATTCGAATCGATCCTTGTTAGCAAGTTGGTAACAATTGGTACCAGCTCCATGGATCCCCTCGCTGCCAAACTCATCCTCGACGAAATCCGCAAGTTGTCCAGCGAGATCCACAGGAAGTTCGACGAGTCCGACGCTCTGTTGGAGCGCTACTTCTCGAGGTCCCTGGCCGTGCTAGAGCAGCAGGGCGACGCTGTCGAGCTCCACGACGGCGACTCCGATCAGGTCGGCGCGACGCAGCTCGTAGTCGCCGACAACAGGGGCAGCCTCTTCGACAGCGACGTCGACTCCGTCGAGCAGCAGTACAAGGCGCGCCCGAGTTCGCCACCACGCCACAGCGCCAATTCTCCTCCCACCACTAGATGCGTCCTCGATGGCGCTGGCTGTTGACTTGAGCAAGTCTGGTTGTCTCTTCGTGCGTGCCGTACAGCTGTTCGATGAAATGTGGAGCTACCACTCAGAGCTTAGACCTGATGGTCAGGAGTCTGCTGTCAGTGCATGCTCATGCGTGGGAGATCACAAGTATGCTGGCAACATCATCATTTTCAGTTCTAATGCCAAGGGAGAAGTGCTTGGTCATTGCTACAGCAAGGCTCGTCCATATCCAAGAGCTGAAAGTATTATCCATTGTCCACTACCTGCATGTGTTCGTGGGGCTGTAAGTAACATGAACCTTCTCTTTCATGATGGTGTTAGTATACTGCTTGCCCTAGTTAAAAGTAGCTGGTTCCAACTGCTTGGAAAGGCATCACATCATTCATGTGTAGCTGATTGCTTGGAGGTGTTTGAGTTGAATTTCAGTACAACATTATCGGGGGGGGGGGGGGGGGGGGGGGGGGGGGGGGGGGGGGGATCTTGCTTGATACACATCAGTTGTGTTTCAGTCAATTTTGGCAGCTCACATGGCCATCCTCCACCTTGAGCAATTGTTGTTCTATGAGTCAGGCTGTTTGTTGGAAACCACCATGGCCATATTTCAACATGGTGATGTGCTGCTTTGTCAGTTGTTACTGTGGTCGCCTTTGGAAGCCCCATGGCCTATACAAATTTGGCAACTAATCAGGTTCGTGCTCACTGACCTTGCAGTGCCTCGAAAATACATGATGCAATCGGTGCTGGGTGCTATGGTGATGTGTGATAGTGTTGACCTTCGACCAATGCCATGGCCACCCTTCAGTGCACTCCATGAATTGACTGTGCAATGGTGTTTCAATCCGATCATCATGCTGCTTTCAGCTTGGTTCACATGGTTAAGATTACACATGTTTCAGTTATTTCCTAGTCGGTTTCAGGGTATAACTGTGTTTCTGGAGGGAGGTGAACAAGTCGTGGTGGCAGCAACATCTACTGATCAACGATTCTTTCAGTCCTGTCCAAGTGCAATAGCAAGGGTGCTTCCAAATCTATCTTGTGGACCCTGGAGTGGTTTGACATATATGTCTATGTGGTTGCGAGAACTATTTCATGGTGTATCCAATGGGAGTTGGTCTTCAGTTGCACACAGAGAAGAGCATGTGGTGGGAACTAGAATTATTCAGGTTACAACAGTGAGATGTTCTGGCAACCTGCTTGCACTGGTAGCACTTATGGATGAGTTATGTGATGCTGTGTTGCTTGTGTTTGCTAGCAAGCCAGATCTTCCCAATGCTATGAATACCGCTGAGATTTCTGATCGGTTTGGTCTGCATTTACTTCGTCGCCGTCAGCGGTACACTGAAAATACTTGTGCTCCAGCAGTTTACTTCTATGGCCTGGCAATGGTGGAAGATCCACCTGATGCTGCCCAGTGCATTACATTACAGAGGCAAGCACATACTGTTTACACCCCTCACAATATTTTAGAGATACTATGGCGACCTCCCATGCAGATATCAAAAATGCTATGCACTGCTCGTGTACTCTCAGCTCCATCCATGGTTGAAAAGGAGTATTCAGAGTTGGTTATCGCTTCTGTCCTGTTGGTGTTGTGATACAGTGCCATACCTGCAACCCTGGCTACCACCTGTGCAATTTGATATACAGGCTGCTGGTGTTCAATTCAGTTTCCTGGACAATGCTGAACTTGGAACAACACCTTGGCCCTTCCCAGCAGTGCTTTGGCTTTCTAATTGGCTGTGTTTTCACTTGCTCTGGAAACCACCATGGCACGTACCTTCATTGGCTAAATTCGTAGATGATGGAAGACCAAATGGGCCAGTGGTTGATCACAGCAGTGGAGTATTGATGCATCTGATCTAGAGCGATGAAACTACTCAGTTAATCCAAGCTGGTGTTCTTATGTTGCCGATGCAATGGCCATCCTCTTGCTGCTTTGAAGATGACAAGAAGTCTAAGCTCTTGCTATTCTGGTATGGGTCTCAACTACATTTCCAAGCTAGTGACAGTGGCTTGGGGGCAAGCCGCCTTTCAAGGAGAGGGGAATGTCAGCTATATGGGCTGCCTGCTACTGATGGAGGGCCTTGGGCCGTGACTGCTTTGAGGCCTGCTTCTATGTCCGGTCTCAGTATAAGAGGAGACAGAACTAGGAAGTGGATCATCGAAGAATATCAGAAACCCATTTACCTTTACTTGTTACTGTTCCTCTTCCCCTCCTCAACTTTCTCCCCAAATTGCTCTCGCTGCGGCAAGCTCCTTCCCCTGTTCTTCCCCAATTTCCTGTAATTGCTTGATTCGAATTGATCCTTGTTAGCAAGTTGCTAACACAAGAAGCCAGGACCTAGAAGGACGATCCGGACTAGAGCAAGGCAATAAAGGGGGCGATGGCTTCACATCAGTCTCCATGATGGGTAAGATAACAAATATGATTATTATCTTCCCTGATCCTGTCTTGCATAGCAGCATGACAACACCATAGTTTTGGCCAAGAAGTGTTGGGCGCAATAGCCAAATGATCGAGATGAGATGGTGCCAGACCGCGAGAGGCGTGGCAACATGAGTGTTGGTCACACATCGCCGGTAGATTCCTGCCTGCCGGTGCCGAGCTTGCCCGTGACATGAAGATACGAGGCAGGACGTCATCGCATTCGTCAGACGCGCGCGTGATGACACAAAACCGGCTGAGCGCTATGTGTCATAAATTGCATCCATATTGATGCATGCTTCATCCTCACATGCTTGCATATGTGCGTATGTCTAAGCGAGCAACGAGACCATTCACGCATCCATACTAGACAAGTATGTGCAAAATGGGAGCAGTATGCGCGGGACAGATGATGTGAACATGAAGGCTGTATGTGCCACGACTCCATGGCATCTACAACAATGCTAACACCGTTCGCACCTACAGACTAAAGATATGACCATTTTGCCAAAACCATAATTATAATTTAATTACTCTTCTAATATTCACCAAATTTGGCCATCCCATATCTGAAATTCAATTTGTCTTCTCTCGGTACTTATTTTACATTATTTTATACCTTTTAAAACTTCAGGTGAGATTCGACTAGGGAAAGAATTATGAAAAATGAAAGCAAGAGTCTTTCATATAATCCTTATTTATCATGACTTATAATTTCTTTGTTCACTTTAATATTACTTCATTAGATTATTTGGAGTTTACATGTTAATGATGATGAAAACTTAGGGGACAATGATCCATGGAGTTATCAAATAAGCCTATATGGTAAAACCAAGGCATCCACAATTATAAAAACATAATTAGCTAATCACAAAATATTTCTTTTTTAAATTATCTTGACCCTAAGTTAGCATTCAAGTTAACCATACCCGGCATTGTGAAAGATAATGTAATGTAACTTAAACCTATATAATATGTACCTAAATTATCTGTCTCAACCTTTAAAAAAATAACAAAAGTCTGTCAAATCTAAATGTAAATTCTAACATATTCTATTATGAAAAATAATAAATGACACTTATGCTTCTCTTTTAAGTTATTTTAAAACTCATGACAATAAATTTTGCAATTGATTATCTAGAGAAAAAGTTTATACAATTTGATGGGAACATTGTATCGTATGAATATTAGTAATTTAATTCAAGGATTGTTTGTTTAATAAAACGATATTAATACAATATAAAAATTCAATATCTTGACTGCCATGGTGTATGCTCAAACAACTATTTATGCCATTGTAAGAATTAAGATTGTAACCTAGGACCCAGAATATTCTTTTAATAAAATAAAAACTAAAAACTTTGAATGAGCAATACATTAAGCATTGGAATTTTAAATTAACATGCCATCAAAAGATGAAAGTTAAAATACAGATTTTTATGATATCACATAAAGTGTTAAGAGTTTATAAAGTTTAAGTTTCTGTTTCAACTAAGCACGTATCATGCTAGAAAAAATTAATTAAAAACCACTGGAAATAGAAAAAACATTTCCTAAAATTCTTACAAAAATCTAAAACATTTCGTCATCAAATTGGTAGACTATAATCACCATTTTAAATAATAGTCGTCATACTAAGCAATTAATAAACTCACAATTTTGGAAAAATAATAAAAAGTTTGGTTTATGTCGTCAAAATATAGACTGCAACTAAGGCAATCATAGTTTAAACAAATTTTTAACTAAATATATATTGGAGATAAACTGAGGTGCTTTGTTGTAAAGAAACAAGCTGATGGATATAGATGAAAATTACCTAAAATTCAATAATTGGTAGGTTATCAAAACTGAATATAGACTATGGAGAGTACATATTGTAGCTACTATTTTAGAACAATAGCGAAGAGAAAAATATTTGATATATATAATTAGTTAGTGTAGCGTCTCCTAAGATTCTAACCCGTGCGAGAGCATGGGTTGATGAACTAGTTATGTTTATAATCGGCCTATAATGCTGTAGTCGTTCTTGTCAAAAAAAAATGTTGTAGTCGCAATTGCAATACGTCTCAGGACCATTTGAAGCAATCTCAGCCCACAACATCAGTTGGCAAAAATAGTAGATAGAAAGGTGATAAATCTCGCGGCAATTATGAGGTCCAAATGAAATATATAATCTAGTCTATCTAGATGGTAAAGAGAATTCTGCTTGGCTATTATATTGGCTAATCAACTCCAACTGTAGCAATACCAATGATAGATGGATTTGGTTTATACAGATACAATCCAAACCCTTGGTGATCTTTCCACCCACGGCACAACCACATACCACGATGAGAAAAGGGGGCAACTGAGAATTTCAGCACGCCTCCGGGCAAGAACTCATTAAATCAGCTTCGATTTGCATTATCCATAGGCACTTTAAATGTATCAAAGTCGATATCAAAATAAAGAAAAGACAACCCAACTCCCCCGCCCCTCCCCATGATACTTCCCCCCTCCTCTCCACACCCAGGCGCCAGAGCACGTGTGCGCGCGGCACGGATGCCACTGCCGCCACTGCCCACGACTCTCACGGACGGGGCTCCTCTGCCACCGGGGTGGTCATCCACCGGCGGGCCGCCGCCACCGCCCGTCCATTGGGCGGGCCCGGCGTCCTCAGCCAGCCCCGGCGGCTCAGGGGCGCCGGCGGTGCAAGACAAGGCCTCACCTGCAAGAGGATGGGCTGGCTGCCGCCGCCGCTGGGGTCTGGATCTAGCGCCACGAGGCCGCCAACCCCTCCTCTCGCCGGTGAGGCTCCTCTCACAGGTGAGGTGTCGTCTTGCACCGTCAGCGCCCCTAAGCCGCCAGGGCTGGCTAAGGACGCCGCGGCTGCCCAGCCGCCAGGCAGGGCCTGATCCGAGGCTCCATGTTGCTCCCGCACCATGCCGCAGCCAGAGCAAGGTGGTGGGCTAACGGAGGAGGCCTCCGCCATCGCGCCCGCCGGTCCGAATCAGGCCATGGTCGGGGTTGGTGGTGCCCCAATGCCACCAACCATGCTAGAGACGGCAACCTCAATGCCTCCACCAACGGATGATGTCGTGGACGCCCCTCCCCTCGTCCGCCGCAGTCGAGGCGACGCTACGGCCCACCACTGCAGCCACCTCCAGCGCTGGTGCGCCCCAGCGGACCTCATGCTCGTCCACAACATTGGCACACCCGGGCCTCTGCGCTACAGTCACCATCTCCATCGAGCCTGTCCCCACAGATTGCGATGTGATCGTAGAAGATGTCTCGGATGATGAGGACACATACGAGCTCGCTGGTATGTGTAACACCCCAGTGTTAATCGTGGCTTTGCACTGCAAATCATGAGCATAATCATATCATTTGCATCATCTCTCATACCTGGCATGATATGCCGTAATGCTTGTTGGCTCGCCTTTATTTTTAATTAATTGATTAATTACCCTAGATGCAGATTTATGATCTAGAGTGCAAATGGTTGTGATTAGGACCTAATCATGTTTGGTATGGTATTAGGGTCAATGTTTCCCTGGTCATGTGATTGCAAAAATGATTTATTACATGACCCTAAGCGTGATTGCTCGACATAAACGATAAAGGGTAGCTACGTTGTTTTTCTCATGTTGGACCTTTAATAAAAGTTGCGAGAGAAAAATGTAAGGAACAAACTTTGTGTTTTGACCTTTTTATGAAAATGATTTTTAGACCTCCAAAAAGAGCAAAAACTGTGGGAGAAATATTGTAAATTAATATTTTTTATAATTTAAATTCGACCCAAATTCACATTTTCAAATCTAGGTTGAACTAGCAAAAACTTCCTATCTATGAAATGTTCTATTCGTCGAATGGAACAACTTTCGTATTCAAAAGTTTTTGAGATTCGGCTTCGTTCGAAAAGTGTAGCGCCGCCAATTTTCACCTCGCCCGGCGTCGACCGCGACCGCCACCGCTCGAGGCGAGGGCCGATCGGCCTTTTTCCTCTCCGTCGCCGAAAAACAGAGCCCGGCGGGGCTCGCACTTCGCGCCGCCGTCGAGGGCCGCTCCGCCCGAGTTTTTCCTTCCTCTCGCATTCGCCTCGTGCTCTCAGAGCCCGCGCGCGTGCTATCGGGCCTCGCCATGGCGGCAGGGGTCACGCCGCCGCTTTCCCGCCGCTGCCGCCCGCCATTACCGACGGCAAGCTTGCGACGTGGCCGATAGGCCCTATCCTCTACCCCATCCAATTTGCAATGCCGCGTAGGACACGTTGGTGCCGGCCGTTTCACCAGATAGGGTCGCCGCCGGTGGAAAGTCGCCGGTCAACTGCGTGCCCTGCTCCCGGCCGGCTGGCCAGTGGGGCCCGGGTTGACTGCGGGTCCCAGTCGTCAGTCGGGGTGCACCGCTGGGTGCACAGATCCGGGTGCACTTAGCTGGACAGCGCCTTTGGGTGCAGCTCCGTGTGCGCGTAGCATTTTGAGATCGATTTTCCAGAAAAATGATCTTTGATAGGTTTTGGGAAAAAGCTTAAAAAATTCATATCTCAAGATCTATAGCTCCAAATCGAGTGAAACTAATTTTTTTAGCTTCCTTATGCAAAGTACTATCTGTTAAAAATATGAGATGACATTTTTGTGATACTTTTATGTATAGATTTATTTAAATTGATTTATTCATGATAAATGCTTATAATCTTAGAAATGGTATAACTAATTATAGGAAGCTCATAAAAATGTGATTCTTGTCGGGTTGGTCTTGTGTTAACATGATCTAGCTCTGAAAAATATATCATATGCATGTTTTGTGTAAAAATATAAAGTTGTAGTTCAAGTGGGATATTAGTGTTATTCTGGGAATAATTCAAAAATGAGTTATATAGACCTAGTTTGGGGTCGATAATTTTTGTAGGCTACTTATATACTATAAGGTAGCTCATGATGTAGTAATATATGAAGTTTGACATAATTCCTAGTACAAAGTATTTTAGGTCCATTTAATGGTCATTTAATGGTGCTACCTTGTTATTTTTATGAAGGATAGTGAGTTTATCCAAATGAGGTGAAATTTGGATGGTAGCCTAGAGTTGATGTGTGCTATCTCTTGCAATTTTTATAGATTTTTCTGTGAAGTGGATATAGGTGTTGTAGTTCTGCCCTAGGAATATAAATACTTTAATTATGCCTCGCCTAGCCACTTATGCCATCAATGATGCATTTTGGTTCACGATAGATGAAGACTTGTGGCCTTAGTAGCTTGTTCGCTGACCATGGGTAGGTTGGATTGGTTTGATTACATGGTGCTGATGTAAGCTTAGCTCACATATCGCCTTGTAGTGTTTGAATAAAGTTGTAGTGAGTAGTGACTAGAGCCGATGAAGGTGTGGACATAACCTTGCTAGTGAGTAATGATCTTTGGCTTTACTGGCTTATTTGTTAGTGATAGTAAAATGGTTAGTTGCTTTACTGGCTTGTTTGCTGGCGATAAGTAGAAAGAAGGTTTCACCGATAGGATTGTATTGTTCTTAGTAGAGAATGCCATGGATTACATGTGATTAGGTACATGTTTTGGATGATGTTGACTACCTTGTAGAAAGGATATGAAAGCATTCATCATCATCATATCCCATTGTCGTACCATATGCATTCCTCGTATTCATACGTGCATCCGCATCATATAGGATCACCAGGAAAACGGAACGTGATGTGAAACAGGAATCCAGGAGAGGAGTCCCGAAGGGAAGTTTCCGTACAAGCAGTGATTGAGAATCGGGAATCAGACGTGGAGTGATTGAGTGCCTGGAGCTTCAACCTCGCTCGTCAGAGGAAGGCAAGCCCCGGAGCATTTCCTCCTACGGTTTGCCAAAACTTACTTTGCGTCCTTTTATATGTTTGATGCATTAAGTTATAAACATTGCTTGGAATCGTTGATGCGTATCAAAAATCCCCTTGTCTACCGTAATATATATCCTTCACCCTGGTTAGGTGTAGGATCGCTACGAATGCTTAGCCCTGCTTAGAATCGGTAGAAGCGGGTGACTTCCTGTCACCTGCACCATAGGGCTGGAAATAATTTAGCAAGGATGATCATGATGTATATAACCAAGTGTGTTGGATAAATCGAGACTGGGCGGGATGTTGGGCAACAAGGCATGGGTCTTGTGTGCTTGTAGTTTCCGTCTGTGTTGTTTAAGGACCGTGCTCATTGTATGTCCTCAGATCATGTTGAACAATGCCCCGCAGATAGCTGGAAGGGTGTGATCATCCGACCGTGAAGCCTTGATCGAGATCTGTTTGGGCCGGGTTTCGGCCTAGCTGAACGCATCATACTGGAGTTCGTGTCGGTGAGCCACAGGGGCACGGAGAGTAAGCCTGAGGTTGGTGTCCGACTAGATGCAGCCGGGTGGCCCCTGGGTACAATGGTTCCTGTTGATCCCACGACTCTACCCAAAAAGGCCAAGGTGACCTAATCGACTCCGAAGGGGGAAGTGTAGTTTGTGTGGGGAATACCTCGCCAGCTAGTTTGTAATCGATTATAATCGCCATCATCCCTGGATAGTGGACACTTGAGCGAGCAGCGGCATCGTAGTAACACCACCTGAACAAAAAGAAGCTTGGTTATGTGGATGATGTTGGTTAATGCCAAAGTTAATTTGACCACTATTGATTGCTTAAATACTCAGGTGTTTGCTATCAGTACAGGTGCTAACTTAGCTTAATCAGGCTATAACTGTAAACTCGCTGCTAATAACTTAAAAGGGTATACTTATATAATCATATGATCGCTTGAGCTTTTATGCAAGATGAGTCAAGCCAACCCACTATAGCAGCCTTGCATACTCCTTGGTGTCACTTATTTTTGGTTTATGACGGGTAAGTCTAGCTGAGTACATTCTCGTACTCAGAGTTTTATTCCCACTTGTTGCAGATCATAAGACTTTGCTGTGGTGACAAGGTGGACCTGTATCCCACTACGGGAGGACTAGACTATGGGCAAGTCATCTCTTATATATCGTCTACTTGCTGTTATTGGATGTTGACCCTGGGCTGGCACTGTATTCAAAAACGTAGGTGTGAGTATAAGTCTAATATATATCTACTTCCGCTAATTATTTGCAACTCTGATTTGTCTTAGGTTTCATGTAAAACCTATGGTGTAATTACACTATGTGCAAACTGTAAGAACAGGTGAATGGTAACAGCTGAACTGTGTGATTCGGGTGTGTCGTTCAGAAAGTTTGAAATCCTTCGAGATTTCATGGACTACCGGGTTAATATGAGCACAATGTGCTAATTAAATTGCTCCGGTGGTTTACTTAGTACCTTGGGTTTATATTAATTGGGCAGTTCTGTTACAGCATACTGCCTGCCCGATCTGCAGTGGTGAGGCAGCCTGCGCTCTGACGGCAGCGTCATGCCTCTTGCCTTTCACTGCTCCTAGGTCGCCTTCCTCTCACCCATATTCAAGACGGTGCATGAAGAGCCATCGTTGGGTGGACGACGCCCGCGATGAGTCCAACGACGATCGTCCCTCAACCTACCTAGAGGCCACTCGTCGGGCGACAAAGCCAAGCACCGTGTCCCCTGTGTGCATCTAGGATTGTTCAGTTGATGTTCTGGGGCATGACATAATGGATGCTGGATAGAGACCTATGCAAAGATGGAGCAGGAATAGCTGGCCGCGCCCTCAGCTTGTGCACGGCCTGCCTAATCAGCTGGTGGATGGTCAGGTCCCTGCCCGCCAGCGCCTCGGCGGAAGAAGATGGGTCTTCGCCCCCAAAGTCAATGGGTGGCATGAGATTCTACCCCAATAGGAGGCGGCACCTGCATCTGCCTTGGTTGAGCCTCCCCATGGCCTAGGTCTACGTGCACAAGCTCAGAAGATTCCCGCACACTTCGGCGGCAGATGTTTCAATTGCCTCTCTTTCTCGCACAGGTTGGGGACTACCCAGTTGCCTCGGCATTATCTACGCTGCCTGGTTTCAGCCACCTCGCTAGGGACGGCAAGCAGTCCAAGGCGGTGCCGAATAGCGGGAGCCTGCGTCACCACTCTCATGTCGACAACCCGCCGCCCTCTTCGACCACAGATGGGACCACACAAGGTGTTGTGGGGGTGGCAACGACATCCGTCGTTGCAGGAGATGACGTCAGTGCCGGTGCCGCGGAGACTTCTCGGTGCATGGCGTGACCTGGACTCACCTCCGTTGTCTCCCGTGCAGGGCTCGCCTCCACATGTGGTAGGTGCTATGGCTCCACAGGAGGATGGTGTGGCTTGGATGGCTGCAACGGGCGGTGTTGAGGAGCTAAGCAACAAGGAGTCACCATCTCCAAGGGAGGTGTCGAGGCGGCTGGCCAGGTTCACTGAGGAGGTCATGATAAAGAGGCTAGCACCTTTCATCAGCTCCCCTCCTAAGCAGAAGTCGCCACCTAAGCGGTCCTGGTCCCTTAGGAGTAGGCAGATGGCTTCTTAGAAGATGGTTCACATCCTGGCGTCCAAATGTGACGAAGCTTTGCTCATGACGAAGATGGGGTTCCAGGAACCATCAGCACCACCGTCCTCTCCAGCCAAACGGTCGTACAAATCCTACTTCCAAGGTGACGTTTTGGCTGCAGATGCAGAGGCCTTCGACGAGATGTTCCTAGCATGCAGAACGAGGTCCAGTAGAGTAGCTCGTCACCCATTGGGCATGGTGCTATAGGCCCGTGGGTAGTTTAGGTTGATCCCAGGAATTTTTTTTTATTTTTAGCACTTTTTTTTAACTATTTACAAATCTGCCACGGTGAAAAAAACTATTTCCAAATCTAGCAGGTTTTTACGCGCCGTACATGAAGGCGCGGCTCTCCAATTGAACCGCGCCATGCATGGAGGCGCGGCTCGGGCGGCCACGTGGCAACCAATGTCGCCCCTCCAGCCGACGTGGCGGTCAAGCCGCGCCTGCATCGAGGGCGCGGCTTAACCGCGCCTGCATCGAGGGCGCGGCTCAGGTGGACTCCGCGCCTGCATCGAGGGCGCGGCTCAGGTGGACTCAGGTCCAGCCCGAGTCCCAACCGTTATCCTCTCGTTTCTTTTTTGTCGCGCCGCCTGCGAGGAGAGCTCGAGCGCCGCCGCCGCCAGGAGAGCTCGTGCGCCGCCGCCAGGAGAGCTCGAGCGCCGCCGCGTGGGAGGGAGGTCCGCCGCGCCGCCACCGGGGAGTGAGGTCCGCCGCCGCCGCCGCCACCGCGAGGGAGGTCCATCGCCGCCGCCTGGGAGCTCCGCCGCCGCTATTGCCGCCGCCTGGGAGCTCCGCCACCATTGCCGCCATTGCCCCTGCCTCTGCCGGCCGCCATTGCCCTCGCCCGCCCCGCCATTGCCGCCATTGCTTGGGGGTCCGTCGTGGTGAGGTGGGGGAGCCCCGGGCGGCCATGGCGTGAGGTGGGGGTAGGAGCCGGAGTCCCAGCGCCCCGCCGTCGTCCGGTGTCGCCGTGGTGCCGTGGTCCGCCGTGGCTCGCCGTGGCCCGCCGCGATCGGTGAGGAAGACCAAGGTAGTTCCTTTTCCTTTTTTTCAATTTTGATAGTTTATTTAGTATTAAGCAATAGATTATATATATTAGTTATATTAGTTATATATATTAGTTATATTTTAGTGCCGGCAGTGAGCAGAGTAGATTGTTTATTTAGTAATAGATAGTTAGTTAGTTAGTTAGTGTAGTTAGTTAGTGTAGTTAGTGTAGATAGTTAGTTAGTGTAGTTAGTGTTAGTGTAGATAGTTAGTTAGTGTAGTTAGTGTAGATAGTGATGTAGATATTGATGTAGATAGTTATACAATTTATATACAAGTTATATATTAGTTAGTTAGTGTAGATAGTTATACAAGTTATAAATTGGTGATGAAGAAGTACTAAAGTGGGTTATGAAGATAGGCTTTAGGGTTAGAAGTGACCAATCCGTATCCCTGATGTCATGGCCTCCCCATTTTGTAGATGGATTGTTTTGTGCATGTTTTCTACGGAGGAAGTGTCACGAAAGAAGATTGCTTGTTCGTTCATATGACGGAAGATTTGGAGATCTTTGATGCACCTCCGAGCTTCAATGAGCCGATGCTTCATTTGAAGGCCAAATTTGGCGGTGATATCATCATAGGGGGAGGTTTGATGTTGGGACAACAAGGCCTCGCTATGTTATGATGCCTTTGGGGAACTCAGCTCTTTGGTCCCGCTACACTCATGTCCTTCAGGGTTGCAATGGTAAAGTTGCTGAGGTTGTTGTGGAGACATTGGGCGATGATGTGCCTTACTCTGAGGACCATGGAGGTGGTGATGATGGGGTTGGTGTTGATGCCGACACAACGCAGGAGATGGACTTGGATGGTCAGTTAACGCAGGAGCAACCTTTGATGGATGAGGACGAGTCGGGCAGGAGGTCACCAGGGCATATGAACAATGACTTCGATCCTGATGATTTCGACCGCGAAGATGCGGAGAAGCTTGAGGATGATAGGATCGGTGACGATGTAGATCATTCAGATGATTCGGGGGATGAGGAGGGAGGCACATATGCAGCTCCAGCACCGGCTCATCCTATGCCACCTCCTGTGCCTGTTGAAGAGCTGCATGCAGTGCCGGTCCAAGGAAGACTAGCTACAGAACACCCGGAAGCCCCTTATGATGGATGTGCTACTTTCAGTGCGGCACGGTCTTTTGTGCCACCTGATCCTTACACAGATACAGAGCTGATGTAGCTGAGGTCGGCGAACATACCTTTCAGCGGGATTCCTAACTATAGGGATGTCGGCATGGCGTATATGGCGGTTTGTGACACCAGCCTCCAAATGTGTAGGGACTTCTTCACTCACTTCAGGGATGAGAAAGCGATAATTCAGAAGGGCATGATGTTCAATTCCTTGCTTGATCTAAAGTTGTTCCTTGAGAACTATGCTGTGTACCACCATAGGCCGTACTATGTCACCAATTCTAATGTGAATGAGCTGTACTACGTGAGATGCAAGAGGGGTTGTGAGTGGAGGGTTAATGCAAGAAAGAGACCGAGCGATGACAAGTGGAAGATAACCCGAGTCATGCAGCCTCACGATTGTGCCTCAAATGAGGGACAACAAAACCATCCTCAGATGACTGCGCGGTATTGTGCTCGTCGCATATTGGCCCTCGTCGATAATGACAACGACATCTCGGTCTCTTCCTTGCAGATTTCACTAAGAGAATTCACAAAGTACAAGCCTAAGTATGGAAAGGTGTGGCGTGCTAAGCAGCTAGCCCTGTAGATTCGTTGGGGTAGCAGGAAGGAGGCCTACAATAGGGTACCCCGAATACTGTGTGCAATGGTTCATTTCAACCCTGGAATGAAATGGTGGATAGACACGGGTAACAAGTACGGATTGGTGACTGTAGGGCAGACCACAACAAGGTACAATGTGCTGAGGCGTGTTTTCTGGTTTTTCGACCAGACAAAACATGCATTCCAGTTTTGTAGGCCAGTCGTGGTCGTGGACGCCACTTTCTTAACAGGCAAGTACAGGGGAGTGTTGATGATGGTCGCTCCCGTGATCCCGAGAATCGATAGTTCCACTTGCCTTTGCAATTGCCGAGGAGAGAACAATGAGTCATGGTCATGGTTCATGAGGCTTCTGCGGGTCAATGTACTTGGAAATTCTCGCAGGATATGCATGATATCTGATAGGCATGCCGGTCTCTTGAATGCTGCAGATGAACAGATTGATGGATACCCTCCTCTGGAGCATAGATGGTGCATGCGCCACTTTGCCGCTAATTTCCGGCGGCGTCGAGGAAGAGGAGGTATGTAAATTGTGAAGAAATTGTGTTGTGTTCGACAAACGGCAAGAGAGTTTGATTAAACATTAGTGGCACTAAAGAAGGACATGAATGAGACCGCGGCAGCTGGTTGGAAGAACAAATGGCCGAGAAGTCCAAGTGGGCTTTGGCTTATGATGAAGGTGGGTACAGGTATGGCATCATGACCACGAACTCGTCGGAGTCTTTTAACCGTGTTTTCAAGGGTGTCCGAGCATTGCCTATGTCCGGAATAGTGGAGTATTCGTTTTAAGTGCAACGAATATTTTGTGACGAGGTATCAAAATGTACAAGGTAATTTGGGCAACCCAAAGATGTTTGATTACGGTGCTTGGGGAAAGGCTGCGAAGAGTACCTTAGTGAGGCGGAGAAGTGGGCCGAAAAAACGTAACCGCATTGCTTATGGACCTAGCATGATGATTTACCAGGTACGAGCCGAGGGTGGAACGACCTTGGGTGGTGAACAACAAGGCGGTGAATGTTTCAAGGTGGATCTTGAGAAGGTCGAGTGCACTTGCAACATACCACAGATCATGCATGCCCCCTGTCATCACATGGTCACAGCTTGTAGGGCCCTAGGACATGACCACAAGTCTCCACCATACATGTCACCTTATTACCTCCGATCGAATTGCCTAAGGATATGGGAGAAGGCCTTCGAGCCGTACCTTGACCCGAAACATTGGCCCCCTTATCATGGTCCTGAGCACATGCCCGATCCCGATCTGCTCAAGGTTGGAAAAGGTAGGAGGAAGAAGAAGAGACTTAGAGGGGACATGGATGCTATGAAAGGGTACGGCGAAGACATGTATGGTGGGGGGGACTTCGACGCGACGCGTGGTAAAAACCATTGCTCCGTTTGTGGCGAGGCCGGTCACAAGGCTACTAGGCATAGGAGACAAGGGCAGCAGGTGTAAATTCTAGCTTCTATTTATGTTGTAGTACTTTTATTATTCTATTTTGTTGTCAATATTGTTCATTACATTTTTTCACCGTTGTTTCTATACCTTCTATCTATCTTGTTGTACTTGCATTACACTATTTTGTTGTCATTATATTGTTCATTACATTTTTCTAACCCGTTTCTATGTAATGTTGTAACAGGATGGCGAACCATCCGGTGCACCACCTGCTTGAGTTGTACTACGACGAGACCCACCGCGCCCACGTGCAGGTGGACGAGGGTAGAGCCTTGAAACCTTTGAGGCTACGCACGCACGCGGCGGGTCCAGAATGGGACGATCGGTATGCTACCTACATGGAGCGTGCGGGGTTCCTCGAGCCGGTTCGGACCGTGAACATGGTCTCGCAACCGTGACCCCGCTCTACTCAAGTGCGGCCGTGGGAGTAATACAATATCCCCAATGACTTTCTCGACCAGCGTTGGTACGATTCAAGCTCTCGATTGACCCTCTTTTCCTTATATACACCGATGCGGTGGAGGCCCGAGACCCACTCGTTCCACGGCCCTTTTGGTGAGATGACGATCACCATGCGGGACGTGAAGCACATCCTATGTCTTCCTTTGGGAGGGGTGCCACTTTCGGGGACTTTGGATCCGGCCACCCGGAGGAACCGGGTGGCGGAGTTCCGTGGACTTGTTCCACCGACGACGCGAATGCAAGAAAAACAAGTTAGTAATTCACTACCAGTTCATATGACATTTCATTAGTACCCTTTATTTATTTGAACAAGTTAGTGACTCATTTACGACTTTCAGGAAACCAGGCGGGGTGCCTTCGTTCTGGCTCAAAGACAACTTCAGACTGCTGCCACCCGACGCTCCAGCTGAGGCGGTTGAAAGGCATGCGAGGGTATGGCTGTGGCACTTTGTAGGCGGTTTCCTGTTCCCTGACGGGTCGGGAAACACCATCAGCTGGATTTTCATCCCCATACTCAATCAGCCATGGGAGCACATAGCCACTTACAGCTGGGGGAGTGCGGTTCTGGCTTGGCTGTACAGACAGCTCTGCGAGGCGTGCCGTCGATGTGGAGAGAACGCCAACCTCGCTGGCTGTGCGTACCTACTGCAGATTTGGTGCTGGGAAAGATGGCCTGTGGGGGTGCCTATCCGACCTCTGGACCCACCGGTAAGTCTGATGAATGATAATGTTTTGTTGAACTAAACTTTATCTGTGACATGTCTAACAAATACCTATCTTGTGTTTCGATGTAGGAATGGCCACACGACGATGCGAGGCCAACTACGATGTACAAATGGCTCAATGCAGAGGTGAATACAGGGCGCAGCAAGCGAAAGTACTTGGGGTACACAGACGCCATCGACGGCCTCACACATAACCAGGTAAGGGTTGTTGACATGTCATGGTACATGTTATTCGATGTTTGACATTGTGCAAATGTAACATCGGTTCAATACTTGGCAGTCAACTGGCGGCCTTGGGAGGGCAGAACATATAGTAAGCCCAAAAACTAAGGGGGAGGCCAACGAGTGGCGATTGAATACGCCGCTTATTTTCTTTCACGTGGTGGAGATGCACCTGCCGAATAGGGTATGCAGACAGTTCGGCAAGCTTTCTGGATGCCCACCGATACCATACTCGACACGACGAGACTTGCATGAGTACGTTACCTAATCGAACCACTACTTTTATTGCAAATTGGCATGTGGCTACTAAGTTGTGAAGTATGCAGGATTCGGGGGGAAGTACCGTCGCAGAAGGACGGGTCGCGGAGCACCACGTGTACATCCACTGTGGGAGAACAGACACGCCGAGGCACCACCACCACCGAAGAACCGCCGCACGATGAAGCTATCTTCAACGACTACCTAAGGTGGCTGCATCGCTTCAAGGGTGCACCTCGCTACAAGATACAACGACGACGACATCGGCGAAGAATCGGGTGAGGATGCAAAAGAAGATGCATATGACAAGGCCACTAGGGAGGGCGTAGATCCACAAAGAGGAAGGCAACTTAGAGACATGGTAAGTTTGATCGATGTGCTTAAGTAGTAATAGAATCTTGCTTTAATTACTTCCACCGACACAATGTGAAAATGGTATTTATTCGTGTGCAAATCGATGAGAGACATGGCCGCCGAAGTTGAGTTTCGTCTAGCCGAGGCCGAGCGGGATGGCCCCGGCATCCTAGTAGCTTTTGTTAAGGTATGAGATAAACAATCACCACTTTTTATGTCATTAGTTGATATTGCACTCTCAAAAAATGACACGACCCCAATCATGTTTTGGTCATTGGCCGATCTTGCGTAAAGTGGCAAAGGGATGCAAGAAACTAGCACGAGAAAATGAGTTGCATGGAGGAGCCTTTTGTTCCACCGTACCCCCGCGTGAAAGTACACCGACACCACCACATTACAGCACGGGGAAGGGACCACCGATGATGATGAAGAGCAATACTTCTACGAGCAAGGCAATGTGGGCACCGACGACTCTACCTCTGACGACGCACCAGGGTATGAAGCACCAGAGTATGGCATTCACTTGCACCAGTCGGGACAGAGACGCGGACTTCCTCAACATGTCTCAACTCCACGGTGCCCCGCAGGCACACAAGGGGAGGATCGGGTGATTACTATAGCTTAATGTTGATGAAATAAGTACTTTTCCTGGAAATAGTTGTAACATACTTTTTGCAGGGCCCTAGTACGACACAGGAAGAAGAAGCACGGCCAACAAGACGGGGGCGGCATGACCGTGACCACACGGACGTTGCATTCACAGGCAACCGATGTACCACCGGGAGGAAGCGACAAAGGCGTCCGAAGAAAGTGTTCACTCCTGGTGGCTAGAGTTGTGGTAGAGGGGACTTTGTGGTATAGGTGACTTAGTTAATGAACTAATGTGTCGAGTTTGGAACCCTATGCAAGTCAAGTTTGAACTCATGTGTCGAGTTTGTAGCCCTATGCAAGTCAAGGTTGAACTCATGTGTTTTGTTTTGTTAATGAACTCATGTGTCGAGTTTGGAAACCTATGAAATTCAAGTTCAAACTCATGTGTTGTTCAGTTACTCAAGTCATCTTGTTCTTTGGTTTTGTGCATTCATCACCTTAACCGCGCCAGCAGGACAGAAGCTTCAGCATCTGCTGGACTGAAGGTCGTTCTGCTTCTGTAGCCAGGAAGAGCCGCGCCACAACTGGGGGCGCGCTTCCTCACCTTAACCGCGCCATTGTTGGTGGTGCGTCTTAACCGCGCCTTTACTGGGGGCGCGGTTAAGGTGAGGAACCGCGCCCCCAGTTGTGGCGCGGATCCTCCCGGCCAGGCGTAACGAGCTTCAGCCCCGAACGACCGAGGCTAGTCCCATAACAACCTTAGTACTAATGAGTTCAAACTTGACCTTAGTACTAATGAGTACAATCGCCACACTTGCACAACTACATGACACTTGCACAACCTTAGTACTAATAATAAGAGGTGTTACATGACATACAGAGGTCATACACAACGAAATCATGACATACAAAGGTCATACACAATCCGAATCTGTCCAACTACATGACAAGACAGTTTCACCAAAAGCACTTAGTACCAAATGAGGCCTACACATCAGAAACAAAACCAGGAAGCAAATCCTCATCGCTACTGGAGTTGGGGGGCGAATCGTCATCGCAGAGTGAGTTGGGGACCCAATCATCCTGTACCACAACCTCGTTGGTGGTTGGAGTCGAACGTGTGGCCTCCTCCTTACGCTTGTAGTACAAGGCCTCGGCTTCATCGATAGCTTGGGTATCCCACTCAAAATCTTCCTCAATGAGCACCCCGGGTACAACCGGCCGGGGTGGCTACTCTCGGCCGGCTTTGCCTCATCCGCCTTCGACTTCCGAGAAGCGGCCTCCGCCTCGTCCATAGCTTGTGTATCCCACTCTTCCTCTTCCTCTCGTTGTAACCAATGGCACAACCCGGCTGTTGTCCGGGTGCTTTTGCATCATCTACGGCCGCAAGTGAACCTCCCCTTGCACCCGCACGTCGGCCAACACTAGGTCGATGAGCTCATCCAATCTAGAGGTGTCGTCCTCCACAGCTTTCTCCGCAGCAGCGGCCCGCTCGCAGCCCACTTTTCGGCCTCCACGCGCCGTCTCGCTCCAGATAAGCGTAGAGCGGGCCTCCTCAACCTCCCAGTTCCCGCAGCACCCAATCTCGTAGTTGTAAAAACCAAACGGTTACGAAGCAATTAAAATGGAGGACAACACACGGGGGTGTTAGGAGTTTCAAATACTCACCGAGACACAATTTAGCTTCAAGTCCTTTGATGTCCCGGGTACTCTTGCCATTCCGCTCGCTCGGCCTTACGCACCGCGTCCCTCTTCTTCACAAACTCAAGCATTTTCTTGTGCTCAACACCGCTTGGGGTTTGGACACGCATAGCGTGAGCCTTGCGGCGCGCTCTAGTATGCGATGCTTGATGTAGTTCTCCACAAGCTCATTTCCACGAAACCATTCTTTGCTTTATTTTAATTGTATGCTTGTACTCGGCCTTATCAAGAAAATCCTCCCACTTGCATTTGCGGGTGCTCGTGTACAAACAAAACAATTAGACACAAAACAATTAGACACAAACTAAAACATAAGAACACAATTCTCATAGTAATTGCACCAACCTCATCATAGTCGACCATATGGCCGCACCAATAGCCAATTCCAACCTCCGAAGGAACTAGGCCGTACCGAGCTTCGACGCCACACTTGCACAACACGGGAGGAGCGGGGACAACGGTTTTCCTCTTCTTCTCCCGTTGTTCCTCCGGCCAATAAGACTTGGGACCCCACAGCCCACTCCTCGAAGAGGCATTTCCGGAGCGCGGTATATGCCCGATCCTACAAAATAGAAGGTACCAGGATGCACATAGAGTTGGAAATAAAAGGTCCGAGCATGCACATACACAAACACTAGAAACTTACGGGATACGGGTTGCCACACTCAAATTCATTAGGATTTTCATCGCCGATCACGAATAGTCTCCACAATGGCGGCAGGCGGTGATTCAAGACGTCTAAGTTTGGCTAATTCCTTCTCCTCTTCATTCATTGGCGGGGGTTAGGTGGAGGTGGCACCCACCGTTTAAACCTACTATGTGGTTGCCTTCCTTTACACCATTGATAACCACGAATGAAGGTAGCTAGGATCAAACTTGTCCGGCCCGTCGATCCATTGGAAGAAATAACACTTCTTATGGTCCGCAAAACAACCATAAATTAAATTTCCAGTTGACTAGTCACGTAAAATATGACAAATTGAAAGTGCAAGAATTACTTACCGCTTGTGAACTACAAGTGTAGAAGGCACGGGCAGCGGTGTCGGGATGGCGAGATAGGTACACGTGACATTCTCTACCTTGATCACAAAGAGGGACAGGAGTTCCGGAGGGACGGGGCATCTTTGCAAGAGGCATCGGGGTATAATTCTTTAGGGCGACCCCTCTTGGTCCAATACTCCTTACGATACAATTCCATCTATCGAAAAATAAGGAACAATATATATTATTGACTAAATAATTAACCATGACCACATAATTGAACTAAACATGTAACCACTTAGCCGGAACTAAATAATTCAACTTCACCAAGTAACACTAACCAAATCATCCTAGCCAACTCAACTAATCCTAACATCTAAAACCAAAGCATGACCACTAATCCTAACATCTAAAGCCAACTAACCATGAGCACATAACTCAAGCCTCACTCCAACGCACAAAAATAATACAAAGAGTGGATCGAACCACTTACAATGCTCAAAGGTGGATGGTAAACCGTGAGGGAGCCTTCCTAGGCGGTGGAGATGGGCGCCATCCTCCCCAAACCGCTCCTCACGCCACCGACCAGCGGCCGGGGAGAGCGCGGGGAAATGGGAGGGAAGGTGGGAGCACGGAGGTGACCGGCGGCCGGGAGATGTGTGGCGGCCGCGACGGGGTGACCGGCGATGGCGGCGTGGTGAAACACGCGCGGAGGAGAGGAGAGAATGAAATGAACCGGGCCTCGGGCCCGAACATATCCACCCGAGCCGCGCCCTCGATGCAGGCGCGGTTGCATGTAGGCGCGACTCGACTTGCCACGTAGGCTGCAACGACGACTTGAGTGTCCACGTGGCCACCCAAGACGCGCCTCCATCAAGGCGCGGTTAGTACAAAGCCGCGCCATGGAAAAGGCGCGTAAAAACCGTTAGTTTTGGAAATAGTTTTTTCACCGTGGCAGATACGTAAATAGTTTGAAAAAAGTGCTAAAAATAAAAAAAAATTCATCCCAGAGGATCACAGAGTTGTTATGGCGACTTTCTTCTGGCATGCGTTTTTTAGTTTTGTCGCATGCACACGTGTCTCGTCCACTCGTTTTTTTTTGAAGGACCGTCTCGTCCACTCGTCTCCCCTGACCCGGTCTTCTCTTCACCACCTGCCCCTCATGAGTCACAACTAATCCGCCGCTCTGCGAGCTCCTCTCGACGCCGGCGCCTCCGGCTACTGCACCCCCACGCGCGCCGACGACTTCCTCCCTCACCCCACTCCGGTGGCGTCCCAGGAAAGCTCGTCCATGGCGTGCTCCTCCCCGACGCGAGCTCCTCCGGTGAGCCCGCATGCCTGGCGCGTGGCCTCCCCGTGGCCGCTCCCCACAGCTTCCCCGAGCCGGCCATGGAGGATTCGATGGATCCAACCGCGGCCATGGCGGATTCGGCCCCAGCCATCCCGGATCCGGCGAGGTAGGTTTTTTTTTCTCCTCCTCCTCGTCCGTGCTAGGATTCCAGCGACCCGCGTTAGGGTTCCTCCATGTCGTACATCTCCTGCTTGTCGCATCTCAAGGTTCCATGGTCCTTAGCGGAGGATTTCGATCCATGTGATTACAGAGACTTCGCTCAGGTTCCACTCACCATTCCCCGTTGGGGATTTTTTCTTCATTTCGCAGTGGTTTGACTAGGTTTGCCAATTATTGCCCACCGGCCATGTCGACTTCTTTATCCTCATGACCAAAGGAGGCGCCAACGAATAACCCGAGGCTCTAGACCTAGGTCGACCCCTGCGCACCAAGTTGCAGCAAACGGTGAACCCGACTTTAGTCCTATCTATTTTCACTGAAGTGTTCATCAAGCACTTGTGCATGCTATTCAGCTCGGATTTCCAGTTTGGGTACTTGATGTGTCTATTTGACATAAGTAGTCCTAGTGCACTTAAATAAGCAGTGAGATGATGTGTCAGTAGTCGTGCTCGATATCCTACTTGCCCCCCACCCCCAATCCAAATTGTTGCTGCTCATGTTATTTGGAATGCAAAGAAAAATTGTATCTGCTATGCCTATCAAATAATTTGGATATCTCAATTCTGAAGCAGATCCAACTATGAGCTCGCATTAACACACAATTGCTTTCCACTTGTTTTTGTGATTAATGTAGACTGCTAGTTACACATTTCAATGGCCAGATTTAAAAGTTTTTGTCTAAAACACAACAACAAAGCACCATTGGGGGGGGGGGGGGGGGTATTCTTGTGTGTGAAACACATTCAGTTAGTTACATGTGCAGTTGTCCGAGAGTGCTGTTCAGTAAAGCACCATGTTAGACTGGGAATGCAGGAGCATACATGTTCAAAGAATAATGTGAGAAGAGAAAACACACTCTCACATTCAGATGTCTTCTTAAAGTACTATTTTTCCTTTTAATTAGGAAGAGAAAGGGTCATTGTCGTTCAATGCTTATACGCTACTATTTTTCGATAGCATATTATTGCTTTTGTCCTAGGCTTCATAACAGTGATGCTGATTGGATTGTTTGTGAAATGATTTCTTGCCTCTTCTTGGTAGCTATTACCTGACCTTTTTTTAGCCCTGGCATTTTCATCTGAATTCTAGTGCTGCTGCTTTGTCATCCTTTATTTGTAGGGATGCTGCTGCTCTTTACTCAAGACAATTTATTAGTAATTGCCATTTCTATAGAGCATGCAAGACTGAGTACTCTGTGGGCTAGAGCATTGCATGTATTTATTTTTGTTTATGCCGACTGCATTTCATATACTCCCTCCATATCAGAAATAGAAGTCGTTTAGGACATGATTGCGCATACCAAGGAGTGATTAATTAGAAAGTATTTTTCCGTGTATACCCCTATTAAATAGCTATGTGGGTGCATCCTTTATGAGAAACAACCAAAGGTGCAGACGGTCACCCTGTTTAGGCTTCGCTCCTCAACCCGAGGTGCCAAGATCGATCCCCGTGTCGCACATTTTTTTTGCTGGCGGACTGATTTTTTTCTGAAGGATTGATTTTGTATGGCTGTGTTCGTGGCTTTTTTTCCTAAAAAAAAAAAAAAGAACATGCAGTGGCTACTAATAGATGAATGAGTTTGTATTACATGCCTTGTCTAAGTACTTGTTTTTTCTCCTATTAATAGAACATGAACCGGCAACTAATCTAATGTTTGTTTTTTTCTATAAATAGAACCTGAACCGGCAACTAAACTAAAATGTTTGTTTTTTTACTAACCGAATATGCACAGCCGCATGTGCGAGAGGTGGGAGGGGCAAGGAAACAGCGCTATTAATGCGGCGCTATTAACCCTGGGCGCGGGAGCCGGAGTGCGAGCATGCAGGGGCATCGGCGTCCAAAATTTTCCTCCAGCGCTACCATGACTTCTTTTCATCAAATCCGGTTCAGCACTAGAACCACTACTATTTACGATACGGAGGGAGTATTAGTTAATATACTATCTATTTGACTCATTACTTTTTATATGTGATTTTCATGCTTGTGTTAGACAATGGATATGTTTATTTCCAATCATTTGGGTTTCTGAAATGCTTATTATTCTGAATGGAAGCCAATAGTATACTTTTGTACTAAACTACTTTTCTTAAATTATTGAACTAGTTTTCTGAATTTACTGAATTGCCTTTTTAAAATTAATGAATTGCTTTTCTAAAATTATTGAACTTCTTGTCTATCCTATTGATTTTACCTATGTGTGTGCCAAATGAGCTCACCCCCTTCGTCTAACATGGATTTTAGGCGCTACTTGTGTTAGGCAATGGGTAGAGGACAACAACACGCTGCTTCTTCATCTTTAGCGGTTACTAAGGTATGCCCACCCAATTTGTCATCTTTATGTTTTCGTATGTACCTATTTTTTATGCAGTCAAAACACACTACTTGTTGTGTGCGCGTAGATGGCAAAAGATTGACTGCATGGTGTTAGACATTTCAAGTAATTTGTTCAGCAAGAACTTGTAATTTTGAAGGGTGATATGCGTCTGGTTCAGTGCCAATCTTTGTGTTGTATTTGCAATGACTGCTAGAGTACCAACACTGCAAACTTTCTTCTGCTCTCTCCGCTTCTCTCTTATTTGCTTATTGGTGGGCAGCAACCCGCTGCCACACCACCTGCATGCGACGTTCCTTGAACTGCTTTCTATAGACAGCTAGCTCGCTATATCTAGTGTGGAGAGCACAATGGGTACTTTCAGTCAGTTTACAGTTTTAGGTGACAACTTCTAATTAATTTGCTAGCTAGCAACTAGCAGCCTCTTTACTGTAAATCTCTACATAAGCAATTCTTTTTTTAGTATCAAGCAATTTTTCATGGTTTTATTAGTAATTTGGTCAATTTGTTAATGCAGTTTTGCTACTATTTTTTATATGTGCACCATGCTTATATGTGCATCATTCTTATTAGAAGTGCATGTCTTATACCAGGTAATAAACCATAAGACGTATGATCACAGGGCAGACATCTTCAACTTTGTTGTCATTCTGTGGGAGCTAGTCACGTCAAAGATAAACCATGGTGCCGAATTGAGCTTTTTTACTTGTTTGGAGTTATATGAGCATCTTATATTGGACTGAAGGCAACACCTAGCCTTAAATGGTAAATGGTTGCCAATTTTGTATGATTGTTTTACTATCAAATCTAGATACTTGGGTGCAGATAAGGCATGGGATACTAAATTGGGGTTGCATTAATTAGTTTTTCATGCCTACAGCTCTGTGTCTAATTATGCTTGTGAACTATTTTGTTTCCTGGTGCTCCTTTTATTTGCCCCCACTTTTGTAATTAGCCCCACTTCTGTTTATGCAATTCGAAGATGTGATGTAATGTTCTTTGTGCAGACTTGTTTCATGATTAATATACTGAATGATACCTAATATGTTGTGTTTAATCCATAGGTTTTTGCGAGGAGATGCAAGATTTTGTCGAGAGATAAGAATGATGCTGCAGTTGGAGATATTTGAACAATATCATAACAAAATGTGTAGTAAGCAGTAGGAATATGTAGGGAATTAGATCTGCTTATGCAGTAAGCAGCAGGAAATGCAGTTTTATTTTTAAAAAATTGATTTGCTTAGCCAAAACAACTGAATTGCTTTATCAGTTTGTCAGATCTGCTTTCATTAACAGATCTCATATCAGGTGTTGTAAACTATGAACTGCTTTTTCTAGGAACAGATCTTGCTTTGGTTCTTTGTTTATGCGATCATTTTGCAATTCTGGTACCTAAGAAGCTAAGAAGCTAATTATATTTTTTATATATTCATACGTATATAGAACACCTTTTGTTTTGCGTGTTGGAGTTCGAAAAAGCAAAACAAGAGTAAAAAGGTGAAGAAGCTTCCAGGTGGAGGGAATGTAACGGGAAGTACCAAATATAGTATCTTTCTCAATTAGCATCCTGCCAAAACAATTTTTTTCTATTTTTGTACGTGCGTGCTACAAGCCTAACGCACCCCGTGCGGGCGTTAGCTGCTTCCCTAAAATATAGTTTGAGGTGCTGGTCAGGCCATGGAACAACTGTCTTGTATAAAAATGTCTCTCTTCTTAATACAATACAATGATATGCAAAGCTCTTCCGTATTCACGAAAAAAGACAAGGATCCTAATCAATAAAAAGGTTTCTCAAGCGGCGCTCGACGAGGGAATAACTCCACGATAAAGAGTGAAACGGACCCGTCAGCCGCCCCATGGTGAAGCCGCGGTAACTCCTGTCCGCGCCGACATGTGGCTGGCCCGCCGACATGTGGGCCGGCCACCCGGACACAAGCCGCCCACCTGCTCACCTCGCTCGCGCCCATCGAGGTCGTCCGGCGCCGGCCCGCGCGCCGGCGGCCCGCGCCGCGCCATCGCCGCCGCCCGTCCATCGCTCCCGCACGGAGCTGCGCGCGCGTGGCGGCGGCTTCCGCGGGACCTCCGCCGCCGGGCGCCATGGCGGCCCGCCCGGGCTCCGCGCCGGCTCGAATGGGAAGGAGTAGAGGAGGCGGCGGGGTGACCGAGGAGCTCGCCTGCTCGCCCGCGCCGCCGGATTGGGGCGCACCGCCCGGGGCCGCGCCGTCCGCCTCGCTGGGAGCCGCTTCGAGCAGTCCGCCATCGTTGCGATGGAGCAGAGGAGGAAAAGGAGGGCGGCGGCGCCGGATCCATCCGGCGATGGAGCAGAGGAGCAAGGAAGCCCGCCTCCCCGCGCGGGTGAAGCCGCGCGGCCGCCATGGCTGGGGGTCGCGTGCCGCCGTGGGAGGCACCGCCGTGGCTGGAGGTCACGCAAGGCCGGCTCCCTGCTTCTTCTCCTCCGCCGGCGCAAGGCCGCCGCCCTCCCTCCTCGAAGACTCGCGCCGCAAGGCCGCCGCCCTACACGCCGTCGGCCCGCGCCCTCCGCGGGACTTCCTCCGCACCGCCCGCGTCGCCTCCTCGGCTGCCTTCCTCCGCACGGGGATGCGGCTCCTCGCGGCCCTCCTCTTCTCCGCCCGTTCATCCCTATCCGCCTCCCGTCTTCAAGCCGCCTCCAATCCGGGCTCCCAGTGTTTCAGAGAAGAGGAGCAACACGGCACTGCGGCGATGGCGAGGAAGGCGGAGGAGATCCACTCGGTGCACGGGCGTCCGTCGTCCATCCATTGATCCAATCTGCAGGTGAGTAGCTCATTGAGATCACCAATCATCGAATCGTACTGTTCTTCCATCCGCGGGTTGCTCCTATTGTCCTTTTTTCGTCTCTTTTTCATCCGTGACCCTCCTCTCTCCCACGCCACGCCCGATCCGACCATCGCCGAGGAGGGTCGATGGCGCATTTGCCCGGGGAGGGCGGGAGGCGATGCGCTCGCCGGAGCACGAGGCACACGCGGGGTTCCTTGTCGCGGCCCGGGCCGCGGGCTGCAGGGGCGCCGTGGCTGCCGAGCATGGGATCCGGAGCGCCGAGGCCGTCGGGGCGGGAACGCACGGTCGTGGGTATGTCGCCCACACCCTCCGCGAGCCGCGGGGTCTTTGGTCTGAACACGAACAAACATGAAACTGGACCCCTGTTGTTCAGGAAAGTGTAAACAGCGAAGCCTCTGCCCTATTTTGGATTGCACTCCCCCTCATCTCCTTTGTGATGTGCTTCAGTGTTGAGATGGCTTGTGTATTTCTCAATCGTCTGAACTTTGGTTATCTGAGCGTACTACATGTTCAAGATCGAGTGGACATTAAGCTAATTAAGATTTCCACGAAATTGATATCTTATTTAATAATTCTCAGAAGTTTTTTCTTTTGAAAATGCCTAAATTTCTTTATGCAAAAACTTACGGGTCATCGAGCATCCTTCGGAGGAATTATACTGATCCTAATGAAGCTGCTGTCATTTTGGGTGGTGGTACTAAGACTCAGCTCTTCCCTCTCACAAGCACAAGGGCCAATCCTGCTGTAAGATGACACACTTTACTGGCTTCAAGCTGCAAGAATTACCTATTTATAAATAACATATTTAGGCTTATTAAGTAGACAGTATTTAGAGATCTTTATCAATCTCCAGCTTTCTTTTATTTGAAGTTGATACACCTCTACGATGCACCTCTACAGCAGAAGGCATCAAAAGTCCCTTCAATTTGATTTGCGAGCTCTCAGTTTTTAAAGCAGACATGAGCTCTCTCTCTCTCTCTCTCTCTCTCTCTCTCTCTCTCTCTCTCTCTCCCTCTCCAACTGTCCTATGCACATGGTAATTGATTTGTATAAAGGCAGTTATACTATAATTCCGGTAGTAGCAAGGTTTCTGCATCTTGCAGGTTGAATTAGTGGCAGGGGGGCAACCTCCCCATTTCGCACGATGCCCTCCACTACTTTAACCGACATGATGTCAAACTCAAGGATATCCATGTGAATTATTGATGTGTTTACCAGGACGACATGTGAAACAAGAGTCTGAAGATCAGCCAACCTCAATGAATGCATTTGAACTGATTTCACCAAACCAGACACTGAATGTAGAGAATTTGTTTGAAGCCTAGGAGGTCAGTCATAGTTCTCTTGTCTTTGCCAAATTTAGGTTACCACATTTTATTACTTCATTGTTGTTTGAAATATCCCATACAAAGTACAACTCTATAATGATCTTATTTCTGGTTAAAAATGTCGGGAGTATAAAGAGAGCAAGTTTCACCTCACAGTGTCCCTAAAAAAAGATTCACAAAGATTGAAGAAGCTGCAAAGCAACTTGGCTTTGATGTCCAGAAGAAAAAATACAAGGTATTTCCTACTGAACTTTGTAATGTACAATATTCCTCTTGTTACTTTCTACTTAATGTGTAAATTTGGCATGAATATCTAGAAAATAGAACTCTTACTACCAGCAATATAATGTCATGATAGTTTATTTGTTCTGTTATAGGAATATATGCCCAAGTGTCTTATGTGTTTCATTTCATTCCGAGTGGAAATGGCTCCCAAAGTTCTCAAGTCAGTTGTCCAATCAGGTGAAATAAGCCGTTGTGCTTTCTCTATTTGTTTGGATCAAAGGATCAGTGTTAAGGTTGTGGAAAATCATTCCAGCAATATAGTGTCATGATAGTTCACCATTTCTGCAAAGGTAGCTTAACATCAGACCCGTTTTTCAAAGCTGCACTCACCATTTTTTGCAAAGATAGCTTCTCATTTAACTGTCCGCCGGCCATGATCAGCAGGCTCCATTGTTGGTTGCAAGCATCAGGATTATATTGTTGTTTCTTTGACATTTCAAGTATTCGGGGAGAAGCCCAGCAAAGGTGTGTGTCAGGATCACAACATCAACAGATGGCACACCATTAATTATGAATGGCCAGAAACTCAACCTGACATCCACTGGCAACTCAACTAATGGTATATGAAAATCTTGATTTTAAAATATCAAATTTGATACTATTTCTTTCGTGACTATGAGAGTGATTCATGCTCCTCCAGAAAAAAAATGTGATGCCTGCAGTTTGCTCATGTTTTGTTTCATTATAGGTGCTTTTCTGACGGTGACCAAGCTCTGGGCTGATGATAGCTTTGACCCTCCAATTCCTTATTACCCTTAGAAGGCGAGGAAATGAAAGGTATGAAATCGTAGATAAATACGGCATTGATTGGATTTGGATCTATAGAGGTTCAAGAGAGTTTTCTCCCTTTTCCTGAACAAAAAGAATTATGTTTCTGAACTCTGAACTGGAGGTTGAAATGAAGCTTTCATTTCAGATAACCGGCCGGACTATGCATACATCCAAGTGGTGGCCTGACACACGGCAAGCTGCCAGTGACAGACAACTCCTCTAACGACAGTCTGACCTGATGAGCGTCTGGGAAGTGACTCGTTGGCCGGAGTCGCTCGACTCACAGCTCATCACCTGACGCAGACCTTCGTCCTGGTGTCGTTTCATGCAAAACTTCTCTTTTTGTGCATATTGATCAATCAATTGATATTTTTGAATTATCTTTAATTTATATCAAATAACTAGAATGTGAATGCTTAATTGTGATGCATTCGTAGAATGGTGATGTCATCCTATCTCATTTTTTAAAAAAGATTGATTTGCTCCATGTCAAGTGATAACAAATACTTTTGAAGAGGGCATATGTCATCCATATATCTTTATTTAAAAGAACATATGTCTTGTACATCTATGGTGTCGTGAAAACCATAAGTTTAAAGTTTTAACTGACAACCAGTGAGTGAGTAGTCTCCCGTTGCAACGCACGGGCACTCACCTAGTCAAGCTAATCTGTTATAAACTAGGGATGTCAGTCCTGGCACATATGGCACACAGGCCTGCCTTTGTCACGACACACGGTTTGACTCGGTCTCGTATGCAACATCGAACGTACGGGCACCATGACCACATGGAAACACTAATTAGAATTGGCTAAATAAACAAAGTGACTAGCACCAGATTGCAAACTCATTCATGGAAACAATACACCTGTTCCTCAAATGCAAAGAGGTCAAGTATGTTTGGCGGGAGTTGAACTTGGAGATGGTGCGCTGTGACCTGTTATTAGCACAATCTGCTAGCGCTATGATGGAGAAAATCTTGAAGCTAGAACCAAAAACACAGCTGACTCTAATTCTCCTCCTATGACTATGGTGGGATGAAAGAAATAAATGGAGAGAAGGAGAATTGCCGTGGAGGTGGTTTATCTTACAGCAGCTCTGTCAATAGATTTTAGCAGCAAACCTGCAAGCCCCTGTTGTCGGAAACTCGTCAGGTAGAGAGATGGACCAAAGCAAATCCGGGTATCTTCAAGATCAATTCGGATGGTGCATATGATAGCAGGACTTGCCATGGCGGATGGGACTTCTTTTTTTCTAGAACATGCCTAAACGTGTAATGCATTAAGCAGGCAGGAATGTTTTTGAAAGAAGTTACAACACGGCTTCAGTAACCATGGTTACCGAGTGCCCCAAAATCCCACCGCCACTCCAAGTACATCCAGGACTGCATTGTAACTAATTTTGCTACAACAAAAGCTCAAGGAGCTTCAGCCAAACAGATGCGACACAAGCAGTGTTCTCAATGGCCTGAAGCCGGCCGCACACCAGGCCATGGCCTCGTCTCTTATGGTTGCCAGAAGTTGCTGTTGGGTCGATGAAGAGGCGTTGAAGGTCCTGGCATTCCTCTCTTTCCATAATAGCCACCCAATGAGGAAGAAAAGGGAGTCAAAACCTTTTCGTAGAGTTTTGGGGACCCCCTTCTGCTGTCTAAGCCACCATTGGAGCACCAGTTCCTCCTGCACATTCAAGTAGCTTTGAAGCCGGACTAGGGACAGGCAAGCATGCCAAACATCTCTGCTGAAAGTGCAGCCCAAGATAATGTGGTGGATTGTCTCAGGCGCTTGATCACAAAATATGCAGACATTGGAGTCCTGCATCCCGTGCGATCCACTGTCCAACAACGTCCATGCATCACCAACCAAAAGAAGAACCTCACACGGGGGGGAACTGATGTCTTCTAGATATGCTTCGACCTAGGAGGGGAAGTGGAGCCAAAGAATGTCGCTGCATGAGGCGAGGCAGCCGAATAGCATTGGTCGACCATGAGCATCCAGGAGAAGGTGTCAGGATCATTCATGAGATGTACCTCATCCAGCAGGTTGCAAATGTGAGCCACCTCCACCGCCAGCTGCATTATCACCGGACCACTGATGTGCCATGCCTAATTATTGTTGTCATGCCTTCCGCAACCATCCTCCTTTTTCTCGGCCTCACAGCCGCAAACACAGTAGGTGCCAGGGTCTGAAGGCTGGAGCCATTGCACCACCTATCCGTCCAAAAAAATGTCGATGTCCCATCACCGAGATTGAACACGGTGGCTGCCTGGAAGAGCGCCAGAACAACACGCTCATTGGTGCTTGGGTAGCAGCCCTGGATGCGCTCCTTCCAGACCCAGTGCGCCCTCAAGGCCAGGCCTGCACGCCGCAGGTCAGTGACACCCAGACCTCCAAGCTCTTTGGGCAGGCACACGGTTGGCCATGCAACCTTGCAGCGCCCACTAGTCACTCTGTCAGCATCGGTCCAAATGAACCCCCTCCTCAGCTTATCGATGGTCTCCATCACCCATTGCTAGAGACATAGAGAGATGGACATATGGACGGGGATTGCCAACATTGTCGCTTTGATCAGCGCAGTCCTGCCAGCCGCATTCAACAGATTCCCCTTCCACCCTTGAATCCTTACCGTGATGCTATCGATCAATGGTTGCTCCTCACCTTCTTGAGTCTGTAGACAGACAGTGGCACACCCAAGTACTAGCAAGGGAACTCCCCAAGACGACAGGTAAGCAGCTCCTGGATGCATCGCGTCTCATCCTCGGTGCAGTGCATCGGTACAGCCACCGTCTTTTCCAGATTTGTGATCAGATCGGAGGCGAGACCAAATAAATTGAGCGCCGCCTTCACAGTACGAAGATCAACTTCTAGCGGAGCCACAAACATGACCAAATCATTGGCGTATAGGTTCATCCTTCTCCCCTGCAAACCAGCCAGTGGCGAGAGTGAACCCCTCCTCTCCAACCAGTCCAGGAAGTGGTTTAGAACTTCCATCTCAAGTATGAATAGCATCGGGGATAAAGGGTCACCCTGTTGGAGGCCACGAGCATGACAGATACGACGTGCTACCCTTCCGTTTAGCAGAATTCTAGTGTTGGCAGTCGCAAGCAAGGCTGCGATCCAGTTCCTCCAACGGTGCCCAAACCCCATGTGTTCAAGCACCTCCAGGAGAAAGGTCCAGGCCACAGTATCAAATGCCTTAGGAATATCAATCTTGAGGAGAACACATGCAGTTTTCTTCCCATGAAATGCCTTGCAGGCGAGCTTGACAGTGCGGAAGTTATCATATATGCACTGGCCGCGGATGAATGCCCTCTGGTTCTCTTTGACAAGCTGCTGCAGGACTGTGGCGAGCCGCCTCGCCAAACACTTGGTGACAAGCTTCACGAAGCTATGCACTAGACTTATCGGTCTATAGTCCGTAATGGCCTCTGGGTTTTCCTTTTTCCTCAAGAGAATCATATAAGCACCATTAAGGTGGCTCATGCTTCTGGAGTCCTGGGCCCAAAAAGCATTAATCGCGTTCATTATGTCCATCTTGATGGTAGCCCAAGACTTCTTGTAGAATAGCCCAGTAAACCCGTCAGGTCCTGGGGCTTTGTGGCTGGGAAGCTCATTGACGACCGCCAGGACCTCATGCTCGATAAACAGATATTCCAGAGCAGAGCAATTGGCAGTGGGTAAACCAAGTGCCTGGAAGTTGAATCTCCCCGAACGGACAAAGTCAGTTCCTAAGATGGTGTTGTAGAATTCATAGAGTGCATCGGCCATCTGATGGTCCTGGACAACGTTCATACCCTGGACATTAAGAGACTCAATTTGACTCCGGCGTTGACGATGACATGCTTGCAGGTGATAGAATCGAGTGCTTGCATTCCCCTCCACGAGGAACATGATCCTTGATCACTGCCTAGCCACCGATCTCGAGAGGGACGCAAGGCCAAGAACCCGCAATTTGAGAGAGCGCCTCAACTTAGTCACCCATTGATGCAACTGGCGGCGCTCCATCTCAGCGTCAAGGCACAGAATCACCTCCCTGGCCAACAAGAGCTGCAATCGGAAGCTGCCAACTTTCTTTGAGCTCCACCTTTGCAGCTCCTTGGCCACTTCTGAAGCTTCAAGTCAATGGATCGAAAAAGGATCAGCCGGCGCCGTGTCAATTGCCCACGCCCTGGTGACCTTTGTCCAGAACGGCTCAAAGTGGAACCACCTCTTAACCCCATGAATGCACTGAGCTGTAGCAACATGGGGCAATGATCAGAGCAGTCAGTCGATAAAGGCTTCAGCAAGTGCCGCGAGAAAGCCTCCAGCCAATCTGCTGTCGCGAAGACTCGGTCGAGGAGCTCCAGGGTTGGGTTCTCCCATTCATTGGACCAGGAGTACAGTCGCCCAATCATGGGTACTTCCTCAAGCTGCGCCCTGTTAATGAAGGACCGGAATCGCTGCATGCATCTTCGGTCAAGATGACTGTTGTTCTTGTTGCGCGCTCTGTAGATCATGTTGAAATCTCCACAAGCAAGAAAAGGTAGCTACGCGGCACTACATATCCCCTCCAACTCCTCCAGGAACTGCACTTGTTCAGCATCCTGGTGCGGACCATACACCACCGTGAGGCACCAGGAACACGCCTATGTCATGAGCTCCTTCATGGTGGCTGAGATGGAGAATTGCCCCAGAATGACATTCCCCATCTCCTAGCAGTCCCTCCTCCACCCAAGAAGGACACCTCCAGAAGCTCCCACCGAAGGCAAACAAGCATAATCAAAAGCAAGTCCTAATGTTTCATTAGCTAGAGTGTTACAAAAGGCAGAGACCTTTGTCTCCTGGAGATAGACAATAGACGGAGCATGATGAAGCAGTAGCTCCCACACCACATTACGTCGCGCACGGTCATTAAGACCACGCACATTCCACACCAAGCATGATGGGTTTGTAGACATGGGTAACCATTGTGCTTTAGAGACGGGGAGGGCAATCATGCCACCTCACCCTCTAGGCCTGTGAGGTCCAAATCCATGGACAACAGGTCGAGGTCCCCATTAAGCAGTATCTGCATGGTCTCCTTCTTCTGCTCGGACAGATTTCCACTGAACGCCGCCTTGAGCTTGCTCTCCACCTTGGTGTCCGTGGCATTCTTGGACATAGCTATGCCAAGTTTCTTCAAGAGAATGTTCTGAGCTTGCATAGTAGCGTTGGTAGCCCTTGGACTCACTGCAATTCAACCACTCCGCCTCAAGAACTGAACCGAGACAAGAGTTCTTGCATGCCGGAGATGAGGCCTAGCACGAAGCATTGACATCGCAAGGGGGATGTAGACGGCAGCCTCAAGCTCCTCCTGTATGGCCTCCTGCGTCGATCTTCCAGCCATCAGGGTGTCAATCCGGGGTCCAACCTCAGCTTCATCAGCCACAGCAAGGCCAGCAGCTTCATCAGATTCTGAGGTGGCCACAACGATCCCCAGAACTGGTTCAGGGGCGACCTCAGCCGAGGCCCCCTGGAAGCACGAAGCGCCTAAGTCATCAATGGCTCCATCGCCAACTTCGTTCTGACTGTCACTAGCCTCAGCCAGAGTCTCGCAAAGGGCATCATGGAATGAGTTCCTGGGGGCGGCACACGCAGGGAGCTCCCGTTCATCCAGAGCGGCCCACCAGTCCGGGGTAACAGCCGGTGGTGGTGTCTGGACACTCCTTCCACCATGCAGCAGCTGTGGCGCAATACTGATAAACTGGCCGACCACCCCACAAGTAGTCGGCATGGCCTGAGCCCTGAATTCATAGAGCGATGGTGAATTCAGCACCTCGCCATCGAACTCCTGACCCGACGAAGGCAGGGCGAGCCCAGAAGCGCAGCATTAGGCACCGGACATCGTAGCGCGCCAATTAGAAAGGACACGGCCCGATTCCCGCACGCGCCCGGGTGATAATGATTGTAGTTTCTGTCGCTTGAGCCACTGTCGCTGTTCCTTCTCAGCGTTAGCCAGTCCTCAACATCCATGACATCCTCAACAGCGCCGTCACCGCCATCACCATCATCAGCATCACGATTATTCCCATCATGGTCATCACCACCGCCCCCACCACCATTCGGAGCATCAGGCGGGGAACCAAGAGGTGTGCTCCAGTCTTGATAAGCCACAATCCTTATGCGCACCAGATAACGGATGCCGGGCAACGATGGGTCCCCCATGGCGGCCTCCACCGGTGGCTCAGGGATGAATATAATCCGCTCCTGGTCAATGAAGGACGGATGCCAGCACCAAACAATGACAAAGAATTTGCGATCATCGTCCTCAGGCACGTCCCGGATCGGGGTGAGCTGCACATCAGCACAAGCTGGTCCAAGAATCGTCTGGGCCACGGCGGTGTTCTTGGCATGTAACGGGACCCTACTGAGCGCCAACATGCCCTATAGCGAAAGTGCCCGGCCACCCCCAGGGATGTCCACAACCACAGCCACCAGGTGAGGATGAGAGGCACACCCGTAATTGGTCTGGATGCAAGCACACGATCCCTATCCTCCATCCGCTGGAAGCGGACCACAAAGTCTTCTGGATGATGCCGCCGTACATCAACATCATTGGCGTCAATCTGGAAACGGGAGGTGAGGTGCATAATCACCATTGCCGTGGACACCTCTGGTTTTGCGCCCCCCCAGAGCATGATGAGTGTTTGCCCGAGTGCGTCTTCCCCTTGCTGCAGCTCCATCGTGCGCGGTACCACCACCAAGGTCGCCCACCTCTGCCCGCAGCAGGCGCCGCATAGGGCAGCGGGGCCACGAGGGGTGCACGCAGATGCCGGCGCACGATGTTGAGGCCTTCCAGGTTCCCAGCTGACTCAGCAGCCTCAGCTGCTTGCTCTGGACTGGCGGCAGTGGCGGCGGTGGTGGTGGCGGTGTTCCTCCCACCGGCCGCGGTGGCGCCGCGCAGCCCGGAGGGATGGACGTAGAGCGCCCCGTGGAGACGGACACCCCGATTCCCTCGAATGGGTCCCATGATTCCGCCGTTTCGCCACCCTGCGGCCCGCTTCAACCCGCGGAGGGGAGCGGCCACGCTTGGAACAAAAGGCGATGACCAGCTTGGGGAATGGGCTTGCGACCGCCTTGTGGCCTTCGGCCCGACAATTGTAGCATTTAGCCGGGTAGTGGCAATTCGTCCTCACATGATCTGTCCCTTGGCATCCGAAGTAGAGGCCGGCCAACTCCGGCGGCACCCGACGGGGAGCGGGGGGGGGGGGCACGGCGGAGAACGTGTGCGGCCGAACCGTCGACTACGCACCTCGAAGAAGCCATCCCTGTCCGGCTTACCCAGTGCCCTGGCCGGATGAGCCGGGGACCCATGCCTAGGAGGGGTAGGCGGGGAGCTCCGCCTAGGGGGCGGTGGTGGGGACGGGGGCGGGTGGGCTCGCCGCGTGGCCACCATGAACCCATCGGGTCGGCGACGTTGGCAATGGCGTCTGACGCGACGCCGCCTGCGGGACGACACCGCAACGGCTTTCCCCTTTCCCGGTGGCGGCTGGGGCACAGACTCCCCACATCATCGTCGGAGCCGTCGGAGAGTTCCTCTGAGTCACCGAGGGATACACAATTCCCGGGACCGCGGTCAAGGAACCCCTCCAAGCCTGCACGTAGCTCCTCCTCCACCTCGTCCTCCATTCGGGCGAAACCTAGATCTGGATTTGGGGAAGGTGGACAACGCGATTCAGGGTGAATGGCGACGGAATGCGGTGGTGCGCTATCCTATAGCGGCGAGGCGAGCGGGGTGGCTAAGAGGCCAGGGTGAGCGTCGCCGGTGGAGACGAGGTGGCTTGGGCCGATGGCGCGGCAGAGGCGATGGCGCGGGGCGCCCGCAGTCGCCAATCGCCTAGAGAGAGAAAGAAGAGAGTATAATAATGATGTGGCGGATGGGACTTCATCATTCGAGATGGTCAAGGATCAATGGTGAAAGCTGGAGTAGGTAAGAAGAAATTTCTACATAAGGCATTCCAATGCGGAATTGCTTGCGTGCTTAGAAGGGGCGAAAATGGCGGCCATGCTGGGTCTACATCAGGTGGTCCTGAAAACTGATGCTTCTCTTGTCAAGCTGGCGCTGGAAAGAGATGAGTACAGGTTCTCAGCTCTCAGTGGCATTATTACGGAAATCTGATTGCTGCTAATGTCGGAATTTTTATCTTTCAGTATTTGTGTTTGTCCTAGAACTTGTAATAAAACTGCTGACGCTATCGCAGCATATGGGTATCGTGTTTCCAGTGACGATCATGTCACTTGGGATGATGTACCTCTATTCGTAGAGGCCAGCGACTTCGCTGAGTCTAATGGGTAATAAAGCATTGCTCTTCAAAAAAGTATCTGGCAAGGATGCTAATCACATTCCAACTACTTAAGTTGGCGGAGCCTCAATAATCCCACGACATGTAGAGTCAGTATTGATAGAAAAAATGACAGGATGACTAACAGTAGATTAGCAGGGAAATCACTAATTCGATGAATATGACAACAGATTGTATTCCTAATTGATGGTCTAGTGATACAAGAGATAGAGAGAGAGAGAGATGAGAGAGGTAGACAGGGTTCGAGTTACTGTCTGCCATGGCAGTGCTCCTCCTCTAAGCTAGGGCAGCGATGGTCGAGGCAGCGGCGTCGTGGTCGTGGCGGCGGAGGACTTCCCGTCACTTGCTGCAACTCCTCTGAGATCGGACTAGGGCTTAGAGGTAGCGGTGGGAGAGCCGGCGGCGGTGAACCTCGTGGTAGGCGCCCTGGCCCCCACCTCTCTTATATATGCAGCGTGACAGGGGCCCTCCAACCCTCAGTTAGGTTGGGCTCCCCCGATCAGGGAGTTGACCAAGTTCCGGTGTGGGCCGTTGGGCCCAAACCGAGAGGAGATCAATACTAACAAGTATATATAGATATATTTCCTTGATGTCATATTATGCTTTCTTTTAAACAATGTTGAGTACGACGGGATGGGTTGGGCTTGATGGGGAGGACGAGGCCGGACTAGGCCTAATTGGAGGAGAGGGGGATGAGGCCTGATTTAGATGGTTGGGCCAAAACGCCACGAGTGAGATATATTCCTATTTTTACTCTAGGGTTTTAGGAGATGAACCAAAACTCCAAACACAATTTAGGTTTGAGTCCTCGACTTGGCATATATGCTCGTATTTTCCTAGATTTATTCTATGATTGACTTCCTGAACTTCAAGATCTATCAGCTTAGTCCTTTAAAGATGCTCGTAGGGTCATACGTGTGTTATAGGGGGTGAGTGTGCGTGTGCATTATGGGCATCTGCGTTGTCCTGTAATTATAAATAAAAATTATCCCCATATAATAATGCAATGATTAGACATTATGGCCAGTAACTTTTGTAGCTGTAATTTCAATCCTGAAATAATTGAAGGATATATTCTCTAATGGGCTAAAATAATGGCACTGTTGAAAAATTCCGTACGCATTCTATTTGACTTAGTTAGCCGCAGGTTTTTTTTTTTTTTTTTGGGAGAATTAGCGCCATGCGCAACTAGATCTCTAACATGCACCTGCACTGGTTTAATGGGCCGTGAAAACAGGTTATCCACTTATGGCCCGCATGATATCTGAGCCACAGCTGAAGAAACCCGAGCACATTCTCTTCTCTCCCTTTCCGAGTTTCACGCAAGCGGCGGCTGCTGGGAATCTGACTATCTGAGAGCGAAGCTGCCAGCTAGCGCACGGGGAGGAGACGGCGGCGCCGGCGTGGGCCCATTCGCCGGAGCGCGCGTGCGGCCGAAGCCGCGCGCGGCCCTGCCGAGCGGCTCCTCGCCGGTGCCGGTGAAGACTGCGCTCGGGAGGGAGGTCTTCAGCACGGTGACGCAGCGGAAGCAGCAGCATGACGGCCTGGTGGCAGCTCCGTCGCCCTTATGTGAAGGGGGCGTCAGGCAAGGCTGCACGAGCGGGCACCAGCAACGACACCAAACCGAGGTAAATCATCCCATCCCGTAGCTATAATCCTTAGTGAAGGTAGTGGCTCAATTTTGGGAAAATTTGGGGAAAATCATGATCTAGGGTTCGGGAATGTGGAGAGTTTTGTCTGAGATTTAAATGATTCCCGTCCTACATACTGATCTAAACATTAGCCCCTCAACGCACGTGAATTTGCCACGGTTGACATAATCCGAGGCTCGATTGTGCATACTCGTGACTAATTAAGGAGCAATTGACGTTATGCTCACTGATTTCATACACAATTAGGACTAAATTCGTGGGCAATTAGGCATCAAATTGGGCACAACATCATTATTCTGTGACTAATCATTACGATTAACTAAACCTAGGCCCTAAACATGTATAATTAGGTTAACCCGAGATGATTAGGCATAACGAGAGACTTAAGGAGCATGACTAAATAGGGCCTAGAACATCATCAGCACAGCTAACTAAGCACGGCAGAGAATAACTAGGGCATTAATACAGTGGTCCAGAAATTAGATCAGTTGGTTCCGATGCCAGAATTTTAGATAAATTTTAGCATAATCTAGAACTGGATAGTCCACCATTAGCAAAGTAGATCGAGTTTGCAGATGTAGTATGTCACCTCTGATCCACCACTGCCACCTCCTAGCACAGCCGAGAGGGAGGGAGGAACCTTCAAGCTGATACGTCACCCTTAACTGTGTTCCCCTTATATGTAGTGCCGTCAGTAATCGGCGCCCCGGATCATGGCGCATAGAGGAGCTGCGTGCTCCCCTTGACTCAGGGCTCAACGGTTCTGAGCATCGGCCCATCTCCACTAGCCCGAGATCACTTTTCCAACACTGCAATAGCAATAAATTTTTCAGTATATGTCCGTGGCGTCGCTTCGCCTCACTCCTTATGCGGGCGTTGTGAGGGGAGTGGGTCGCCACACGTTACCTTACTGTAATAGCATGCCACCACATGCGTTGCATAATGCATGTCACAATGATATTCTTTTTCAACTTTGCAAATTACAGCATATTGTGCACATTCTTGTTTTTATAACAGCAGGGCTCAACTTTGGGGTGTGAACTAGTCAGAATGTGCAATTCTGTCAGGATAATCAACATTTCTATCATGATTCATGAATGATGTTGCCTATGGTATGGGCAACACAGTACCATACCGACCAATATAAGGTCTACAAATCACAACCAAAAAAAGAACCAAATATATTATATATGCACTTTGACAATAAATTTAGAGAAACATGGTAGCCGATATATAAAGGTAGTGGTTACCGGTTACGGGTGCAATCTATCATCACTAAGCACTAATATACTTATCTCTGATAGCATGCATCTCTGCAGTAGCATCACTTATTGACAAACGCTCTGTGGGCAATTGCTTTGAGCAAAGGACACCAAGCTGAATGATGGCGGACAAACATTCCCTTGTTCTTGTTATATGCCTTGTATCATTGCTATTTTCTGCTTCATGCAGCCATAGGGTGGAATCTGCAATCTCCATAACTTTGTCAGGAAGAGCCGCCTCAGCATAACCATGTAGGGTTATACCATCTCTGAACATATCATCTGTTGGCCTCTTTGCTGTGAACATCTCTAGCAACGTAATACCAAGACTAAACATGTCACCACAAGTCGATACCGCAAGACCTTCTCCATATTCTGCATTGGATTAAAAAATGAACACATGTAGGTATGTGTACAATATCATGTGAAGCACATGGGGAACAGAACTACAAATTAGAGTTACCTGGAGCAATGTAGCCGATGGTACCTCTTATTCCTGTTGTGCTGGCAGAATTCATAGGATGTTTGCTTGTTGCTTCATCTAGAACTCTAGCGATTCCAAAATCTCCAACACGAGCCCTCATGTCCTGATTAAGAAGAATGTTACCTGGCTTGAGATCACAATGGATGATCGATGGCTGGCAACCGTTGTGAAGATAGTCCAAAGCATCCACAATGTCCACAGCAATATCCAACCTCTGTGACAAGCTGAGTGCTCCTTGTCCATTTTGGCCTTTTAAATTTGAGTGGAGCCATCTATCTAAGCTGCCATTAGCCATGAACTCAAAGACTAGTGCTTTGAAGTCGTGACCTTGGTGGTTGATGCTAGAACAACATGTGATGATCTTTAGAAGGCAGCGGTGCCTCACTCTTCTTAGGGCCTCACATTCAGCTTGGAAGCTTTTGTAGGACCCTGATTGGTGGACATTAAACACCTTAACGGCGACGACAATGGCTTGATTTTCTAGTGTGCCCTTGTATACTGTACCATATCTTCCCTTTCCAAGCACATTTGTTTCTGAAAATCCATCTGTTCCTTTCAGTATATCGTTGTACGGAACTATTGGAAGCTCTGTCTCTATAAATTGTGGTAGCAAATCTTTCTTCGGTACTGTCTTGGACTTTCTGTGGTGAAATCTAGCCCAAACCAGAAAAAGTAAGATGAGACTTCCTATTGTTGGGATTGCTATTCTAAGAAACTTGGGTATGTCTATCCCATTCTTTCTTGCATAAGAGCTTGGGCATTTTAACAGATGGAGCTGTGGTATCCCCCCGCATAACGCATTGTTACCAACAATTGATAGTCCAGTCAGATTTTTGAAGACTCCTCCTTTTGGTACTTCACCTTGCAAATTGTTGTAGGATAGATCTAGACGAAGCAATGATGCTGAATTACCTAAAAGCTCTGGGATTGTTCCGGATAAATTATTGTGGCCAAGATACAGCTCTTGTAGGTTGGTAAGTGTAGCTAGGCCGTCAGGGATGCTTCCATTTAGTTTGTTGTCTGTCAAATTAAGTACAGTCAAGCCTGCCATGTTCTTGAACGTAGAAGGTATGCTTCCTTGGAATGAATTGCCATCCATTAAGAGGATTTCCATGACCCTGCAGTTTCCAAATGTATCAGGTATCTCACCTGACAATTTATTTCCTGACAGGATGAGTTGCCCAAGATTGCCCAAAGTACCGACATCTAATGGAAGTGGTCCCTCCAGCATGTTGTTGGACAGATCGAGAAACCTTGAGATCGATGGCAACTCTAGAATTTTGTTAGGAATCAATCCAGTAAGGTTGTTATATGACAGATCTAGGGCTAAAAGTTTGCTCAAGTTTCCAATGCTTGGTGGAATTGGCCCCTCCAAGCTGTTGCCGCGTGCATAAAGTTTAAGCAGGAGAGAAAGGTTTCCGATGGAGGATGGTAGATGTCCTGAATGATAGTTTAAAGAGAAGCCTAGCCGCTGCAATTGTGTAAGCTTCCCGATGCTTTCAGGTATGGCCCCAGCAAATAAGTTGTCACCAAAATCAAGCATCTCAAGACCTACTAAATTTCCAATATCTGATGGGATGGCACCAGATATGTTGTTGTTGTAAATCAGAAGAAGCTGGAGATTAACAGACAGATTAACCAACGATCCTGGCAGCTTCCCTGAAAATATGTTCCATCCAAAGGACAGTTCTTGTAATCTGCTACAGTTCGCTAAAGAATCAATAAATTCCCACTCTTCCCCATTGTTTGCCTCCAACATGTTATGATCCATATCAAACACTTCAAGATTTTGCAATCTGTCCAATCTAGAAGGAACAACTCCAGTGAAATTGTTATATCCCAAGTCAAGAAGCTGGACCCTTGAGAGGTTGGTTAGCGATAGTGGAAGAGCTCCAATAAATCGGTTTCTTGCAATCCCAAACTGTTGGATGCTCGGAAGGCCTTTCCCCAAATCAGATGGTAGTTGGCCATGGAGCTGGTTGACAGCCGCATAAAAGAGATAAAGAGATGACAAGTTGAACAGAGAAGGAGGGAGCAAACCGGAGAGACTATTAACCGAGAGCTGAAGGAAACGGAGATATGGATTGTTCCCGATGCCTGCAGGGATCGATCCCTCAAGATAGTTGTCTGACAAGGCCAACTCGGTCATCCGGGAAAGGTTCGTAAGAGAAGACGGGATAGTTCCGGTGATGTTGTTGTTTGACAGTGCTAGGACTGAGAGTGATGGCATGTTGCCAATCTCAGCTGGGATGATTCCCTGCACTCCCTTGTTGCTGTAGATGTAAATCTGACGGAGGCTGATGCAGCGGCTAATGTTGCTCGGGATGACACCAGTGAGCATGTTTATGCCTAGATCAAGGCGCCGAAGGCGCCAGAGGGAGCCAATGCTAGGAGGGATCTCACCGTGAAGGTTGTTGTAGCTCAAGTTGAGTAAGCGCAGGAAGGTGAGGTTGCCGATGGTGGGGGAGATGGTGCTGGTGAGCCCCTGGGAACTGAGGTTTAGAGCTACCACCCTCCACGGGTGTCTCTTGCTGCAGGTGATGCCCTCCCAGCTGCAGTAGCTGGTGCTCTGCTTCCACGAGTCCAGCACCCCGGAGTGGCTGGTGATCTTGGCCTTGAAAGCGAAAAGAGCTCCCTCGTCACCATTATGGCCTGGTGAGGAAGCGGTAGTGGTTGCACTTGCACAGGTGGTTGCTATGGCGGAGAGCAGCAAAAGCGGCTGGAGGAACATCATAGCTAGCTGCGGAGGGATGCAGAGAATGGTCTCCTTGCCTCTGGTAGCAGTACTAGCATTGTGCGCTCAAGAAGTCAAGGGCTCATAAATAGTATGATGTATGCAGGTCGAGTGCGTTAACTTCACAACTTGGGCAGCTGTGCTTGTGATCTATGCACGCGCGCGCCGTTATTCCATCAAGTTGCAAGTCCAGTCAAAAAGGTAGTTTTGATTGTTCAAACTCAGTTATGGTGGTGGGGAGCACTAACAGTAAGAGCTAGCTGGTGGAGGAGGCGTCTGCCTCTGAACAGCAGCATCGCTGCTGAAGGCTTTGAGCCAGAGCAGAGATACGGGATGTATTGATGTAAGGGAGTACGTACCCATCGGTTGAAGTTTTGAGTCAAAAGCGATTGGTTACCGTCCTTGCATCATTACAGATGGCCAGATGGGTTGAAGCCAATATTCCAGTCAAAAAAAGATTGATTAGCTAGTGATTTGTCAACGTTGTGCAGCTTCATCATCCATTTTTTCGGAGCAAGCAAACGTGACCGAGGGAGGGAGCGCATACTTACCCTTTGATTATAGAAACTTCCTGCTGCAGCGCAGAACTGCTCGAAATGAAACGGGGCGTCAAGACTCACCGCAATCTGAATGCTGCACTTCGAGTGCGGGGACAGCTAATAAAAAGGTCAGGACAGACCGGGGAAATCGGCTTAGAACTGATGACCATTGTTGGGTATTGGTGCGGTTACAGTCACGTGTTGAAAACAAAGGGAAAGGCGGGCTCCCACTCCACTCCCCAACGGATCTAGCACGGTCTGAGCTCTGAAGTTGATGGCGGTTGACTATGGCTTGGACGACGACCTCAAGATGGACCGGCAGTATTGGGTATGCAGGGCGGCGAAAAAAAATCATCATGTGCTGAGTGTTAGAGATTATTTTTACTAAGAAGAAATATGTTATGATTAAAGTATCATCAATATTTGCGTGACACTTTAATTTGGAGGCCATACGACTGGAACTTGTTTATAAAATTATAATTATTTATAATTCTAGAAGAGCCTATGACATATGGCCCCTTTCAATACTATATAAATGATTTCGTGAGACACTGCCCGACTATTAACGGAGGCGGTCACAAAACTCAAGCATCTTCTAAAATACTAGTTAAGATGCACGTGCGGCACACGCACATGCTTAGAAGATATATGTTTTTTTTTCATTTTCTTGCTTGCTCACGGATATTTTATCTTGATAAACATATATTTTTTGATAAAATATTCAAAAGACAGTTCTTATATCATATAGAAGACACTTTCGATCAACATTATATAATGCCACAATTCAATCCATATCACAATTCACTTTTGATCTTTTTTGATAAAATATCCAAAAGACAGTTCCTATATCATATAGAAGACATTTTTTTATGAACAATATAATGCCACAATTCAATCCATATCACAATTCTGTTTTGTCCATTAATTACATCAATATATACAATTCTTCACTTAGTATGAAACAATGTAGTAATTAGTCAATAACTCATTGATGGAGTAGAGAATGTTAAAACCACATAAATGAATGATTAGTTAGCAACTCAATGATAGAGTCAATGAATGCCCCTAAACGCTAATGAATTCATAAGTTCTCTAGAACTTTAAAAATGACTACATATATAGATTTAATTTAAAGGTGTGTACTTTTTACCCAAATCGGACAAAACCAGCTCTTATGCTTTGTTCCATACCTGTTCCTATTGCAGGGGACAATGTGCCCTCTCTTACTCTCCAGGATCGTATCTGTCAGCACAATGCAATGTTACTAAGGATATCCATTGCCTGACGTTACTTTAAGAATATCCACTAGAAATGGCCGCGGCGTTGCCGCTTGTGGCCAGTGTGTAGGTAGAGAGACCCATTGTATAATTAAGTAGTATTATGTATTTAGCTTTGATGTTTTTTGCCGCTTATGGCCATTAGAACCTGTGATATATTTGCACCGCAAATAATTATTTGTTGTAAAGTAGATTCGAGAACTATCATTTTTTTGGCTATATTTTTTATGGAGAAGTAAATATTAAAAGTATTTATTAAGAGAGAGGAACATTTGATGAGTCAATGGTTTTTTTATATATAGTAGCGAATCATTTAATGCTACACGTGTATGGGTATGGTTGGATAAAAATTTCGTAATGGTATTAGACTCAAGAGATAAAACTTATTATCTTAAAATATTAATTGGAGCATAAGAAACCCACGGATAATAAGAAAGTACTATTTTATGGGATCTTGAAACCATAGGAATTTGAGCTCTCCAAATCATAGTAAAATTTGCGACCAAGTCATAGTAAAATTTGTGACTTAGTTAAAAAATTTTGAAGCATCCATTAATATATAGCCGATTCATCAAAAAGAATAAAGGAAAACCGAATTCGTCCCTTTAAACAATTTGGCCCAATAGCGGCCCATGGCGACTGCAGCAGCCGTGGCCTGCTCGGCCTACTCGGCCTCTCCCCGGAAGGCCTAATAGCGCCCATCGCACCGGCCATAAGCGGAGTCTCGGAAAGTGTTTCTTAGAGTGTTGAAAAGTATTTCGAGGGCACTCCGAGATGATTTAGAGGTTTAAAGGTTTTAGTTGGAAAATTTTGTAAGCAATAAAACTCCCAAAGGCTACTTTTTGTGAAAATGGGTGGAAGGCATATATTTTTGAGGAAAAAGATTACTCGGCCGATACGGATTTCGGGAAGCGTTTGCTAGGAGTGTTGAAAAGTATTTCGAGGCCCCTCCGGATGAATTAGAGGTCTAAAGCTTTTAGTTGGAAAATTTTATAAGCAATAAAACTCCCAAAGACCATTGTCCGTGAAAATGGGTGGAAGGCATATATTTTTCAGTAAACAGGTCGATCGAATGTTGACAGTACAGTGAATGGATGTTTCGCGCTATTTCCGAAAAGCTGAAGAGCCTTTTTGATATTTTTCCTGAGAGAGGAGGCTGGATGGCGCGTTGTATTTCGCCAGAGTTGGAGGGCCTTTTTGCAAAAAGGCCGGTGGGCGTCCGATCTGGACCGTCCACTCGGCCGATCGGACGGCCGATGATCGGAGGCGACGTGGCACGCTGAGGAGGCCGAGAATGTTGCGAGAATCGTATGGTAAAGATAAAGATAAAGATAAAGATTGCCTGCAAGCATATGTGCAAATCTATATAGCCTACTAAAGTCTGAGGTTGCCCGCAAGTTCCGTCCAAGACTCATATCCCTGTTACCAGAGCAGTAAACGTGTCCACCGTGCACCAGGTCCACGCTCCCCCCATCCGACACTACCACCTCGCCTCCGTCCGTAGGCTTCCCATGTCCCTTCGCAATCCCCTCGCGAAGCTTCTCGCGGACAGGCGCCCCTCCGACCTCCGCCCGCCGCACCGCCGGCCCTCCCTCTCCACGACGTCCTCTGCCACCTCCCTTCTCCTCGGTCCTCACCATCCGCAAAGCCGTCCGCGTCGCCGCTCCGCTCGCCCTCCGCCTCTCCTGCCACTTTGCCCTCCAAACCGCGCCGCCGCTCATGCTCCGCCGCCACGGCAACGGCACCCCGGCCTGTGCCGCTCCCGGATCTGCAGTCCACGCAGCGGCGGATGGTGGCCGTGTCCCGGCACGACGCGGTGCTAGCGAAGGTCGGCAGCGGCCGCGGGCACGGCGGTAGCGACCTCCCTCCATTGCCTCTCCTCTCTACTCTCCCCCGAAGCCGCATCCGAGCGCCGCCGCCGCAGAGTTCCCGCGTGGCACACGGACTCCACCGCCGGTCCATCCACCGCCTTCGCCAACCACCGGTACATCCCCGAACTCCACCGTTTCCCATGCCCTGTGCCGACGCCGTTCCTTCTCCAGATGCCGCGCCTCGCTCCTTCCGCCGCGCCGCCGGTCCGCCTCCTCACCCCGCAGCGCCGTCCTTCCCGGACTCGGCAGCGGCGCTGCGTACAACCTCCAGTGGCGATGCCTCGCGGCCTCGCAGCACATCTGCCCGGCTATGGGCGCAGTCACGCCGCCTTACGTCACCCGCGCCAAGCACCTGCAGTCTGCAGACCACCGCACCCCAGCTTCTGGCTTCCAACTCAGGTATGCTCTGCCCTTTTCTCCTATTTGAGCCTATATGCAGTTGAATGTGGATGCGTGATTCCCTGGCCCCATAGAAAGCTGCAGACTGTGCTCAAGGTCTTCACTGTAATGCAATCCAGTATATATATGCAATAAGATGCCGATACGAGTTATATACACCAGCAATTACATAGAATCCTCTAAGTCTCCGGTTTAAATTACTGTGCTTGCCTCCTATTACTTACATAATTGCATTTCCCTTCTTGCCTACTATTGTAGTATGATGCCGAAACTTTTTATGCTGTTTATAACAGATTAATTATCATCTTATTGGTTCCCTAAATTATTACAATTCGAGCTGTTCCACTGGTAGGAAACGTACAAATTTATTTTCCCTATCCTGCCAAGACGCTCCTCCCTGTTTGTCATCTTTCTTCAGAATGGATTTCATTGGTTGATTTGAACACAGGAGCCATACTATTGCTATCTACCTAAGATGTGCTTATCTCTGCTACCTCTGACCTATTTACTTTCGCGTTCAACCATATCGCCACGCTGCAGAGATCAGATAGATTGCATCTCCAGCAGAAAAACTTTGGTGGCCCTGCATGGTATGGAATGTACTCCTTCCCTGATTTGGAGTTGTTATTGCAAGTGATTTTGGCAAGGTAGGAGGGGGGAAGGGATTTCAGCAAATTGTTTCACCTGTGTGATCTTTTTAGTTCTTGGCTGATACACATAGACCAGGATTGCCACCATTCAAGTTCAGTCATTTCCACACACATAAATAGGTGTCTATTTTAGAATTTGTTACCTGCTCTTAATCTTAGTTCATTTATTTGTTTGTTCCACAAATTGTAGGCACTGCTCCACCAAACTGAACACACGTAGTTGACGTACTCAGGTGAGACCTTCTCACAACCCTCAATTTTCTTAACCATCAATCACCTGATTTGTTACCCTCTACTTCATGTCTTATTGTCTCAGATTCAGTGCAGATTATCTGCTATCTTCATGTATCAATTCAACTACACCATCTCATCACTATTATGCTAACATTATCCTACAAGGGATCAAATAACAACCCATCTGTAACTAATTTTACTAATATTTTTACTAATGATATGATGTGATATAGTTCTGGCTTGCTGGGGTTACCTGCTAGTTCAACCTAATTGGCTGATGCTAGCAGAGTAACTGGGTTTGTACTCCACTATGGCCTTACGGTAGGCGCCTAGGACTCCCTTGTACTCCATGGACTCGCGTTCCTCTACGAAGCAAGGAAGGACCACCATCATTGAGCCCACAACAATGGGTTAGGGCGTTAGGCGCTGGAGGGAGGATGGGAAGAAAGGGGATTGTAGGCAATACCAAAATCTAATTAACTTTCTGTGAGCTCAGCATCATCAAATATGTATGAAGCGCATGGCTTGTTGATATAACAAGTAATGAAAAGTTTACAAATAGATGAATAGTGTAATGGCGATACGGCATGATTCCAACTAACCCATTACCTTTTGGGATCATCAACATTTTTTAACCAATGATAATGCCTATCTGCCTATGACATAAGACAACACAGCACAAATGATAAAAATGTTGAACAACTCACCCCAAAATAATCAAATATGTTTATTCTTTTACATAGCAGAACGGTTTCCTTCCTGGATAGATATATTGATAAAAGGAGATATTAAAACTGGAAAAGAGAAGCAAATATATTACAGACTTCAACAATACATTTAGAGAAACATGATAGTATGAGATAGTGGTAATTAATATGAACTAGCACCACTTAATTATTGAGTAAAAATATATTTATCTCTGATAGCATGCATCTCTGCAGCAACATCGTTCATTAACAATCGCTCAGTCAGCGATTGCTTTGAACAAAGGACACCAAGCTGAATGACGGCCGACAAACATTCCGTGGTTCTTGTTGTTTCATTGCTATCGTTTACTCCATCATGCAGCAAGATGTTGGAATCTGCTATCTCCATAATCCTGTGAGGAAGAGCTGCCTCGGCATAATAATGCAAGCTCATCCCATCTCTAAACATATCATCGTCGGGCTCTTTCCGTGAACATCTCGATCAAAGTGATGCCAAGACTAAACACATCTCCAGAAGTTGACACTGCAAGCCCTTCTCCATATTCTACAATAGAATGAAATATGAGGATACACAGGTACATACATATAAAACTCAAAAACTACTTTATGTGCATCTTACTATTAGTAATTAGATAATCCTATTGGAGCCTAAGCACTAGTGCTCACAAGATAGGCCATAACTAAAAATAAATTTGAGATGTTCAAAAAATTAAAAGGCATCCTCCATCAATTCAGTATACTAAAATTATCAATGGTGATAATATGCATTTGGTATATTGAACTTTCTAAAAAATTTGCACACCTCGGCCATTATAAAAACATTCTCAAATGGCCTTTTCAATCTTGTATATTTAAATTACCAACATATGACATTGCAAAAACTAACTTAAAATAACCCCGCATCCTCATCTCATGAAAAATACGTATAGTAACCATTATTTGCTTCTGGAAGTACCCCACATGTACTATTATTATAAACATTTAAAGTAATCCAGTCTGAATCTATTAGCATGCATGTGTTTTTTTTTTTTAAAAAGACCATCTAAAAAGTAACCATATATATTTTCCAAGTCATCCACTTATGATATAAATGCATGATGTGTGTCACAATGCAAAAGATAGGTCATGTTTGAGGAAAGCATTGAATATGCCAGTTTCCATGTCCAGTGCATAGGACAAGCTAAGGTTCAAACTAAAGGCAACATATGAGCAATGGGAAAGATCAAATATAAGAAATTTGATTGAGCTCTAACCCGATTATCATGAATTTCTAGCTTATTTTTTAAACAATTATTAACCCATGCGGCAACACATATTGATTAGCTAATAGGGATAAATGCTATTATTTGAAGCATGAAACTAAATAACTTCAGTTACCTGGAGCAATATATCCAATGGAACCTCTTATTCCCATAGTGCTACTGGAATTCACAGAATCTTTGCTTAGTGCATCATCTAGAACTCTAGCAATGCCAAAATCTCCAACACGACCTCTCATGTCCTGATTGAGAAGAATATTACTTGGCTTGAGATCGCAATGGATGATTGATGACTGGCAACCATTGTGAAGATAGTCCAAAGCATCCACAATGTCCACAGCGATATCCAATCTCTGTGATAGACTGAGTGCTCCTTGTCCATTTTGGCCTTCTAAATTTGAGTGGATCCATCTGTCTAAGCTGCCATTAGCCATGAACTCAAAGACTAGTTCTCTAAAGTCTTGACCCTGGTGGTTGATGCTAGAACAACATGTAATGATCTTTACAAGGCATCGGTGTCTCACTCTTATTAGTGCCTCACATTCAATCTGAAAACTTTTGTAGGATCCTGATTGTTGGACATTAAACACCTTAACAGCGACGACAATGTCTTGATTTTCTAGTGTGCCCTTATATACTTGTACCATATCTTCCCTTTCCAAGCACATTTGCTTCAGAAAATTCATCTGTTCCTTTCAATATATCATTGTACGGAACTAATGGAATCTCTATCTCTGAAAATTGTGGTAGCAAATCTTCTTCGGTGTTGTCTTGGACTTCCTGTGGTGAAATCCAGCCCAACCCAGAAAAAGTAAGATGAGACTCCCGATTGTTGGGATTGCTATTCTAAGAAACTTGGGTATGCCTTTCCTATTCTTTCGTGCATAAGAGCTTGGGCATTTTGGCGGGTGGAGCTGTGGTATCCCCCGCATAATGCATTATTACCAACAATTGATAGTTCGGACAGATTTTTGAAAACTCCTCCTTTTGGTACTTCACCTCGCAAATTGTTGTAGGATAGATCTAGGCGAAGCAGCGATGTTAAATTACCTAAAAGCTCTGGTATTGTTCCGGATAAATTGTTGTGGCCAAGATACAACTCCTGTAGGTGGGTAAGGGTAGCCAAGTTGCTAGGGATGCTTCCATTCAGTTTGTTGTTGGTCAAATTAAGTATAGTCAAGCCTGCTATGTTCTTGAACGTAGCAGGTATGCTTCCTTGGAATGAATTGCCATCCATTAAGAGGATTTCCATGACTCTGCAGTTGCCTATAGTATCTGGTATCTCACCTGACAAATTATTATCTGATAGGATGAACTGTCCGAGATGGACCAAACTACCCACTTCTAATGGAAGTGGTCCCTCTAGCATGTTGCTGGACAAATCAAGAATCATTGAGATCGATGGCAGCTCCATAATTTCCTTAGGAATCAAGCCAGTAAGGTTGTTATTTCCCAGAACAAGCTCTAAAAGTTTGCTTAAGTTTCCAATGCTTGGTGGAATTGGCCCCTTGTTGTCGTTTGCATAAAGTAGAAGTAGGCTAGAAAGGTTTCCAATGGAGGATGGTAGATGTCCTGAGAGGTAGTTTGAATTGAGGCCTAGCTGCTGCAATCGTGAAAGTTTCCCGATGCTTTCAGGAATGACCCCAGTGAGCAAGTTTTCTTCAAAATCAAGCATCTCAAGACCTGCCAAATTTTCAATATCTGATGGGATAACACCGGATATGCTGTTGTTTTGAATCTGAAGCAACTGGAGATTAGTAGACAGATTAACAAACGAGCCTACCAGTTTTCCTGCAAACCTATTCCATCCCAGGCCCAGTTCCTGTAATCTGCTACAATTTGCCAAAGAACCAATAAATTCCAACTCTTCCTCGTTATTTGCTTCTAACATGTTATTAGTCGTATCAAACACTTCAAGGTTTTGATATCTGCCCAATCTAGAAGGAACAATTCCGATAAAACTATTGAATGAGGCATCAAGAATCTGGAGGCTAGAAAGATTGGTTAGCGATGGCGGAAGAGCTCCAGTAAATAGGTTCGCATCGACCCCAAGCTCTCGGATGCTCGGAAGGCTTTTCCCCAGGTCAGTTGGTAGATGGCCATGGAGTTGGTTGGTAGCCACATAAAAGAGATAAAGAGATGATAGGTTGAACAGGGAAGGAGGGAGCAAACCGGAGAGATTATTGTGGGAGAGCTGAAGGAAACTGAGATACGGATTGTTCCCGATGCCTGCAGGGATTGGTCCTTCGAGGAAGTTACTTTTCAAGGACAACTTTGTTAGCCGGGAAAGGTTACCAAGAGACGACGGGATAGTTCCGGTGATGCTGCAATTGAATAACACTAGAACTGAGAGCGATGGCATGTTGCCAATCTCAGCAGGGATGATTCCCTGCACTCCCTTTTTGCTGTAGAAGTACAACTCATGGAGGCTGATGCAGTGGCTAATGTTGCTCGGGATGACACCAGTGAGCGTGTTTTGCATCAGGTAAAGGCGTTGGAGGCGCTTGAGGGAGCCGATGCTGGCAGGGATCTCGCCCTGAAGGCTGTTGTAGCTCAGGTTGAGTAAGCGCAGGAAGGTGAGGTTACCGATGGCGGGGGAGATGGTGCCGGCGAGCCCCTGGGAACTGAGGTTCAGGGCTACTACCCTCCACGGGTGCCTCCTGCCACAGTTGACGCCCTCCGAGCTGCAGTAGCTGGTGCTCTGGTTCCACGAGTCTAGCACGCCGGAGTGCTGTAGAACTTGGCCTTGAAAGCCACAAGAGCTCTCTCGTCGTCATGGTCATGGCCATGGCCTGGCGAATACATGGCTGCACTTGTTGCTGCTGCATCGGAGGTCAGTAGGAGCAGCTGGAGCAAGCACCAGATTCTGAGGAGCACCATGGTCGGTGGTGGCTTTCGGTTCATTGCCAGCAGGACGCAGAGCTTATTGGTTTCTTTGGCTGATAATTAATGATGATATTCGCTCATGTAGCAGTAGTAGTACATATGGAAACGCGCAGATGGGCAGATGCATTTCCTCCTTCGGCTCAGAAGGTCCCATGCCATGATTCCTTCATGGAAAGTCTGTGGACACGACCAATCTTGCTGTTGTGCACTCTGCTTTGCTGAATCACTATTCTTACATGTACTGCTTGCTGTGCCTGCGCTGGAGTTGTCCTCCCCATGTTTACTAGGACTGGACCGTTGATTCATGTTTACTAGGACGACCATTGATTCTACGATTTGGTTTCTTTTTTATGACTGTGCGTTCTGGAAGCGTGTTGCTCTTGGTTTTCTCATCACTCTGCATTCTGGAAATGGGTTCCTTGGTTTTCTCATCACTCTACGTTCTGGAATCTGGAAACGTGTTCTGTGCCACGGCAGCCTTTTTTTTTTTTTTTTTTTTTTTTTTTTTTTTTTTTTTTTTTTTTTTTTTTTTTTTTTATTATAGGAATCTGGAGGGACCGAAGTCCCTGCCACGGCAGCATTATTGGCATCGATGAATAATGAAGCTGGTTTGAAAGGACTCGTTTCTCTTGAAGAACTACAGAGTATGTGACCGAACCCATTCCGATAATTACAAATCTCCATCGGTGTAGGCTCGATTGATTTCATCCCATCCATATGAAGGTTTGTACGTGCTACAAAGTAACGTAGAAGTTTTGTTTCTTCCCAAGAATTGACAGCAACTGAATTAAACCATCACCGTGATCTGGGGAGACGGTGGAAAGACCAGCAGAGGGCAGCCGTGGCAGTGGCGCACATGAGTTAGGCCTTGTTTAGATTCTAGATTTCACTCCCAAATTCTACTATGCAGAATTCCTATTCCCCGTCACATCAAAATGTCGGCACATATATGGATACTAAATATAGATGAAATAAAAAAACTAATTACACAGTTCTGTTGTCTTTCATGAGACGAACATTTTAAGCCTAATTAATCAATATTTGGACAATTATTACCAAATAAAAACAAAATTGCTACAGTGTGACGGGACATCTACTATGTAGATTTTGACCACCAATTTTGGAATCTAAACAAGGCCTTACTTGCAGACTCCCTCTCCAGTATAGTACGGACGACTGACTCTGTTCCTCGTCCAGACTGAGGAGACAGACTGACTCTAGGTCTCCCTAGCCTGATCCTCAGACTGACGACTAAGGAGACCATGACTCAGTTCACAGGATCTCCTCCCCTGCATTTTTTTTTTTTTGACGGAAGTCTCCTCCCCTGCTTAGCTGCTTGCTAATAATAATTCATGGTAACTGCATGCAGAGGAGTCACTGTCGCCTTTGATTGAATTGCCGGCATGGTTTAAGAAGGCTTTTGTGTATACTACGGGTTGTACTAGCGGATCAGAAATCCAATATATGGACCTAATTGGTACAGCTCAGCTTTACTGGTGAATCACCCTCCAAGCTAGCACTTCACACAAAGATACTGATTTTCTCATACGTCTTTCCGGTTCACCACCCGTGTCACTGGTCCAGATAAACATGTGGCATCAATATTGCTAGGAAAGTGGAAGGTTTGTATGTACAAACAGAGAAACAACACTACCCGTGTTTTTGAGAATATGGATGTGACACTGCCACCAATTGTAAGTTATAAGCAGGTGGCGTTATTTACAACTACGTACAGACCAGGGCATATTTTTTATCACAAAATTAGTTGTACTACTTTTGCTGATTTAAGTTATACTACTTTGTGGAGAGTGGCTGACATATGAGTTTTGTAATGTTATCAAGAACAAAGAAATAAGTTAGTTTGCATTATTCTTTCAATTTCCAAATGTTCTCATCTCCTTGCAGTATTTAATTCTTGAATTGTAGATAACATTCTTTATTTACATATTCGGTCTGGTGCTCAAGATTAGCTACCTGGTTACACCACTTACTGATGTGAATAAAAGAGATTGAACTCGCAGAAGCAATATATTTAATCTCCTGAACAATGACCCTATGCATTATGGGACATTGTACGTTCCAGATAATATTTAAGGAGTCCGAGGGCACATGCTTGATAAAGATTATGCTCCTTCACAAAGTACACAGCATAATGAATCCCCAAAGCTTCTATCATTTCAGCATCTGTAGTTCTATCAACTTGATGGCAGCAAGTAGCTACAAAAGACCCTGAACGGTTTCTAATCACAATACCAATGTCTATCCGTGGAGGATCATCAAAGGTGGCTGCATCCACATTCACCATTAGCTATCCATCCGGCGGTGGAACCCTACCACGGATAAATTAGGTTCACTCGTGCGAGACGTAGGTGTTGGAGCATATGTGTATGAGGCCTATAAGGCTAGGCCTATGAGGCTCATGTATGCTACACTATATAGCTACCCTTCTAGGGTTAGCCCAAATCAATAGAGAACACTAATTCTAGCATGGTATCATCCTAGGGTTTCTTTCCTCCCTCTCCCACCCTTCCCCAGCTGCCGCCGGCGCGCCGCCATGGCCGGCCAGCCGCCTCCTCCTCCCCCTCCCCACTACTTCCACTCCTTTCCTCCCCTCCAGGCCGCCAGCTGGGCGCAAGTCGCGGCCGGTTCGACCGCCGCCGTCGCTGGCAGGTCGCGCGCTGGAGCCCCAGCCGCCGCCGCCGCGGGGCCACATGCTCCGGCCGCCGCTGCCGCCAGGTCCAGCTCGACACCGTCGCCTTCGCTCCCGGCCCGCGCGCCCCTGCAGCCGTGAACGGCGGGCCGCGACCCGCTGTCGCCCTGGCTGCGGAAGGCGGCACCGTTGATGGGGAGGCCGCGGGGAAAGGGGCCGCCGGCTCTGGGGCCCCTGGCGCCCACGATCCAGGCGCTGATGAGGCCGCCGAAGACGCTGAGACCGAGGCCCCCGTCCTCCCGGCCGCGGGCGCCTTCGTCGATCCAGCCGCCGCGGCCGCCTACGCTGATGCGCGGCCGCCGCCGCCATGGCCGGCTCCGGGATACCGCCCTCCTTCTCCTCTCCAACCGGTGCCCTCACCTTCCCTCGGGCGGAGGAGCGGCGGCCCTCACGTTCCCCGCGGGCGGAGGAGCGGCGGGCGCGCAGCCCGCAGGTCGGGGGGGGGGGGGGAGGGGGGACCTTCACCTTCCCCGTCCCGCCACCGGTCAACCTCTACACCCCTCGGCCCACCTCTGCACTAGCTACCGCACTCATCTCTGCCCGAGCAGCGGCTCCAGCGGGGCATGAGCGGGTTCGTGCGGCTGCCCTCGCTTGGCAGCGCGAGCGGGACGCCAACGACACTCTGGCCGGCCAGATAACGGAGGCGGAGCAGCTCCTCGTCCAGTCCACCCGCCACGACGCTGGGGCCACCTCCTCTGGCTTGACGAGCCACCGTACATCCACCACTGCGGTCCTCCGGCACGACCCAGCCGATCCCCTCGTCGCGCAGCTCCACTACCAGGCCGGGGGTGTCCAGAACATCAGGCTGCTCGTCCCGGTCGTCCTCGACACCGAGTCGCTCTCCTACGCCAGCTGGCGGGACCTGGTCGTCCTCACCCTCCGCCGCTACGCCCTCGACGACCACGTCCTCGATGATCCCACGCCCGCGGTCCAGACTCCGTCGTGGCAGCGCCTCGACAGCATCGTGCTCTCGTGGATCCTCGGCACGATCTCCGTCGACCTCCATGACTTCGTCCGCAACACCACCTCCTCTCGCCAGGCCTGGCTGGCACTCGAGGGCCAGTTTCTGGGCAATGCTGAGGCCGGGGCTCTGCGGCTCGACGTGAGCTTCCGCACCTTCCAGCAGGGGGACCTTGTGTTGGCGAGTTCTGCCGGAGATGAAGGCCATGGCGGACTCCCTCGGTAACCTCGGCTGGCCCGTGGAGGACCGCATCCTCGTCCTCAATGTCCTTCGCGGGCTCCGCGACCGCTACTATAACAGAACCGACCAATTAATATAAACATAATGTACTAATGATGTCGCCTAAGCAACTTAATTAGCACATGACGCTTATATCAACCCGGTAGTCCGTGAAACCACGAAGGATTTCAAACTTTCCACAATACTGACCCCGGACCGAATTAAGTTCAACATAATACCGTTCATAGTAATACATAGGTTCACAAATATTTGGATACATCGGAGTTATGAAATAGTATTACAATGTCGTGTTAAAAACCAAACTGCGGAAGCAAAATAAAGTGTTGTTTTACAAACGCACACTTAGTTAAAAATAGTGCCTGGTCCATCGTCAAATCCGGCAAAAAGCATGGAGGAATGAGATATAAGAGATGACCTTGCCCAAGGTCTAATCCTCCCGTAGTCGGATACAGGTCCATCTTGTTGCCACAGCAAAGGTCTTATGATCTGCAACAAGTGGGAATAAAACCCTGAGTACAAGAAGGTACTCAGCTAGACTTACCCGTCATAAACCAAAAATAAAGTGACACCAAGGAGTATGCAAGGCCTTATAAGTGGGATAGCTGACTCATTTAGTTGCAATAAAAGGTGAGCTTATTAAATAATCATTTAGTGATAAAAGACTCTCTAGCTTATTATCTTTTAAGTTGGATCCTGACATCACTAAATTAGCACCTGTACTACTCCAAACTCCAGGGTATGAGCAAACAACACTATCTTATCCTTTCGGTTGAATACCAGCATCAACAACATCGAACCATAACCATCTTTCATTGCACACATATTTGCGACAGTTGCCATTTCTCGGTCAAGTGTTCGTCCAGAACGATGGCGATTATAATCGATTGCAAACCAGCTGGCGGGTATTCCTCACACAAACCACACGTCTCCCGTCGGAGTTGATTAAGTCACCTTGGTCTATTCGGGTGAAGTCCGGACTTCAGCAAATACGATTGCACCAGGGCATGCCCGGCTACCAGGTCTCTCCGGCGCGACCGGCCACTGGCTTTAATACCGCGCCTGTGGGCAACACACTCAACTCTGCTGAAATTCCGGCCCAAACATCCTCAAGGCTTCGCGGTCGGATGATCGCATCCTTCCAGCTATCTGTGAGGCATTGTTCAACATGATCCGAGGACGTACAAAGCCATATTTCCTTAAGTGACATCGCCGGAGTTTCCGTGATCTAATACACCACAAACCCCGACTAGTCGTGATTTAACATGGCCACATGGTTATGTTCTCTAAACCAACCTCCATAGTATCAACCATAGGGTAGTAACCACCTACCTCGCGGATGAGGGTCAATCACCCGTCTTCTACCGATCTAATTAAGCGGTGCTAAGCATATGAACGATCCCGAACTTAAAAAGGGTAAGGTATTCGGGTGGATCAAGGTACTCATAATGCAAAGTAACGGTTCCGGTGTAACGCCTATAAACTTAATGCATCATAAACAATAAAGGACGCAAAGTAAATCATTTTGCAAACCGTAGAAGAAATGCTCCGGGGCTTGCCTTCCTAATACGATCAATGTTGAAGCTCCCAGCACTTGATCACTCCATGTCTGGTTCCTGGTTCTCGATCACCTCACGCGCCGTGGTTCCCCTTGGTGACTCCTCTTTTGGATTCTTGTCCCACGTCACGTTCTGTTCTCCTAGCGATCCTGTATGATGCGGGTGCATGTATGAATACTAAGAATACACATAGTATGGTAATGCGGATGCGTGATTGCTTATTCTTTCTACAAGGTAGTCAACATCATCCAAGAACGTGTACCATAAGCACATGTCATCTACTACGTTTTCTACTACAACAATGTAATCCTAGTACGACATCCCTTTCTACTATCACCAGCAAACAAGTCAGTAAAGCCAAAGGGACTATACTCAAGCATAATCATCCTAACCAATTCATCATGATCTACTCCTCATAGTATACTACTTAACCACCCATCATACCACTAATCACCTTGAACACTTGACAATAAGCCTAGCACACAACATCACTTATTCAAGCATCAATACTAGTCCTAACCCTATAACTAGCAGATCAGTAAATAAATCCTAAATAAATAACCATAGACCCTATGAACATGAATGAAGACATTCTAGAAAGCTTATGGAATTCTCCATCAAACATATGAAGACATCACAGACTGATTCCCAGGTTAACTACACCTAAAACACAGAACATCAGGACTGATTCTGGCAAAACAGCCACCAAAACAGCCCTGGTGACCATCTTGTCACACTCATAACTCCTAATCAATTCATGCAATGACCATGAAACTTTAACAGTAGATGGTCAAGCTAACACACTAACTATCATCTTTAGACAAGTTAATCGAAACCCAACTTATAATTAGATTAGCCTAGCATCAATGGACTTAACCCCTAATTTGAACATCCAAAGGTTGAACAGGAGCACCATGATTGGCTACTTCTAAATTCCTACAAAAATTACAGTAGACACTGCATATCAAACAAAGTTTTCTCCAAATAATTTTCTGCATAAACTTTGTTAAAGCTCCATTTTGAGAAAAGCACCACAAGCATGACTTCTAGCAACCAGTAGAAAAACCCTATTTGCACTTTTAATACAAGCACTCAAATAATGCCACCACAAATGTAGATATGATGCTTATGAGATGATCATGCTCATGTAGTGCAAGATTTATTAAGCTGAAAACTGGAGTTGTTACAGCTACTCCCACCTCAGGACGTGGATCACCCGGCAGAAGCCCTTCCCCACCTTCCTGTAGGTCCGTGACGACCTTGTCATGGAGGAGATCTCTCAGGGCATCCAGCCCGTTTCCGCCACCGGGATGGGGCCTCTCACCACTCCAGGGTCCTCCTCGACTGCACTTGCTACTACTCTATCGCCGCGTCCGTCTGCTCCGCCCACGCCACCGTCTTCTGTTCTGGGTCCTCTTCCCCCGGGCCGAGCGGGGGTGGGGGAGGGGGGCCGTGGCAAGAAGAAGGGCCGAGGCGAAGGATGTGGTGGGGGTACTGGTGGTGGAGGGCTAGCCGTGGGGGCAACCCGGCTCCTCAGCCACCGCGGGGTGCTGCCTGGCCCTCCTTCCACAACCCCTAGTCCGGGGGCATCTCCATGTGGCCCTTCCAGGCTCCTGGTGGGGAGCCTTGCCCGCCGGCCGCCATGTTCGCTGGTGCTCCTCCGGGGTTCTACCCAGCATCCCCGTGGGGCACACCTTCTGGCGGGGGCACACTGTCCGGCACCTCACCTAGGCCGGCCGGTTGGAGCCAGAAGGCTCTGGCGCGCTCCTTCAGCACTATGGGCCTGACACCTCCTGTCGGCTCAGAGTGGATTGCCGACTCAGGTGCTACCTACCACACCACCGTGGATCCTGGTATACTCTCGTCTGCTCACCCTCCTTCTTCCTCTCACCCTTCGTCCATCATGGTCGCAAATGGCTCGTGTCTTCCTGTCACCTCCGTGGGTGCCGCCGGCGCTCATGGCTCCTTTCGTCTTCCCGATGTTCTTGTTGCACCCACTATGGTTCACAATCTTCTTTCTATTCGTCGTTTTACAGCTGACAATTCTTGTTCTGTGGAGTTTGACTCTTCTGGTCTTACTGTGAAGGATTTGGCTACCCGGCGTCCTCTGCTCCGATGTGATAGCACGGGGCCCCTTCACACTCTTCGGTTTCCGGCGTCTGCCTCGCCGTCTTCGCTTTTGTCAGCTGCCTTCGCCACCACTTCTTCCTCTACTTGGCACCGGCGCCTCGGCCATCCTAGACGTGATGCCCTGATGCAGCTTAGTCATAGCTCAGACATTCGTTGTACTCGAGCTCATGATGAGTATTTGTGTCATGCGTGCCAGCTGGGCCGTCATGTTCGTCTTCCTTTTTCTAGTTCTTCTTCACATGCGGCTCACATTTTTGATCTTGTACATTGCGACCTATGGACGTCTCCTGTACTCAGCATTTCTGGCTATAAGTACTATCTTGTGGTGGTTGATGATTTTTCTCACTATTCGTGGACTTTTCCCTTACGTGCCAAGTCTGATGCATTCCCCGCGATTCTTCACTTTTTCGCTTGGGTTTCCACTCAGTTCGGCCTCACCATCAAGGCCGTCCAGTGCGACAATGGCCGTGAGTTCGATAACTCCACCTCGCGTGCTTTCTTCCTCTCTCACGGTGTCCAGTTGTGCATGTCTTGCCCGTACACCTCCTCTCAGAATGGCAAGGTTGAGCGCATGATTCGCATCACCAACGACACCATGCGCACGCTTTTACTTTAGGCCTTACTCCTCGCTTGCTTCTGGGTTGAGAGTCTGCACAACTCCACCTATCTCCTTAACCGTCTTCCTTCCGCTGCTTGCCCGGCTCCCATGCCGCACCACGCTCTTTTCGGTACCCCTCCTCGGTATGACCACCTTCGAGTCTTCGGGTGTGCGTGTTACCCGAACACCACCGCCATCGCTCCTCACAAGCTCGCTCCCCGGTCGACCCTGTGTGTCTTCCTTGGGTACTCCCCGGATCACAAGGGCTACCGATGCTATGATCTCACTTCTCGTCGGGTCCTCATCTCTCGCCATGTGGTGTTAGATGAGTCTGTCTTCCCCTTTTCCACCACCACCACCCCCACTTCCACCTTGGAGCTTGACCTCTCCTCTTTGTTTCCCACTGACGCGGTGGTCGAGCCACCTTTGCAGTTGTTTCCTGCAGGTACTACTGCACCGTGCCCTTCGCCGGGACCGTGCCCCAGCTCGCCGTCGGCAGGTGACTCCCCCGACTCTGCTCCCTGCTCGGGCATGGAGGGGTCCTCTTCCGGGCCGGCCCCTGTCGTTCCGCCTGACGGAGGTCCCGGGCCGTCGCCTCTGGCTCAGCCTGCGCGCTTCGCCCAGCCGGTGCTCGTGTACCAGCGCCGGGCCCGGACTGCGCCGCTGCCTTCGTCATCGCAGGTGGCCCCTTCCTCACCGGGGTCACCACCGGTCGCGTCTTCCTCTCCGCCGGTAACACCGACGCCGCCGTCGCGGCCTCCAGCCACCCGTGTCGAGCCGCCAGTGTACCACCTGCCGCTGCTTCACCGACACCCGCGTCATGTTCACCCTATGGTGACGCGACACGCGGCTGGCACCCTGCAGCCCCGAGCTCTTGCAGCGATGCCCGGGGACTCACAGGTCTCTCCAGTACCCTCTTTCGTCCACGAGGCCTTGTCGGACCCTCACTGGCGCCGCGCAATGGAAGAGGAGTACGTGGCACTCCTCGCCAACCAGACTTGGGATCTGGTGCCACGTCCGCCAGGCTCCAACGTCGTCACCGGCAAGTGGATCTGGACACACAAGCTGTAGGGTTATGAGGGTGCTACGCTAGCCAGAAAACAAAACTTTTTCTACCTCATCGCCCAGGATCTACTACTAGTTACGGGTTACGAGATTACCACTAGACGCGCGAGATGCGCGGAAGACGACTTGATGTAGTCGAACGCGCGCAGCGGTGCCGTGCGGTGCGTGGTCGTCCGGCAACTCCTCCCACCACTTGCGGTTTGTGCGGTTCGTCCTCGTGCTCCAGATGCAGCACCTCCGAGGTGTCACACACGTACGAGGGAGAAGCGATGCGCCTCCGGACTGCTAGGTCCGCAAGGAGCGAAGGCGAGAGCGTGGAGGGCGACGGCGGCTGCCAAAGGCGTGGATTGTATTTGTTGTGTTTGGCCGCGCCCCTCCCCTCTACTTATATAGGCGTCTCTCATGTGCCCCCGAGTTGGAGGCGCATTAGAAAACCTAAGCCTTGTCTAATTCGAGTCCAACTTGAATTAGGCTTCCAGCCTCTTAAGCGTGCGACCCTATGGGTTCACGCACACATAGACATGGGCCGAATACTCCTATTCGTCCAATAGCTGACAGCGGCCTCTAGCAAGGCATGACAACTCCTATGCGTACGCAAATGATCATATCAGACGAACCACTACGACCATATACAAGTTACTCCCTTGCCTCATGATATATGGTTCAACTCGTGGGTTAACACTTAACCCAAGCACGGCCATGCATTTGTTGATCCAATCACTTGAGTGATCCAGTGATATCACTCTCATTAGAGAGGGGCAAGTCCCATCTTGATTGTCTATGTCTCACAGCATGCTTCTCGACAAACCTGAAGACATCCTTTATAACTACCCAGTAACGGAGTAGCGTTTGTCAGTCCCTAAGCAAATCGATACACATCTCGAGCACATACAACAATCTCAGGTCGAAGGACATAACGTATATGATGTGTATGGAGACAATCTCATGTCGGGTCGGGTCCGGCCTACATGTCATACATGTGCCCACATTATTAGTTCGACATCTCCATGTCTATGACTTGTGAAACATAGTCATCAACTAATAATGTGCTAGTCTAATATTCATGTGTGTCCTCACATGAACTCCGACCAGGACGAATATAGAATAACCATACAAGTAAAAGAGTTCCACAAACAATTCACATAATTGCCAATCAATACAAGTTGTCTTTAATGGATATTCAATGGACACATTTTATATATCATGGATACAAGCGGAATATCATCATCTCTATGATTACCTCTAGGGCATATTCCCAACAGTCTCCCACTTGCACTAGAGTTAATCTCTAATATGTCTAATCCCCATAGACCTTATGTGCGCCTCATGCTTAGGCTGTGGAAGAGCCTTTGTCAACGGATCTGCTACATTCAAATCCGTATGTATTTTGCATATTTTAATTTCACCTTCACTGATGAACTGTCGAATGAGGTGAAATTTCCGCCGTACATGTTTGTTCTTCCGGTGATTCCTTGGCTCCTTAGCCTGCGCTATCGCCCCATTATTATCACAATGTAGATTCAATGGGCTAGCCGCGTTAGGAAACACACCAAGATCAATGAGGAAACGCCTCATCCAAACACCTTCCTTTGCAGCTTCCGAAGCCGCAATGTACTCGGCTTCGTTGTAGAATCGACACCTTTGTCTCCCGCTTGGAACTTTTCCGCCTTCGCACCACCATTTACCATGAACACGAAACTTGATTGAGATTGTGAATCATCTACATCGTTTGGAAGCTAGCATCGGTGTAACCATTTACAATGAGCTCTTCCTCACCTCCATAGATCGGGAACTCATCCTTAGTTCTTCTCAAGTACTTAAGGATGTTTTTAACCGGCCCAAAGTGACTCTCACCGGGATTGCCTTGGTACCGCTCGCAACACTTAGAGCATATGAGACATGGGGCGAGTACATATCATGGCATACATGATGGAACCGACCGCCGAAGCATATGGAACCTTACTCATGCGTTTGCGCTCTTCATCGATGAAGGACATTGCTTGTCGCTAAAGCACATACCATGTGACATAGGCAAGAACCCTTTCTTGGATTGCTCCATGTTGAACCGTTTCAACACCTTGTCAATATATGTATCTTGGCATAATCCTATTAGCCTTTTCGACCTATCTCTATAGATCTTAATGCCCAAGATGTATGCCGCATCTCCCAAATCCTTCATAGAAAAACTATTATTCAAGTGAAGTCTTTCTGATTGCAACATAGGAATGTCATTCCCAATCAATAGTATGTCATCCACATACAAGATTAGAAATACAACGGCGCTCCCACTAGCCTTTTGGTAAACACAAGGCTCTTCTTCATTCCGACGGAAGCCAAACCCTTTGACAACCTCATCAAAACGAATGTTCCAACTCCGAGATGCTTGCTTTAACCCATAAATAGATTTCTTAAGCTTGCATATTTTTCCAGCATTATTTGGATCAACAAAACCTTCGGGCTGTATCATATACACGTCCTCTTCCAAATATACATTTAGAAAGGCTGTTTTAACATCCATCTGCCAAATTTCATAATCGAAATAGGCAGCTATTGCTAGAATAATCCGGATAGATTTAAGCATCGCTACTGGAGAGAATGTCTCGTCGTAGTCAATTCCTTGAACTTGCCAAAAACCCTTTGCAACAAGTCGAGCTTTATAGACGTGAACATTTCCGTCCATATCTTTCTTCTTTTTATAGATCCATTTGCACTCGATGGGTCTAACACCATCGAGCGGGTCAACCAAGTTCCAAACTTGATTATTTCCCATGGAATCTATCTCGGATCTCATGGCACTCGCCATTGCTCGGAATCGAGTCCATCATAGCTTCGCGTATGTTGCAGGTTCGTCATCGTCCAACAATAACAGATCCCCACGCAATTCGCGAAGTCTTGCTGATCTTCGTGGTTGTGGAGGTGTTTCGTGGCCACGGGCATCTCAACTTGTTCTCGCTACATTAGCATCACTCGTAGAGTCCTTCTCGATCGGCTCATCTTGAACTTCTTCAAGATACACCTTTTGTCCACTCTTCTCTCTTTTGAGAAACTCTTTCTCTAAGAAAACACCGTTTCGAGCAACAAACACTTTGCCCTACGAGCGGTTGTAGAAGTAATATCCTAAAGTTTCCTTTGGATATCCCACGAAAAAACACTTGTCCGATTTGGGTGTTAGCTTATCGATATAAGCCGTTTGACATAAACCTCACAACCCCAAATTTTTAGAAAAGACAAACTAGGACTCTTCCCAGTCCATATCTCATATGGTGTCTTAACTACGGACTTAGATGGTACTCTATTCAATGTGAAAGAGTTTGTTTCTAGAGCATATCCCCAAAATGATAAAGGTAGGTCCGATCGGCTCATCATCGACCGAACCATGTCCAACAAAGTCCGATTACGCCGCTCGAGACACGCCATTTCTCCGTGGCGTTCCGGGTGGCGTAAGCCGTGGAACAATTCCGCAACTCTTAAGATGATTGCTAAACTCATGACTCAAATATTCGCCTCCACGATCGATCGCAAGGCCTTAATTTTCTTGCCACGTTGGTTCTCTACTTCATTCTGAAATTCTTTGAACTTTTCAAATGTTTCGGACTTATGCTTCATTAGGTAGACATAGCCATATCTACTAAAGTCATCGTAAAAGTTATGAAGTATTGAAAACCGCTTCTTGTCGTGCTCATTGGTCCACATACATCATTATGTACTAGTTCCAATAAGTCGACGCTCTCTCGGGAAAACTCGAGAAAGGCATCTTGGTCATCTTGCCTAAAAGGCAAGCCTCACATGTCTCGTAAGATTCAAAATCAAACGAAGTTAGAAGTCCATCATCATGGAGCCTCTTCATGCGATTTTCACTTATATGACCCAAACGACAATGCCACATATATGTAGGACTTAACACATTAAGCCGAGGCCTTTTAGCATTAACATTACCAGCTTTGGGGGCGGGCGGAGCTGGCTTGGAGATCTCATCTTTAGCCTTGCCCTTTTTCTTCCCCCAGCCCTTCTTTCTCTTAAAGTTAGGCTTGTTCCGGGACTGCCAACACTTGGCCACCGACACGGCTTCTTAATGTCGGCCTCTGTTTGTTTTCAGCATGCCACACAACTCATTCAAGCCCCTCTCTGCCCCATGCATATGGTAGTTCGCAATGAAGTTCCCATAGCTAGGCGGTAGAGACGAGAGAATGAAATCAGTAGCCAACTCTGGGCCAATTGGGAAGCCTAGCTTCTCCAACCTCTGAGTGTAACCAACCATCTTGATTACGTGTGGCCCAACAGTTTGCACCCTCGCTAGCTTGGTTTCAAAGCGCCTTAGAGACATTGAACCTTTTAGTCCTAGCTTGAGTTTGGAACATATCCTCAAGCGCCACGATCATATCGTTCGGCGAGTGATTGTTATCGAACTACATCGCAGATCGGATTCCATACATGCAAGCATAAGGCGGCTTATTTCAAGATCGGCATCACATGCTTTCTTGTAAGCGTTTTTCACGAACGCAGATGCATCATCGCGGGCTCATCGGTAAGGGGGTGTCTAGATATTCCTCCTTTTTCTCAGCCCTGAGAACAATTCTCAGATTGCGGATCCAATCCGCATAATTTGTTCCATTCAACTTATCTTTCTCAAGAATCAAACGCAAAGTAAATGGTTGCTTAGAAGACGCCATTTAATCTACAACAAAAGTAATGCAAAATACTAAGACAAAATATCCATGATAGAGTAAATAATATCAAATATGATTTACTCCCACTAAAATCAATATCCCTCGATTGAAACTTAGTGATTCAAGACCCACAACTAGCAAGTCGACTAGTGAGCTTTAGCATCACCGCTAGAAGACATGATAGATCGGTAAGCAACTTTTTGCTAATCATATCGCATATGACTCTTGTTGTTGGATAGCATCTCTATGCTTGGGTTACCAACTTCTCATGCTCCAAGGTCCCTAACCGTTAGGATGACCTTGTTTAAGCAACCAAAAACCTTCGCGGTAAGTATCCGATACGAACCTGTCTAGTCAAGGAAAATCGATGGCACCTTCTTTTCATAGACCCACCATCGATAGTACAAGACAGCGACAGTGCAAGGTTTGGGGGAGCACAAACTTAAACATTACTGAGGGATCGTTCTATTTCACTACCGCACGAATGTAGACAAAAACATTATAGCATGTGAAAGTAGAACATGGTAAGAACGGCATAAACACAGATATGACTTGGTATAGCCCATTGTTCTTTTTGAGATCTCCATCTCATCAATCTGTTCATCATGGTGATCTCCATCTCCATGATCCATGTATGCCATCTTAATTACATACATGCATCACATACATATAAGGGCTATACCAGTCATCAAAACCTGCAAAACAGAGGTAACCGATTCCGACTACAAAAAGTAAATCGCGAAAAACTCTATCTTCCAAGCCGTTTTTCGCAAATCTGGCTCGGGCTAGTCGGTTTGGGGTGGATGTAAAATTTTTTCTCTACAACTTTCGTTTAAGAATCGTCTCGATCCGAGTTACGGTTAAAAAGTTACGGCTGTTTACGAACAGAACTTTTTTCGGCACCCCCGGCGCCGGTGGCGATCCAATCGCCACCGCCGCGCATCTCATGCACTAGGCACTTGACCTAGGGTTCAATTCGATCAATCTCGATTGATCTCTAACTTGCCGTGATTGGATTTACATGTATCACTTAACTCGGATGGCGGAATTCCGACCGGTACGAGTAGATCGTTACAAGACCAACGCGGCAAGATCATGAACCAAGATCAGAGACTCATCTAAAACCGCGCATATCACATATGCGACATTCAGAACCTATAACAACGCAAAGATAGAGCTCCGATACCACTGTAGGGTTATGAGGGTGCTACGCTAGCCAGAAAACAAAACTTTTTCTACCTCATCGCCCAGGATCTACTACTAGTTACAGGTTACGAGATTACCACTAGACGCGCAGATGCAGCGGAAGACGACTTGATGTAGTCGAACGCGTCGCAGCAGTGCCGTGCAGTTGCGTGGTCGTCCAGCAACTCCTCCCACCACTTGCGGTTTGTGCGGTTCGTCCTCGTGCTCCAGATGCAGCACCTCCGAGGTGTCACACACGTACGAGGAGAAGCGATGCGCCTCCGGATCGCTAGGTCCGCGAGGAGCGAAGGCGAGAGCGTGGAGGGCGACGGCGGCGCCAAAGGCGTGGATTGTATTTGTTGTGTTTGGCCGCGCCCCTCCCCTCTACTTATATAGGCGTCTCTCATGTGCCCCCGAGTTGGAGGCGCATTAGAAAACCTAAGCCTTGTCTAATTCGAGTCCAACTTGAATTAGGCTTCCAGCCTCTTAAGCGTGCGACCCTATGGGTTCACGCACACATAGACATGGGCCGAATACTCCTATTCGTCCAATAGCTGACAGCGGCCTCTAGCAAGGCATAACAACTCCTATGCGTACGCAAATTGTCATATCAGACGAACCACTACGACCATATACAAGTTACTCCCTTGCCTCATGATATATGGTTCAACTCGTGGGTTAACACTTAACCCAAGCACGGCCATGCATTTGTTGATCCAATAACTTGAGTGATCCAGTGATATCACTCTTATTAGAGAGGGGCAAGTCCCATCTTGATTGTCTATGTCTCACAGCATGCTTCTCGACAAACCTGAAGACATCCTTTATAACTACCCAGTAACGGAGTAGCGTTTGTCAGTCCCTAAGCAAGTCGATACACATCTCGAGCACATACAACAATCTCAGGTCGAAGGACATAACGTATATGATGTGTATGGAGACAATCTCATGTCGGGTCAGTCCAGCCTACATGTCATACATGTGCCCACATTATTAGTTTGATATCTCCATGTCTATGACTTGTGAAACATAGTCATCAACTAATAATGTGCTAGTCTAATATTCATGTGTGTCCTCACATGAACTCCGACCAGGGACGAATATAGAATAACCATACAAGTAAAAGAGTTCCACAAACAATTCACATAATTGCCAATCAATACAAGTTGTCTTTAATGGATATTCAGTGGACACATTTTATATATCATGGATACAAGCGGAATATCATCATCTCTATGATTACCTCTAGGGCATATTCCCAACACAAGCGCCGGGCTGATGGCACTCTTGAGAGGTATAAGGCTCGCTGGGTTCTCAGGGTCTTCACTCAGTGACCTGGTGTTGACTATGATGAGACCTTCAGTCCAGTGGTGAAGCCTGCTACAGTCCGCACGGTGCTCTCGCTGGCTCTCACCCGCTCTTGGCCCGTGCATCAGCTGGATGTCAAGAATGCCTTCCTGCATGGTCTTCTCACTGAGACAGTTTACTGCAGTCAGCCAGCCAGGTTTGTTGACTCCTCTCGTCCTGGCATGGTCTGTCGGCTCAACAAGTCTCTCTACGGCCTCAAGCAGGCCCCACGGGCATGGAACCATCGCTTTGCTACCTTTCTGCTGACACTGGGGTTTGTGGAGGCCAAGTCGGATACGTCCCTGTTTATCTACCACCATGGAGCTGAGACTGTGTACCTACTGCTCTATGTTGATGACATTATCCTTACGGCCTCCAGTGAGTCACTCCTTCGCCGCATCATCACCTCTCTTCAGCAGGAGTTTGCAATGAAGGATCTGGGTGTGCTCCACCACTTCCTTGGGTCACTGTTGAGCCTCACCCTGCTGGGCTACTTCTTCACCAGCGGCAGTACACTCTGGATATCCTTGAGCGAGCTGGGATGACAGCCTGCAACCCCTGCTCTACTCCAGTTGACACACAGGACAAGCTGTCAGAGGCCGAGGGTACCCCAGTGACAGATCCCACCGCGTACCGGAGTCTTGTTGGTGCTCTGCAGTACCTCACCTTCACCCGGCCGGACATCACCTATGCAGTTCCGCAGCTATGCCTTCATATGCATGATCCGAGGGAGCCCCACCTCACTGCTCTGAAGCGTCTACTCCGCTACCTCCGCGGCACTGTGGACTACGGCCTACTCCTCCACCGAGATAGTTGTCTACACTGACGCTGACTGGGCCGGCTGTCCGGACACTCGGCGCTCCACCTCCGGCTACGCTGTCTTCTTGGGCGGCAACCTGGTGTCCTGGTCGTCTAAGCGCCAGCAGGTGGCCTCCCGCTCCAGTGCCGAGGCGGAGTACCGCGCCGTTGCCAATGGCGTGGCTGAGGCCTCCTGGCTACGACAGCTCCTGGCTGAGCTCCATAGCCCTCTCCTCCGGAGCACGCTTGTCTATTGCGACAACGTCAGTGCAGTCTACCTGTCCACCAACCCCGTACAGCACCAGAGGACCAAGCATGTGGAGATCGACCTTCACTTCGTCCGTGATCGGGTTGCCATCGGCGAGGTGCGGGTGCTCCACGTACCGACTACCTCCGAGTTCGCCGACATCTTCACCAAGTGCCTCCCGTCATTGACCTTCACCGACTTCCGCTCCAGCCTCAACATCACCAGTGGCTAGTTGCGTCTGTGGCAGGGCTCATGTGTGTTCTTCTTTTTATGGTGTCCAGTCTGACTCTGCTGTGACGGTAGTTCAGACTGCGGGGGGGTGTTGGAGTATATGTGTATGAGGTCCATGAGGCCCATGTATGCTACACTATATAGCTACCCTTCTAGGTTTAGCCCAAATCAATAGAGAACACTAATTCTAGCAGTAGGTGGTAGATGTAGATGGTTTAAACATGTGTAGAAATACCATTTCAGTGTATGAATTTTTACCATCTCAGCAATGCAATGGGGATGAACCCAACTTTCTCAATTTTGAAGAGCATTTCTGTTGCCTCCCGAATGTGCGAAACAGTGATAGCAAAGATTATCATGTCTTCAGCTGATGCTTCAGCAAGGAATTAAAAAAAACTATTGTCTAATTGAATTAAATGATATGAGATTTCTTTTGACTCCATGCTCCTTTACCCCTCGCCATATCTCAGATGCACATTGACACAAAGCAGAGAATGCTCAATAGTTTCTTCTCGTCCACAGAAACAACATGCATATGGTGCTGGGATGTGTTTATGCTTAAGTTGCATTCCAGTCAGCAAACAATCATGAGCCATTCGTCAAAGTAGTATTTTCATCTTTGTAGGATCATTGATCATTCCACATCCTCTGTATTTCAGATTGCTATGTTTGTACACTTCTAGTTTCGCCTAGCCAAATACACTAACACATCCACCAAAAACAATAAACATAATAGGTTTCCTCCTACTTCTCACTTCCCCTCAGCAATTTGCTTTGTATGGAACAGTCTTTTTCGAAAACCAATTAACTAATATGCTTGCCATCAGGGGCAAGAAAAATCGGTTGTGTGTGTCTGGAATAGGTTAACAATAATTTGATATCATGCAACAAGTATTTCGATAAATACATGCAAACCAAATTGTTACTCGTATGAGCATGCGTCAGCGATCTAATTTGAACATTTTTTTGAGGCACAAATTTGGGATGATATCTAGCTAGTACCACTGCTGCAACGTTTCCTGTACAGGTTCATGGACTGATGAATAGTAGCAGGCGGCGGATGGGATCTCTTCTCTTTGTGTTTTTATATAGAAGAAAAGTGCGTCTCTTTTTTTTTCGAATACGCAAAAGACTTGCGCATTTTTTCCATTAAGTAGAAGAGAATGCAATGCAATACAATGAAACCGGGGTGGAACAAGATATGAACGGTTTGAAACAAGCCGAGCCACCTCCGGTAAGAATAACAAAGCAAGAAATAGAGGGTCCCTCCGCCGACCCGAAAAACACGGGCTCAATGGCCGAAATAGGGCGTGAAAACCGGTCTCGAGCCAGAGCGAACACGGGGGCACAACCGTCGACGAGGAAGGGGCAGGGCAAGGTGCAGGTTGCGGCGCTGAAGTCCGTAGTGGTCATCAACGGAGCCTTCAGGAAGGAGGTGACGTCCGCGGACGCCCGCTACGTTGAGAAGAGCCCACCGGAACTTTCGTTCCCGAACCCCAGCAACCGCCATCGACGGGCGAATGATGACGCCTTCAGGAAGCGGATGACGCGGCCGCCACCGTCGTCGGTCCAAGACACGAAGCCTGGACATGGGGTTTTCACCCAAATGCCATCGCCCACACCAATGCGCTGCCCAAGTCGCCGCGACCCACTGTAGCGCTCCCCGAGAGGAGGCGCATCGGGCGCTGTGTCGTCCTTCGACCCAGCACCGCCGCTGGGGAGGACGAGCGCCGCCGTGCACCCTGACCCCGTCAGGGCGCATCGTGTGGTGGTGCCCTTGGCACTGCCGCCGCGACACAGGGGGCCTGCGCACGGAGGCGCCCCCTGACGCCATCGCACGGCGCAAGAGGGCGGAAGGGGAAGGGGGAGGGAGAGAGAGAGCGGTGGTGGGGTAGGGTGCCGGCATATGCTCATCGCCGGCCGCTGTCTTGCCTCCCTGGCAAGAGGGCCTGTGCCTGCCGCAGGTAGTGGAGTGGAGAGCGAGGGCAGGCCTCCCTCGGTCTCCTACCCCGCCACCGCCGCCCGACGGGGGAGGATGCAGTTGCGCACGAGGACCGTCCCGCCGCCAAGGACCACCCCGATGCGCCGGAGTTCCGGTTGGGGGCATCCCCGCCGCAACGACCCTGGCCGAGCCCTCTCGAGGCTAGGGTGCAGCGGGCGCGGGGCGCATCGGAGGCAGGTGGCATCGGAACGGGCCAGACACACACCACCCCCTCCCAGCCGAGGACCGCCCGGCCGAGGCACCTCGCGCCTCGAGGCCAGAGCGCCGGCCCGGCCACCTCAACCCGCCGAGAGATGGGCGTCGGGGTCGAGGGGAGGTGGCCAGGGCGCGACAAGCGATGAGCAGACATCGCCGGGGAGGACGGAGGAAGTGGGGAGGAGGTGGTGGAAGGGAGTGGGGTAGCGGCATCCGGCACTGCCCCAGCCGAGGCGCCCTGCGCCTCAAGACCAGGGTAGTCGATCCAGGCGGTGGCAACAACCCGGCCACCTCAACGCACGAAGGATGGGCGTCGGGCAAGGGGAGGTGGCCGGGGAGCGCGCCGCACGCGCCCAAGCGCAGCCGTTGCGGCCCGGGCGGGTCTAGGGGAGGCAGGCCGACGAGGCCTGCCGCCACACCCTAGGTCGCCCCGCCCTGCCCCCCTCGACCGCCGGCCCCGGCCGGCATCGTAGAAGGAGTGGGGGAGGGGGAGGGCTCCGCCACCGCCGCCAGCCGCCACGGTGGCCGCTAGCCGCAGAGCCAGGCCACCCCCCCGACACGCCTCGTGTCCCGTGGATGCGTCATGCGCTGCATGCATCAGGTGGGGGAGGCCGGCCATGGGCGTGCGCTGTGACGGCAGGAGGAGGACCGACGCACGCAGGCAGCGGCCCGGCGGCACGTCGACGCCACGACGACGGCCTTACCCCAGCCAGGGTCTCCCCGACCCCGGGGCTGGGGGAGGCGCCCGCGGCGGCGAGCGGGACGGGGGAGGGTTGGCGGCGGCAAGCCGCCGGCCACCGCCACCCGAGCTGCGCGCGTGGGGGAGCGGTGGTCGTTCATGGCGCGGCGGCGGACATCCCGGGCCGGCCTCTCCACCGCCACCGGACGACGCGCGAGGCAGGGCCCGCCGCCGCCGCCCGTGGGGTCGAAACCCTAGGGCCGCCGCCCTAGGGCCGCCCCTGGCCGCCGCGCCTCCCTGGACGCCAGGTCCGGCCGCTCAGGGCCGGATCCGTCCACGTAGAGGCTGGGACGGCCACCACAGAGGGGCACCGCCGCCGGAAGGGGGGCATCTCGCCGCAGCCACCTTATGGACCCGCCCGCCGAGCCGCCGGGAGGGAACCGGCCCGCGGGGGGGACGGATCCGGCCGCGCAGGGGCCGGATCCGCCGCCCCGCCGGGCCGGCGGTCGCCGGAGCCGAGAAGGAAGGAGAAGGGGGGGGGGGGAGGGCGAGGAGAGCTCGGGAAGCTGCGGGGGTGGGCCTTTTTGAGCTCCCACCGCTGGCCGCCGCCGCCGGCGACGAGGAGCGGCAGCGGTGGCCCGACCGGTGAGGGAGAGGGCGGAGCCCGGGCGGCGCGGGCGGGGAGCCCTCGGGTTGCCCCTCCGAGAGGGACGACGCGAGGTCGGGTCTCAGTCGCTTTAGTGCGTCTCTTATGAATCCACTAAAACAGAGCCGTAACCAATGCAACTTTCCCCGTCAGTGTGATCCATCTATATATTTGCGGATCTGCTAGGAAACGGTCAGTGGCAGATCCAGGACGAGGACAAAGGTGGTTGAATAGTGAAGGTTTATGGTTAGAGTTTGATATTAATGGTAAATTTGAGGCTAAGTACTAGTATTTCAGTGGAGAAATCAGGATAAGGGGGGCCCACCTTGACGCATGGCCATGTACATGTTCTATTTCCTCGTGTCAAACGGTGTACATGTACATGTACAACATGCATGTACGTGTACATGTTAAACGGTGTAGATGTACATGTTCTATTTCCTCGTGTCAAAGCCAAGTGGACCGACGCATGGCCCCACCATCGCATGCAATGCGTCATTCGCATACTGCCGTGCGGCTGCTGGAAATCCGAGAGCGAAGCTGCCAGCTAGCGCATGGCTGCGGGGAGGAGACGACGGCGCCGGCATGGGCCCACTCGCCGGAGCGCGCGTGCGGTTGAACCCGCGCGCGGCTCTGCCGAGCGGCTCCTCACCGGTGACGGCGGCGCAGCAGAAGCGGCGTGATGGCCTGGTGCAGCACGGCGGTGGCTCCGTCTCCCTTATGCGCAGCGGCCGCGAGAGCAGTACCTGATGCGCGGCGGGGTCCGCGGTGGTGGCAACTGCGGCATCGCCCTGATGTGCTTGCACCGGCGCCTCGGTGCGTGGTGGCGGCGGCAGCGGCACTATGGCAGGCTGCCAGCCTCATGCGTGCAAGCTCGCCTGCGCACGCCTGATGGCCCGTCCGGCAAGGTTGCACGAGCGGACACCCAGCAGCTACACCACGCCGAGGTAAATCATCCCGAAGCCTTACATAATCCTTTGTGAAGTTAGGGTCTCAATTTTGGGAAAATTGGGTCAGGGAATTTGGAGGATTTTGTCAGAGTTTTAAATGATTCCCCTCCTACATGCTAATCCGAACCTTAGCCCCTCAATGCACGTGAATTTTGCCACGATTGACATAATCCGAGGCTCGATTGTGTGCATACTCGTGACTACTTAAGGAGCAATTGACGTTATGCTCACTGTTTGCATACACAATTTAGGACTAATCCGTGAGCAATTAGGCATCAAATTGGGCATAACATCATTAATCCATGACTAATCATTATGATTAACTAAATGTAGGCTGTAAACAGGCATAATTAGGTTTAACCCGAGATGAATAGGCATAACCAGAGACTTAAGTGTCTTACGGCATGACCAAATAGGGCCTGGACATCATCAGCACAGCTAACAAAGCACAAAAGAGAACAATTAGGGCACTAATCAAGTAACTTGACCCATTTCCACTAGCCCGAGATCACTTTTCTATCACTGTAATAGCATGTTCAGTATATGTCCTTGGCGTCGCTTCGCCTCGCCCCTTATGCGCCTAGGTGTTGTGAGGGGAGTGGGTCGCCACACGTTACCTTACTGTAATAGCATGCCACCAGATGCGTTGCATAATGTCACAATGATATTCTTTTTCAACTTTGCAAATTACTGCATATTGTGCACATTGTTGTTTTTAAAACAGCGGGGCTCGTGCACTTCTCTCAGGATAATCAACATTTCTATGGTATGGGCGACACACCACAGTACCAACTGATATAAGATCTACAACTCACAACCAAATTATAGAAGGACTTCAACAGTAAATTTAGAGAAATATGGTAGCCAATATGTAAAGGTAGTGGTTACTGGTGCAATCTGTCATCACTAAGCACTCAAATACTCATCTCTGATAGCATGCATCTCTGCAGTAGCATCGCTTATTGACAAACGCTCTGTAGGCAATTGCTTTGAGCAAAGGACACCAAGCTGAATGATGGTAGACACACATTCCCTGTTTCTGGCTATATGCCTTGTATCACTGCTACTTCTTGCCTCATCATGCAGCCACAGGTTGGAATCTGCTATCTCCATAACTTTGTCAGGCAGAGCCGCCTCAGCATAACAATGTAGGCTTATACCATCTCTGAACATATCATCGGTTGGCCTCTTTGCGGTGAACATCTCTAGCAAGGTGATACCAAGACTAAACATGTCACCGCAAGTCGATACCGCATGTCCTTCTCCATACTCTGCATTAGATTAAAACATGAACACACGTAGGTATGTACAATATCATGTGAAGCACTTGGGGAACAGAACAACAAATTAGAGTTACCTGGAGCAATGTAACCGATGGTACCTCTTATTCCTAATGTGCTAGCAGAATTCATAGGATGTTTGCTTCTTGCTTCATCTAGAACTCTAGCGATTCCAAAATCTCCAACACGAGCCCTCATGTCGTGATTGAGAAGAATGTTACTTGGCTTGAGATCGCAATGGATGATCGATGGCTGGCAACCGTTGTGAAGATAGTCCAAAGCATCCATAATGTCCACAGTGATGTCCAACCTCTGTGACAAGCTGAGTGTTCCTTGTCCAATTTGGCCTTCTAAATTTGAATGGATCCATCTATCTAAGCTGCCATTAGCCATGAACTCAAAGACTCGTGCTCTGAAGTCTTGACCCTGATGGTTGATGCTAGAACAACATGTAATAATCTTTAGAAGGCATCGGTGTCTCACTCTTCTTAGTGCCTCACATTCTGTCTGAAAGCTTTTGTAGGACCCTGATTGCTGGACATTAAACACCTTAACAGCAACGACAATGGCTTGATTTTCTAATGTGCCCTTGTATACCGTACCATATTTTCCCTTTCCAAGCACATTTCCTTCAGAAAATTCATTTGTTCCTTTTAGTATATCATTGTACGGAACTATTGGAAACTCTCTGCAAATGGTGGTGGCAAATCTTTCTTCAGTATTGTCTTGGACTTTCTGGATTGGAATCCATCCCAAACCAGAAAAAGTAAGATGAGACTTCCTATTGTTGGGATTGCTATTCTAAGAAACTTGTGTATGCCTTTCTTATTCTTTCTTGCACTAGAGCTTGTGCATTTTGGTAGATGGAGCTGTGGTATCCCCCCGCATAACGCATTGTTACAAACAATTGATAGTCCAGTCAAATTTTTGAATACTCCTTTGGGTATTTCACCTTGCAAATTGTTGTAGGACAGATCTAGGCTAAGTAGTGATGTTGAGTTACCTAAAAGCTATGGGATTGTTCAAGATAAATTGTTGTGGCCAAGTGACAACTCTTGTAGGTTGGTAAGGGTAGCCAGGTTGCTAGGGATGCTTCCATTCAGTTTGTTATTCGTCAAATCAAGTATAGTCAAGCCTGCCATGTTTTTGAATGTAGCAGGTATGCTTCCTTGGAATGAATTGCCATCCATATAGAGGATTTCCATGACCCTGCAGTTGCCAATAGTATCAGGTATCTCACCTAACAATTTGTTTCCATATATCCAGAGTTGTTCAAGAAGTACCAAACTACCAACTTCTAACGGAAGTGGTCCCTCCAACATGTTGTTGGACAGATCAAGAAACATTGAGATCGATGGCAACTCCATAATTTCCTTAGGAATCAAGCCAGTAAGGTTGTTATTGAACAGACTTAGGGCTAAAAGTTTGCTCAAGTTTCCAATGCTCGGTGGAATTGGACCATCCAATTTGTTGTTGCGTGCATTGGAAAGGTTTCCATTGGAGGATGGTAGATGTCCTGAGAGGTAGTTTGAAGTGAAGCCAAGCTGCTGCAATCGTGTAAGCTTTCTGATACTTTCTGGAATTACCCCAGTGAGCAAGTTGTTGCTAAAATCAAGCATCCCAAGACCTGCCAAATTTCCAATATCTGATGGGATGACACCAGATATGCGGTTGCGAGAAATCCTCAGCTGCTGGAGATTTGTAGACAAATTAACCAATGAACCTGGCAGTTTTCCTGCAAACCTGTTCCATTCAAGGGACAGGTGTTGTAATCTGCTACAATTCGCCAAAGAACCAATAAATTCCCACTCTTCCTCGTTATTTGCTTCTAACATGTTCTGATCTATCTGTAACACTTTAAGTTGTTGCAATATGCCCAATTCAGCGGGAACAACTCCAGTAAAATTATTATTTATCAAGTCAAGAAGCTGAAGCGAGGAGAGATTTTAGCGACGGTGGAAGAGCTCCGGTAAATCGGTTTGCTCCAATCGCAAGCCGTTGGATGCTCAGAAGGCTTTTCCCCAGGTCAGATGGTAGACAACCATGGAGCTGGTTGACAGGCACATAAAAGTAATAAAGAGATGACATGTTGTACAGGGAAGGAGGGAGCAAACCAGAGAGATTATTAAGGGATAGGTCAAGAGAACCCAGATACGGATTGTTCCCCATGACTGCAGGGATTGATCCCTCAAGATAGTTGATTGGCAAGGACAAGTGGGTCAACCGGGAAAGGTTGCCAAGAGACGACGGGATAGTTCCGGTGATGCTATTGTTTGCCAGCGATAGAACTGAGAGTGATGGCATGTTGCCAATTTCAGCTGGGATGACTCCGCGCACTCGCTGGTTGCTAGAGATGTGCATCTCACGAAGGCTGATGCAACGGCTATTGTTGCTCGGGATGGTGCCGGTGAGCATGTTGAAGTCCAGGTCGATGCGCTGGAGACGCCTGAGGGAGCCGATGCTGGGAGGGATCTCCCCCTGCAGGATGTTGAAGCTCAGGTTAAATGAGCGCAGTAAAGTGAGGTTACCGATAGCAGGGGAGATGGTGCCGGTGAGCCCTTGGGAGCTGAGGTCCAAAGCGACCACCCTCATCGGGTGTCTCTTGCCGCAGGCGACGCCCTCCCTGCAGTAGCTGGTGTTCTGGTTCCACGAGTCCAGCACGCCGGAGTGGCTGGAGATTTTGGCCTTGAAATCGAGAAGAGTGGCCTCGTCGCTGCCTTGGCCCATGGAAGACGAGGAAGCAGTTGCACGGTTAGTTGTGGTGGTGGAGAGCACTAACAGTAATAGCTGGAGGAGGCAGCATCTGCTTCTGAAGAGCAGCATGGCTGCTGAAGGCTTTGAGCCAAAGCAAAGATACCGGATTTACTGATCCAGTTGCAGATTAATATAAAGGGTGTACGATTAGTTACCGGACCGCAGTTTACAGATGGGTTCGAGACAGTCAAAAAGGATCGATTAGCTAGTATTTGTCCACATTATGCAAATCTCCATCATCCATTCTTTTGAAGGAGGAAGGGAGCGCAGACCTACCCTTTCAATATAGAAACATTAATTTTGAATGCAACAGCTCAGGTAAGGACAGGTTCTAAAACGGTGTTTTGGAAGTGATGACTATTGTCTTGTACTCTTGTGTGCTGAAGATGGACTATCTACAGTGCCGTGCGGAAACAGTCATGTGTTGAAACAAAGGGAAACGCGCCTCCACTCCACTCCCCGACGGATCTCGCAGGCTCTGAACTCTGAAGTTGATGGCTGCCGGCCGGCCGACTTGCGACGACCCGACGACCTCAGGATAGACCGGCAACCTTGGGTCTGTAGGGCCGGGAAAAAATCATGATGTCCGGAGTGTTTGATGATTATTTATACTAAGAAATATATTAGGATTAAAGTAGCATCAATATTTGCGTGATAACTTATTTTGGAGGCCGTACGAGTGACGCATGTGTTTATAAAATTATTAACTCTGGAAATATGGGCCACTTTGCTGCATAAATGATTTTACGAGATATGCCTCATCATTAATTGTGGCAGTCACAAAACTCAATCGTCTCCTAAAATAGCTAATGATTTTCTGAGGTAGATGTTTTATGAGGAGACCGCTAAAAATTACTCGTCTCCAAAAATAGATTTATGGAAGTACCCGAGCACAAGACTTTTTAGAAAAGGCCTGCCGAGGACGAAATATAGAGATGTTGCATCCAAACAGGCATACCGAGGAACCGCTACCATTTACGAGTGAACCTGCTCTGTGACGGCTATGTTAAGTGCACACCCCCATTTTTAAGGCTTAGTTACACGTATAAGAGTCTGCTTGCTTTCATGTTTGGCTGTGTACCTATTTTGGGGCTTTACTCTTTCATGATGGAACAAAGAGCTGGAGTTGATTTGAGGTAGTGGATTAAGTAGTGATGGGCAACCTCAAGTTGACTAGGGAAAAAAAGATATCTTTTTTTCGAAATCGTGCTTAGCACGTGTCTCATTAAGGGAAGTTAGAAGATTTGAGTATATTCTTTCGACCCCGGCGAGCTGCCATGGGACGGAGGACAACACACTTACACAAATCGCCGGCTTTACGGCGGAGCTTCGAGTGGTTTACCGGGCTAGAAACTAATTGTGCTCAAAGGAGAAAAAGGACAACAATTACACCCCGAGAGCTAGTAGCGGCGCGAGACCCTTGTACCCCACAGCGACCCACGTTGCAGCTTCGTTCTGGATGCGGTCGGCGACGGTCGCCGCTAAGCTGCTGGTCGCTTGGAACGTCCTTTTGTTCCGCTCTTTCCAAATTATCCAAGAAGTAAGGAGTAACAGGAAGTCGAAACCTTTCCGAAAATTGCGCGGGAACTGAGCCCGGGTGTGTAGCCACCAATCATCGAGGCGGTCATCCTGTTCTCCGGTCCAAGATGGAGTACCTTGTCTTATTATATATCTATATATGCAAAATCAAACTGTGGATGGTACGCAGGAATCTCATGCTTTAATGGCAGGACATGGACTAATTATGCATGGTGATACTTAGTTTTCATTAACTTTTCAAAAAAATATAGTTTTCATTTAGATATTTTCTTTAGCATGCCCCATGCTCCGTTCTCTATCAAACTGGCATAGATAAACACCAGCTGAGTTTTTATGTGTTTTTGAAAAGGTTTGTGATTCTCTGTGTTGCCTTGTCAATTTGGGATGTCTGGAACGTAGGATTACTTTTATTTTACACATACAAGCTTTGACATATCCTTTACCTGAATCAAATATTGATCTTTGACTTCTGACATCATTTAGACATGCAAGATCACATACCCGACATCTTGCATGCATGTTTCTATCTATCATTATTTAGTAAAGACACTTGATATGATGGTTATAAATCTATAATACTACTTGCTTGCATCACTGTGCACTGCCATCAGCCATGATGCTAAAATATGGGTGTTATTACTGGGAGGAGGATGCACATAAATTTTTCAAGATAATCCAGATCTCTTTTAATTTTAGTATTAGAGTCATCAGCCATAAACCATCATGAGAATATGTTTTAGTATAAAAGTTCAGTTGTCTAGTTATAATTATAAATTGGAAGAGCCTATGACATATGACCCCCTTCGATACTATATAATTGATTTCACGAGACACTGCCCAACCATTAATGGAGGTGGTCACAAGACTCCAATGTCTTCTAAAATACATGAGGATTTTCTAAAATTATTATAATAATTTATTATAATGTGCAATATATTTTATAAGTAAAGCTATTGCATTTGGCATTAAATGAGCTTTACCTAAGAAACATTAGTATACTGTGTATGTTCTAAAATTATAATAATTTCTATGCATCAGTTCAAAATTATTATATTTAGATCGAGGGGAAAAATTGCATGTCTCCTAGAATGAATTTACGAAAATAGTTCTCTTAATAGGACTACCTCCAAAATAGAGGTCATTTTCGGAGGTATCTTCTGTAAAAGAGTGCGAGGCCCAACAGGACTGGAAGGCCTATTACTTATGTTCACATATAAAAGCATGAGTTAGAGTTCTCTCATATCCGGGCTCTCCCTGTTCTCTCGGCTCTCTCTCTCTCTCTCTCTCTCTCTCTCTCTCTCTCTCTCTCTCTCTCATCTAGCTACATGGTGGATCATGAGTGTAGGCGCCCCATGGCAGCGTGGCGAACGCGCTGAGAACCGTCCTGACGGCATCTTTGGGTGCACACGCAGGTCCCTCCTCGTGTTGGCAAACTAGCATGTGGCTGCAACAACGCAGGGGGGTACAATGTAGGATCTACGACGAGCATGCAGGGGGACCCTCCTAGTGGAGGTGGGCGCACGCTCAGGTCCCTCCTAGCGACAGCGAATCAACGCATGGTTGTTATCGACGGGGGAGGGAGCACGGTGGTGGATCTATGTCAAGCGCGTGTGCCAAGGCCCTCCCAGTGTGGACGGATCCGTGATGAGTGCGTGCTAGGCGCCCCCGATGGTGGGTGCGCGTGGGGGACCCGTGTGGCAGCTACGATGGCGGGAGCGCATGGGATCTCTCGGTCGGTGATGGAAACAATCCTCTCTTCCCCAACACAATGTGTCATGGTTTCGGTGATATCGGGACCAGTGAAGAAATGGTGTCTAAACAAGAAACGATTTCTACATTTTTTTCTTCTCTCTCTTCAATAACTCTCTTACCTGGTCAGCAAAATACTTAGATGACATAGAAATAAATTTAGATAGAAATCATGGTAGTTTTGCCCTAATGTGTACATGACACACCTGGGTTAAACCTTCGTGTATCAAGATAAGGGATTTAAAATTATTAAGAACTTATGATTGCCCCTTTTTGTAAGCCAGTCCTTAAAGCCATTACAGTCCTTCTGTAGATGGCTGCTTCTGTGAATTGAGCTCGCGCTTTCATCTTATGGTGATAAACTTCTGATAATTATTTTGTCAATCTTTCTGCAGCTCTTCTAATGATGCCAAGAACTGTTTGGCATTATCAGTGTCAGGGATTTCTCCCCCTAAAATCAACACTAATGAATTTCATGATCTTGAGAGATAGCTTGCTTGAGCGCTCCCACATATATCTGTCACACTCAAACTCTTTTAACCTCCAGTAGAAGGTGTTTTCATAATCACCTTCTCCTGTTGGGAGAGAGTATGAGCACTCGGGCATATGCCATGGAAAGTTGGTCTAGTCTAGGAGAGGAATCTGATTAATTCTGTCCATAATCTCTAAAGGATACAACTCTGACTCAAAATAAATTAAACAACATTAGAGCATTAGTAAGGATATATTCACATTATGTCGTGCACGAATGAAATTGGATGGTGGTCTAATTCAAACCATGCTAATGACATTTCGGATTCGCAGCACAGTTGAGCAGAAATGAAAAAGAAGCCAAGATAAACTCGTAAACTTATGCCTATAATAATTAACCTTGGTCTAAGATATATGCATAAGCCATGATGAAGTTTCTAACTAGAATTTTCCCTTTTTTTCCATTCTAACAAGAAAAATAATCATGACCTAGCAGCGGAAATAAACATTAGTAAGAAAAATTAAAGATCATAAATAAGACATAAGGTAGTGTCATTATTCTCTGAGCAATAATGAGATGCACTGAAAATACTAAGCTTAAGACTTAGCTAAAAATGTCTCTAAAAGTAATTAGGGAGCACACATTAAATTTCCTATAAACTAAAGTAGGAACTAACCATAATTTTCCCTGGAGAAAATTTATCATTAGTGCCTCATTAAGATTAAATTATGCCTCTCAAGTAGTCATAATGCTAGAAAAAGAAGACATGATTTTTATTGGGTTAAAAATTATCCCAATATAATAATGCAAGCTATGGCACAATTAGATGATTAGATATTATGGCCCGCAACTTTTATAGGCCTAATTCCTATCCTAAAATAATTAAAGGATATTTCTCTAATGGGCTAAAATAATGGCAGTATTGAAGTGGTATTTGAAAATTTCCGTATGCATTATATTTGACTTAGTTGTTTTTTTAGAAAAAAAGTCTATTGTTCATTATTGGTTTGTCGAAGAATCGGCACTCACAATTACATGGATGGCCAAAGGGATAGAGTTGCTAACTATCTCTTCCTCTTCGCTACATGCATACCTCAAATCCACCACAGCATGTGGGCGGCCATTACAAACACGACTTTTAAAAGAACATTCAAAATGTATAAAGTTTGATCAAATTAACAATCTCAATTCATCAACCAATGTCCTCCTTCATGCCGATCACAAGGTGTGGAAGGATCTAATTCCTGCTGAATGAATGTCGAGGGCGTCTATCTTCAGGATCGGTTTAGCGCAACTGGATCTCTCTCTAATCTCTAACATGCACCCACACTCGTTTAATGGGCCACGAAAACGGGTTATACATGTTCGTTTAATGGGCCACGAAAACGGGTTATCCAGCCCACTTATGGCCCGCATGATATCCACCGTAGATGATCCGAGGGTTGTGGAAAATCTGAGCCAGCTGAAAAAAGAAACCCGAGCACATTCTCTTCTCTCCCATCCGAGTTCCACGCAAGCAGCGGCTGCGGGTAGGAGACGGCGGCGCCGGCGTGGGCCCACTCGCCGGAGCGCGCGTGCGGTCGAACCCGCATGCGGCTCTGCCGAGCGGCTCCTCGCCGGTGCCGGTGAAGACTGCGCTCGGGAGGTCTTCGGCACGGTGGCGTAGCGGAAGCGGTGTGACGGCCTGGTGGCGGCTCCGTCGCCTTTATGTGCGGCGGCCGTGAGAGCAGCACCTGATATGCGGCGGGTCCGCGGTGGCGGCAGCTGTGGCGTCGCCCTGATGCGTTTGGCGGCGGCGGCGGCACTATGGCAGACGCCGACGGGCAGCTCGGGCGTGCGAGGTCGCCTGCGCGAGCACGTCTGATGGGGGCGTCAGGCAAGGCTACACGAGCGGGTACCAGCAGCGACACCACGCCGAGGTAAATCATCCCGTCCCGTAGCCATAATCCTTAGTGAAGTTAGTGGTGGGTCAATTTTGGGAAAATTTGGGGAAAATCATGATCTAGGATTCGGGAATGTGGAGAGTTTTGTCTTAGATTTAAATGATTCCGGTCCTACATGCTGATTTGAACATTAGCCCCTCAACGCACGTGAATTTTGCCACGGTTGACATAATCCGAGGCTCGATTGTGCATACTCGTGACTAATTAAGCAGCATTTGACATTATGCTCACTGATTTCATACACAGTTAGGACTAAATCCGTGGGCAATTAGGCATCAAATTGGGCACAACATCGTTATTCTGTGACTAATCATTACGATTAACTAAACCTATGCCCTCAACATGCATAACTAGGTTCAACCCAAGATAATTAGGCATAACCAGAGACTTATAAGTGTCTTATAGCATGACTATATAGGGCCTAGAACATCATCAGCACAGGTAGCTAAGCATAACAGAGAGCAATTAGGGCACCAATCAAGTAATTTGAGCTCAAAATTAACTTAATCCGAAGTGAAATCCACGTATCAGTGGCCCAGAACTAGATCAGTTGGCCCCGATGCCACAATATTAGATAAATTCGAAAGTAAACCACAGGATCTCTGATCTAATTACTTGGACACAAATTAATCTAATGTGAATTAGTGACTAACCATAATCTGGAGCTGGATAGGCCTCCAACGGCGGAGTAGATCGAGATCGCACCTCACCTCCGATCCACCAATGCCACCTCCTAGCACAACCTCTTCTTGATCATGCCACCTCCTAGCACAGCCTCCGGCTGCAGTCCCGCCACGGCGGCGATAGCCGCCCGCGCATCATTGATGAGGTTGTCCACTGAGTCACCACGGGACATGACAACTACGTTGAACCGAAGGTTCGACGCGTCGTTGTCGACGGCGGATGGGTCCGTCCACCGGCGCTCGCCAACGTCCCAGGTGGAGGCGGAGCAGTCGCCCCCGACGCCATCCGGCCCTGACGCTGCGCGCCTTTCGTCATGGGTACCGGGCGGCCAGAGGCAGCAGTCGCACGTCGCCGCTTGCAGTCCCGGGGGAGGTGGTCGCGCCGATGACACTTGAAGTAGCATGGCGGTTGGTTGCAGGTCGCGACCTGGTGGCCCGGCGCAAGGCAGTTGAGGCACCGGCCCTCAACCCAACCGCCCTGGGGCGACCCTGCGGCCGGCCTTCGGACCGCGATCGTTGCTTGTCTGCTGTCCTGGCAGGCCTCCTCCCGGGCTCCGATCGTTGAGGAATGACATACTTCCTCTCATTCAGAAGAGCCCTGGCCATGTAGCTTATTTGTAATGCTCCAGGAAACAACTGAAGTGTACCTAGAAGAACCTTACTGTAATAGCATGTCACCAGTCACCACATTCATTGCATAATGCATGTCACAATGATACTTTTTTTCAACTTTCCAAATTACTGCATAATGTGCACATTCTTGTTTTCATAACAACCGGGCTCAAATTTGAGGTGTGAACTAGTTGAAAATGTGCATCTCAGGATAATCAACATTTCTATCATGATTCATGAATGATGCTGCCTATGGTACGGGCAGCACAGCACCGAACCAACTGATACAAGGTCTACAACTCACAAGCGAAAAAAAGAAGCAAATACATTATATATGAACGTTGACAATAAATATAGAGAAACAGGGTAAGCATTACATAAAGGTAGTTACTGGTGCAATCTGACATCACTGAGCACCAATATACTTATCTCTGATAGCATGCATCTCTGCAGTAGCATCGCTTATTGACAAACGCTCTGTGGGCAATTGCTTTGAGCAAAGGACACCAAGCTGAATGATGGCAGACACACATTCCCTGTTTCTTGCTATATGCCTTGTATCACTGCTACTGCTTGCTTCATCATGCAGCCATAGGTTGGAATCTGCTATCTCCATAACTTTGTCAGGCACAGCTGCCTCAGCATAACCATGTAGGCTTCTACCATCTCTGAACATATCATCTGTTGGCCTCTTTGCTGTGAACATCTCTAGCAAGGTGATACCAAGACTAAACATGTCACCGCATGTCGATACTGCAACACCTTCTCCATACTCTGCAATTGGATTAAAACATGAACACACGTAGGTATCTACAATAATATCATGTGAAGCACATGCAGAACAGAGGAACAAATTAGAGTTACCTGGAGCAATGTAACCGATAGAACCTTTTATTCCTAATGTGCTTGCTGAATTCACAGGATGTTTGCCTGTCGCTTCATCTAGAACTCTTGCGATTCCAAAATCCCCAACACGAGCCCTCATGTCTTGATTGAGAAGAATGTTACTTGGCTTGAGATCACAATGGATGATTGATGGCTGGCAACCGTTGTGAAGATAGTCCAAAGCATCCACAATGTCCACAGCGATATCCAGCCTCTGTGACATGCTGAGTGTTCCTTGTCCATCTTGGCCTTCTAAATTTGAGTGGATCCATCTATCTAAGCTGCCATTAACCATGAACTCAAAGACTAGTGCTCTGAAGTCTTCACCCTGGTGGTTGATGGTAGAACAACAAGTGATGATCCTTAGAAGGCATCGATGCCTCACTATTCTTAGTGCCTCACACTCAGCCTGGAAACTTTTGTAGCACCCTGATTGTTGGACATTAAACACCTTAATGGCGACAACGATGCCTTGATTTTCTAGTGTGCCCTTGTATACTGTACCATATCTTCCTTTTCCAAGCACATTTGCTTCAGAAAACCCATCTGTTCCTTTCAGTATATCGTTGTACGAAACTGTTGGTAGCTCTATGTCTGGAAATTGTGGTGGCAAATCTTTCTTTGGTGTTGTCTTGGAGTTTCTTTGGTGAGCCCACACCAGAAAAAGTAAGATGAGACTGCTTCCTATTGATGGGATTGCTATTCTAAGAAACTCGGGTACTCCTTTCCTTTTCTTTCTTGCACAAGAGCTTTGGCATTTTGGCAGCTGGAGTTTTGGTATCCCCCCACATAACGCATTATTACCAATAATTGATAGTCCAGTCAAATTTTTGAAAACTCCTTCTATTGGTATTTCACCTTGCAAATTATTGTAGGACAGATCTAGGCGAAGTAGGGATGTTGAATTACCAAAAAGCTCGGGATTGTTCCAGATAAATTGTTGTGGCCAAGATACAACTCCTGTATGTTGGTAAGGGTAGCCAGGTTGCCAGGGATGCTTCCATTCAGTTTGTTGTCTGTTAAATTAAGTATAGTCAAGCCTGCCATGTTCTTGAAAGTAGTAGGTATGCTTCCTTGGAACAAATTACCATCCATAGTTAGGATTTCCATGACCATGCAGTTGCCAAAAGTATCAGGTATCTCACCAGACAATTTGTTTTGTGACAGGTGGAGCACTTCAATATTTACCAAACTACCGACTTCTAGTGGAAGTGGTCCCTCCAGCATATTGCTGGACAGACCGAGACCCATTGAGATTGATGACAATTCCATAATTTCCTTAGGAATCAAGCCATTAAGCTTGTTAATCGATAGATCTAGGGCTAAAAGTTTGCTCAAGTTTCCAATGCTTGGTGGAATTGGCCCCTCTAAGCTGTTGTCAAGTGCATAAATTTGAAGTAGACTAGAAATGTTTCCGATGGAGGATGGTATATGTCCTAAGAGGTAGTTTGAATCGAGGCCTAGGTACTGCAATTTTGTGAACTTCCCAATGCTTTCAGGAATTACCCCGGTGAGTAAATTTGCGCTAAAATCAAGCATCTCAAGACCTGCCAAATTTCCAATATCTGATGGGATGACACCAGATATGTTGTTGTAGGAAAGACGAAGAAACTGGAGATTAGTAGAAAGATTAACCAACGAGCCTGGCAGTTTTCCTGCAAACCTGTTCCATCCAATGGATAGTACTTGTAATCTGCTACAATTCGCCAAAGAACCAATAAATTCCCACTCTTCCTTGTTGTTTGCTTCTAACATGTTACCATCCAGAACAAACACTTGAAGATTTTGCAGTTTTCTCAATCCGGAAGGAACAAATCTTATAAAACTATTTAATCCCGCGTGAAGAATCTGGAGCCTAGAGAGATTGGTTAGCGATGGTGGAAGAGCTCCAGTAAATCGGTTAAGTGCAATCCCAAACTTTTGGATGCTCGGAAGTCTTCTCCCAGGTCGGATGGTAGACGGCCATGGAGTTTGTTGTTAGTCGCATAAAAGAGAGAAAGAGATGACAGGTTGAATAAGGAATGAGGGAGCAAACCGGAGAGATCATTGCCGGAGAGCTGAAGGAAACCAAGATACGGATTGTTCGCGATGCCTGCAGGGATTGATCCCTCAAGATAGTTGAGGGCCAAGGACAACCGGGTCAACCGGGAAAGGTTGCCAAGAGACGACGGGATGGTTCCTGTAATGCTGTTGTTTGCTAGCTTTAGTACTGAGAGCGATGGCATGTTGCCAATCTTGGGTGGGATGCTTCCCTGCACTCCCTTGTTGCTGTAGATGGACATCTCACGGAGGCTGATGCAGCTGCTAATGTTGCTCGGGATGACGCCGGTGAGCATGTTGAGGCTTAGGTCAATGCGCTGGAGGCGCCTGAGGGAGCCGATGCTGGGAGGGATCTCTCCTTGCAGGCCATTGGAGCTCAGGTTCAGCGAGCGCAGGAAAGTGAGGTTACCGATAGCAGGGGAGATGGTGCCGGCGAGCCCCTGGGAAGTGAGGTTCAGGGCTACCACCCTCCATCGGTGCCTCCTGCCGCAGGTGACGCCCTCCCAGCTGCAGTAGCTGGTGCTCTGGTTCCACGAGTCCAGCGCGCCGGAGTGGCCAGAGATCTTGGCCTTGAAAGCCAGAAGAGCTCTCTCGTCGTCATGGCCATGGCTATGGCCTGGTGAATACATGGCTGCACTGGTTGTTGCTGCAGCGGAGGTCAGTATGAGCAGCTGAAGCAAAGGCCTGATTCTGAGGAGCACCATGGCCGGTGGTGGCTTTCGGTTCATTGCCAGCAGGCAGCAGCGGCGGCGGCGCAGAGCTTATTGGTTTCTTTGGCTGATAACAATGATATTCGCTCATGTAGCAGTAGTACATATGGAAACGCGCAGATGGCCAGATGCATTTCCTCCGTCGCCTCGTCAGGTCCCATGCCATGATTCCTTCGTGGAAAGTCTGTGGACACGACCAATCTTGCTGTGTCTGTGCTGCCGTGTAGTGCACTCTGCTGAATCACTATTCTTACATATACTCTCTGCTATGTCCGTGATGGAGTTGTCCTCCCCATGTTTAGTTGTTTACTAGGACTGGACCGTTGATTCGATGATTGGTCTTTTTTTATGACTCTGTTCTGGAAACGTGTTTTACGCTTGGTTTTCTCACCACTCTGCATTCTGGAAATGGGTTTCTATGCTTGGTTTCCTCATCACTCTACGTTTTGGAATCTGGAAATGTGTTTTATGCCACGGCAGCATTGGCATCGATGAATAATAATAATGGAGCTGGAATTTCAAAGGGCTCGTTTCTTTTTTTTTTTTTTTTTTTTTTTTTTGCGAGGAAAAGGACTCGTTTCTCTTGAAGAACTGCTGATTAGTTTTTTTAGATAAGGGAACAAAGTTCCAAGAAGAACTGCAGAGTATGATGACCGAACCAATTTCGATAATTACGAATCTCCATCTGTGTGAAGAAGAAACCCTGTTGATCTACATTGAAGCAACAACTAACGTGGTCAACACGGCCATAGTGGTGGAACGAGCAGACGAATGTCATGTATACCAAGTACAGAGGCCAGTCTACTTCATCAGCGAGGTTCTATCCCACGGCAGCATTGACATCGATGAATAAATGAAGCTGGAATTTCAAAGGACTGATTTCTCTTGAAGAACTGCAGAGTATGAAGAACTGCAAATAACTTATTCCATCTGAAGGTTTGTATGTGCTACGACGTACTCCCTCCGTCCCGCAATGAATGTCGTCCTGGGAGTGCGTCTCACCGTCTCCATTCATTTCAAGTGCTGTGCATGTAGATGAATAGATGACCACATCCAGAGAATCTTAGATGCATGTGGTGGGGAGCTAGAACGACAAATATAGTGGGACAGAGGGAGTAACGGAGAAGATTTGTTTCTTCTGAAGAATTGACAGCAACTGAAGTCTGAATTGAGCCACTCTGTGGACTACTTGTTTGGTAGCCCACCAGATTCGTTTCCACTAGTCCAGTCACTACCATCAACTGCTTGTCGTGGAGAGTGGAGACGACTGACCCGGCTCACGTACGAGGTCTAAAGGCGTCTAGCCAACAATAATTCTTGCAGAATGTAGAGGAATGGTCTAAAGGCGTCTGCTTTCTATGAGCTGTTGTTTTCCATCCTTGTGAAGATGCACTCACGAAAGCTGTATGCATTCACCGACTCGACTTTATGTCAAAGTCTGACGACTAAGTCTAGATCAGAGAATCTAGCCGCCTCCAAGACTGACGACTAAGGAGACCATGACTCGGTTCACAGGGTCTCCCCTGCTTGGCTGCTTGCTAACGTACAATAATTCATGGTGACTGCATGCAGAGGAGTCACTGCCGTCTTCGATTGAACTGCCGACATGGTTATGGCGTTGCGTATACTACGGGTGGTACTAGCCGATCAGAAATCCATCATATGTAATGAATGATGATTGAATTTTAGTTCTCTTCTGTCCACTTCGGTCAATCTGTCCTGTAGATGCATGATGGTTGACGGAGTATACACGGATCCATGAAATTGATTTATGGAAACACGCTCTTTAATTAGATGTCCGTCTCACTCGTGGCAAGCGCGTAGAGCAATTACCAAACATGAATAGATGTCTGTCTCTATAAGTAGTTACATCAGATAATTCATAACTTTATCTCAAAGTTGTAGCTCTTGACACCATCTACAATTTTGTAATTGATTTTTTTTTTCATTTGAAACAAGTTGAGTCGCAAAATTTCTTTTATGTTTACAGATATTGAAATTAGATATAAAATTTTCAAACAAGCGCATATGTCGGCATGGTCTATATCAAAGTTGTAATTCTCAATACAATATACAACTTCTCAAATGAAATGTTTTTTATTTCAAGTGGTTTGAAGTCCCAAATATGTGTAGTATGTTGATAGATTTTGAAATTCAAATTTTAGAATTTCTAGACGACCTTGAATGTTCAAATGGTTAATACCAAAGATGTGGTAAATGATTTGATCTACGTTTAGTGTCTCAAATATTTGTTTTAAATTCACATATTTTGAGATTCAAATTTTTAAAATTTTTAACAAATCTCGGATATGGTATATCCTGTACCAAAGTTTTAGTGGTTGATAAGATATAGAACTTTGTAGTTGAATTTTTTTATTTGAGTTCGTTTAGTAGTCCAAATATTCAACAAGATTATGGGAAGCATTGACTTGAACAGTACGGCCAGCTGCTCTAGGATATACTCGACATATCCATGATTTGTTTTTTGTAACTTACAGAAATGTAATATGGATCCGGTAAATTCCGAAAATCACAGAGAGCAGACATTAACATAGTTCAACAGATTATGTGCCCATCTGGGAATTTATTTATGTAGAAATTCAAATTCCTCTATCATATTGGCATATTTTTCTAAACCTCTTGGGTCCATATCAGTGGTGTCCAAACGGATCCGATCCAACAACAATGAAATCGGATTTTTGTTTGACCCTGCTTTCAAGGCTTTGATCACTGATCATGAGTTAAATATACGACTGTGAAGATACATGCCAATCGATTCTACATATGAATGAAACCTACAGGTTTGTACAACTAGTGGGCATCGAGAGATGGCAGAACATGCATGTTGGTCTTTCTTCACTCCTTGCCATGTTGTTAAAGTTGCCTCTGGTGGACGGCAAGGGGATGTCGTTCCCGTACTACACAACTTGATGATGATGGCTTGATACCTCTTGTATTCCCTCCAATCTAAATTATAAGACATTTTGGCTATTCTAGATACATTATTTTTGCTATAGACTTGAATACATTAGGTCTAGATACATAACAAAATAATATATCTTAAAAAGCTAAAACTAATAATTTCAAATGGAAGGAGTACCTTCTATTTGGATCCGCGAGGCACTAACATACCAAAAGTAGAGTTTATTTGCTCAGCTCACCACGTTATTCAGGAGCTTTAGCACCCTAGGTATGAATGTGGGGCTTTTTTTTTTTTGTTGACGAGTAAATCTGACAAAACCACCATCATAAGATTTGTAGTTTATTTATTAAGTTAAATTTTTCCCAAAATGCTATATTTGACTTTTCAGCTAAGATGCTTCTTCTCTTTTGTCGCTCTTTCTTTCCAAAACTGAACCTCTCTGTAATGGTTTAGTATCAATGGAAAATGGGTCATCGGTTGTTTATATCTTTAAACTCTTCTACTTAATACAATAATACACAAATCTTTTTCTATGATGTCAAAGGTGATGCGATACATTAGTAGGAAAAAAAAACAGATTTGATTTTCCTGCATTACTGTTGGCCCCCCAAACTCTGCTAGTCCTCAACCATTCTAACCTGTAGTATGTAACGTGCGTGGTACCTATGACCAGGACGACAAACTCTATTTTTCTTGTAATGAATGGCGGAGCACGACAGTAAGCTTAAAAACAAACAACAAACCACTGTCCACTACTTGCAAAAGTTCTTCAAAACATGGGATTGGATCGATATGTTGACATTGTACGTAAGTCTTCGAAATTCCCACTGTGAGCATGTGTTTTGCATAATTTTGTTGGAATCTAAATATAAGCTTGTTTGTCGTCCTATGGCAGCCATGACGATCCAGTCAAATAGTCAATCATTCATACAGACGACAGCCAAATTGGAACTCAATTCAATTCACTCGTGCTTCAGTGATAATAACTAGCTAACAAAAGATTATTAGTCTACGGCACTTGCCAACTGGAAGGATTAGGAATTAAGCTCCTTTCTTGCATCCTTGCTGCAACCCACACCCAAATAACTTGACATGTCCAGTAGGGGGCGACCCCTCATGTTACACTCAAAAAAATAACTTGACATGAGGTGCCTCCTCCTTACCCTTGGCCTTGCACTCATAGTCTCCTACGGCGCCAGCGCCGACCAATTTACCTATGCCAGCTTCAGTAATGTTAGCCTCACCGTTGATTGCTCTGCCACGGTCAAGCCGGACGGACTTCTGCAGCTTACCAATGGGATGGAGCAGGTCAAAGGGCATGCGTTCTACCCAGTTTTCCAGAAGTTTGCTAACAACGCAGTACAATCCTTCCCGGCACATTTGTGTTTGGAATAATTACGGACGGATCCAGCCCCAGCAACGACAGTATGTCCTTCTTCATCGCCCCCACCATGAATTTTTCAGATGCCTTTTCAGCTCAGTTCTTGGGAATCCGCAGAACAATGGTGATCCAAAAAAATCATCTCTTCGCCGTAGAGCTAGATACCGTCAAATGTTGAGTTTGATGACATCAGTAACAAACATGTTGGAATTAACATTAATAGTCTCCACTACAATATATCCTTTGTGTCTCAATTCTATGATAGTAAGAGTGAACAGCTGCAGGAACTTTCCCTTAGTAGCCATGAGCCGATGCAAGTGTAGGTACACTAGGATGGAGACACAAACAAGATTAACGTGACAATTGGCGATGGGGGTGCCCTAGAGGGCGGCGGCTATGGAGGAGGAGGTGGTGGACGGCGGCGCTAGGGCAGAGGGGCGGCAGTGTGAGGGAGGAAGAAGGCGGCTAGGGTTTGGAGAGGGAGAGAGAGAGAGGTGCAGAGAGAGAAGAGGAGGAGAGGAATAAAGTATTTCGGCTATTTCCTCCTTAGTTGTAATGATTACATGCCGCTAGTATTTATAGTCCCAGCGAGATTTGACCCTCAGGAACCTAGGAGATCCTTAAACGATTTGGATTCTCCTTTCCTAACAAACGTAAACTCAATTCCATTAACTAACCGACTCTTTCCAAATCTACTAGGACTCGATAAGGTAACTAGATAGCAGGCACTTCGCCTTGCTGTTCAAGCGTCTTCTCAAGCATACCAGCAAGCGAACCGGTTACCGTGCGCGAAGAGAGTTCGTGTCTAAGTTAGAGGCGGCCTCAGAAGCGCTCTCACTAGACGATTCATTCGCCATTTTTACAAAAAGGAGGAAATAAGCGAGTTTGTTGAAAACTATGGAAAGATGAACAAAGCTAAATGAGAAATAAAGCAATAAAAATAACTTAACAAACTGAAAGGTAAAAGACAAAAGACATTGAAGCTTACCTTGGAATGTGGGACAAACCGAAAACCCTTTCGACCTGTCAAGGGGTTTTGGTTTCAGCCTGAGGGCAGCGAGTTGCCGGGCACATGCAAAAACAGAAGAAGCCAGAAACTTGTTCGATTTGTCAAAGGGGGTTTCGATTCTGCTCTAGGAGCGGCTCGATGCCTGAGGAAGCCGAGACCTCATTCTCCCCAGCGAAAGGGGTCTCGGTACCGGGCATGAAATGTGTCGAGCAGCATTAGGCAATACAGAGCCAAAACCTTGTGTGGCCGATTATGCCTGACGAAATCAGTTTCAATAGAGCGAAGAGACGTTCGGTCTGTATAGGTAAAGGTTATGACTAGCAATCGCCCCAGCAGGCCGATGAAGCCTGCTTCGACAGGGCGAAGAGGTGTTAGTGTTTGCGTTGTGATTGACTAAGACATCGCCCGATGATCTTAATTTTGCAGGGGTTGCCAATCATGGGGGAGACATGATGCCCAATGGACCACGGACGGTCGCCCCAAATGTCTGTGGTTGGGGCGACAAAGAGAATCAAGTGTCCCCAAATGTCTGCGGTTGGGGTGACAAAGCGAATCAAATGCAAAAAGTCATGGATGCGCTTGCCATCTAAAGGATGTTCGGAGAATAGGCGCTAGTTGGGAGGGTAAAAGTGTCCTGTAAAAACCTACGGGTGTGTATAAATCGAGCCCCCAAGCGGGTTGTAAAAGGGGCCCTGAACCTGGGGAAGAGTCAATATATTTCATACTCGCACGTTGAGTTCTTGTGGTCATTCTATTTGTTTCGTTCTTAGTACCCGGAGTTTTGGTTCGGAGGATTCTAGGGTTCTGGGCTTCTGGCCTAGAACAACAGCAAGGATGCTAATCACGCTCCAACTAATTAAGTTGGTGGAGCCTCAATAATCCCACGACACGTAGAGTCTATATATATAGATATATTTCCTTGATGTCATATTATCCTTCTTTTAAACAATGTTGAACCAACCTGTGACAGGATGAGTTGGGCTTGATGGGGACAATGAGGCCAAACTAGGCCTAATTGGAGGAGAAGGGGATGAGGCCTGATTTAGATGGTTGGGCCAAAAGCCAGGAGTGAGATATATTCCTATTTTTACTCTAGGGTTTTAGGGGATGAACCAAAACTCCAAACACAACCAAGAAAAGGACCAAGCACACATGCATGCTTATATGGGATGCATGGGTTAAGTTTACAAGTGTTGTTTGAAAGGGAGGAAGAAATAAAGACTTAATGTCTTAGGTTTCAGAAATGTTAGAAAACAAGTAGGGGGTGGGTTGCATGTTCAATTCGAGTGCGGCTCGAATTCAACCAATGTTTCCAATTTATCTTCAAAACATTTTATTTGAAAACATCATCTATTATCATGGTGTTGACTAGGTCAACTTTGTCACAAGTGGTTTGTTGCAGAAGGTTTTGAAGTCTTGGTTTTGAAAATGAGGGGAGAAGTGAAAACACTTGACTTAAGTTTGTCCTATCTACTACATGCAACATGCGTGAAAACAAAAATTTTAAAAAGCTTGTATTTTTATATTACATAAAAACACGGAATGTTACACATGCATGTCCCCACCTTGCGGTGTGCCACCTCTCATGTGACCAGTCGCCAATCACCACACTACTCGCTGTTGCCCAACTGCAGACCGCCGCCACCCCTTGCTGTCCCTATTGTGGTCGTCCTCGGGCAATGTTGTGGATGTGGCACGGGAAGGCTAAGCGGTAGGTACTGGCATAGGCAAGCGTGATGGCGAGCAGTGCCCGCTCGCTTTCTATAGTGACTAGACTGGATGGATTACTAGATATTTTGGAATCTCGGATAGAATACGTGGAGCCTATTTTGTGCCACAGATGTCTAAATGGGGCTCAAAAGAGTTGCTGTAAGTCGCCATATGTGTTGGATGTGTGGTTCTTTGGCCCTCCACACAGTGATGCTACAAAGAGAGAGATCGCATTACTTGCCACACTGCAACAACCGATGCCAGCACTAGCAAGCAAGGTTTTTTTTTTACCGCTCGGTAAACCGCGGTTTACCGCGGTAACCGCCCTTACTGGGGCGGACCGGTTCCGGTTCGGTCCGGTTCGGTTTGGCCCAAATTCAAATTGAAAATTTGAAAAAAAAATGCTAAAAAAATTCCTAAAAATAGTTCATGATTTATAGAAGCCAATGGTGTAAAAATTATTCAAATTCGAGTACGTTTAGTATTTGTTTTGACGTTCGGAAGTTTGAAAAAAAGAAAAATCCCGGTCCCGGCCCATCAAGGCCCATTAGGCCCCAACGGCCACTATAGGCGCGGGAGTCGGGGGGGGGGTCAACGCCCCCACTTTCTTATCCGCGCTGCAACCCTCGCGTACGCATCATCACGCCGCTGACCGCCCGCCGCCGCCGCGCAACCGCCCCAGACCGCCGGCTTACCGCTCCACCGACGCCCCGTCGGTTGGCCGTCCGGGCGAGGCGGCTTACCGCCCGGTTTGGCGTGGGACCGAGCGGGTTGCAGGTAAGTTTTTTTTTCTTTAGTATGTAGAGTAGTAATAGCTTTAGGATTTAGGTATGGTTTTTGTGTTAGGATTTAGGAAAGATCTAGGATTTAGGTAGGATTTGTGTTAGGATTTAGAAAAGATGTAGGTTAGGTTTTAGGTTAGGTTTTAGGTAGGATTTACTTTAGGATGTATTTTCTTTATCTTTAGGATTTAGGATTTGAGGTAGGATTTGTGGTAGGATGTATATTTTAGGTATATATTCTATAGCTACATTTTATTTAGGTGTGAGTTAGCCACTTGTTTACGCACATTTTGTTTAAGTGATCGATTTGTTTGTGTTGTCCGTGTATGCAGGCAGACAATGTTAGGCAGAAACAGAGACGTTGTGTGGGAGCATGGTGAAAATCTTGCTCCTGGATAGAAATGCAATTATTGTAAAGCGGTGAGACCAGGGGGTGGTTGCACTAGATTTAAGCAGCATTTGGCTGGGCGCGGGGCGGACACCTTGCATTGCAACCGTGTGCCACCAGAGGTGCGTGAGTACTTTCAGCGAGATCTTGACAGAACTACGGAGACGAATCGTGAGCGGGCTCGACAAAAGCTGGCACGAGAGGCGGCTGCAGCGGAGGGAAACCATCCCCTTGGTGAAGATGAATTGAGGCTCAGATGCAGCAAGCACTAAACCAGTCCAGAGCAGAATATGAGTACGAGCAGAGTGTGCAACAGAGAGGAGGTAATTACGAGCGTGGAGGGGCTCGTATATTGGAACATATAGCTAACATAATGTGTTCCACTTGCAGCGGCCTGGTGGATGATATTTGGTAGAGAGACTCCAAATTTGCAGCGCCTTGCTTTGCGGCTTGTTTCACAATGTATCTCCTCCAGTGGATGCGAGCGGAACTGGAGTACTTTTGCCTTGCTGCATACGAAGGTTCGCAATCGGCTGTCCCACAAGAAACTAAACAAGCTTGTTTATGTCAATTGCAACCTTTGGCTGCGACTTGCGGATGTCAACCCACCAAGACATGATCAAGTAGATTTTATTGACCAGTTCGCCGAAGTCTCATTCTATGACCGGAGCAATCCGCTTAGGGAATGGATGTAGTACGGTAGATCTAACCAGCCTCCTGTTCTTGATGAGGATTCTGACGAAGTGGACGTCCCTCTGCCATCACATATTGTCAGGTACATTATATATATATAATTATAAATGTGTGTGTGTCTCACCTTGTATTACGTGATTGATTTTAGTTATGTGATTGATTTGTTTGTGTTGGCAGTGACCAAATAGACCCCAAAGATCTACGTGAGGCTACGGAGGAAGAATTCATCAGTGATTGGGCCCGTAGACATGTGGGTCAAACTCACCTCGGGAAGAGGAAGATGCAGATGCCGCCTCCGAAGGGCAAGCGTCACCGAGGAAAAGAAAAACCAGTGACCAGCGACACAGAGACTGAGGATGAGGAATACAAGTCTCAGGATAGCAGCTCAAACGCAGGTGATGACACTGGTGACGATGACAGTGACGATGGCGGTTTTGGTAGGAGTTACGGTGGCGGTGGTGGTGGGTATGACGGTGGTGGTGGTGGGAGTGGGGCTGGTACTAGTGGTGCTGGTGGTACTGGTTATGTCCATTTCACAGGTATCCATTGCACCTACATACGCACAATTGTTTCTGTCTATGACTACTAATTATGGTTGATTGCAGGCGAGACTGAGTTCACACATGCTACTCAAGACCGTGACCATGGACAACCGGCATCGCAGAGGAGATCGTATGCACCGACGGACTACGACACTCCACAGTACTCTTCTTCCTCCTACAGCGATACCTCACAGCCTACTTATAGCTATCCCATTCCTGACATGACCGTATAGCCTCAGACTAGATGGGTGTATGAATAGGAAGACCTCAGTTTTTACAATATGTTAGTTCAAGAATGGGAGACAACAGCAGCATGGACGGGCCAAACTTGGCAAGATTACAAGGCTGCCCTGCTTAGACAGCAAGGTGTCTCTCTTATGTCCACCGCCGAATACGAAATGTCGTGCCGAAATGGGGTCTTCCCATACATCCTACGTAGTTGACCATGCGACTATTTCTATGCGACTATTTATTGTTGTGTATGAGACTATGTATTTATTGGTATTTGTAAGCGACTATATATTGGTATGCGACTAAATATTGTTGCTTTAGTGACTTATGCTATTTATTGCCGCATTATGTTGTCTTTTTACATTAATATGTGCAAAGCAAGTGCCAAAAAATATATTTATTCAAGCAAAAAAAAAGGACTCCAGGCGGTTTGGAGCGGTTACCGACCAAACCGCTCGGTAACCGGACCAAACCGCTCGGTATACCGGCCGCCGACCGAACCACTGCGGACTTTGAATTCAAATTCAAAATCGTCCGGTTGCCGGGCGGTTTCCGGCAAACCGCTCCGGTAAACCGGAACCGGAGGCCGGCGGTTTTGGGTGACCGGTCGGTAAAAAAAAAAACCTTGCCAGCAAGTACTCTTGTACTGCCCGTCTCGACTATGTAACCTGTAGGATGAGCGAAAACCTCGTCGATTTTCCTACTGCACTAAACCTCCAGCTCCAGTGGTGCTTGCAGGTTGTATGATTGAAGACTAGCGGGTCCCAAATTTGTCTAGGATTCAGTTCCACGCTGGGGAAGAGAGCGTGGAAGGCCTTACCGTCCGCCCGCACGCAAACCCGTGTGGCTCGGCCGTCCACTACGAGTGCCTGACATGCCGCCCGCCTTCAGCAGGGTGCGCAAACCCCGTGCGGCTCTGCTGCTTGCTCTGTCTTTCCTCTGCTCTGTACTACCGTTTCCTTCGCTTACTCTGCTTTTCTCTTCTTTCCTCTGCTCTGCTGCGCTTACTCTGTCTTTACCTGCATATAAAATCACCTGCTTGCCTCTGCTTTCTTCACTGATCCATGTGACTTGCTGTAATAGCAAAGCATGTTCAGTACATGTCATGGCGTCGCGCCTTATGCACCTAAATAGCATGTCACCACATGTTTTGCATAATGCACGTCACAACACAATGATATTCTTTTTCAACTTTGCAAATTAGTGCATATATTGTGCACCTTCTTGTTTTCATAATGGTTGGGGTTCAACTTTGAGGTGTGAACTAGTCATGTGCAATTTTCTCAGGATAATCAATATTTTTATCATGATTCATGAATGAGGCTGCTGCCTATGATATGGGCAACAGAGCACCGTACAGACTGATATAAGGTCTACAACTCACAAGCAAACAAAAAAAAAGAAGCAAATACATTACATATGGATTTCGCTAATGAATTTAGAGAAACATGGTAGCCAATACATAAAGGTAGTGGTTACTAGTGCAATCGTGCTTACTAATGCAATCTGAATCACTGCACACTAATATACTTATCTCTGATAGCATGCATCTCTGCAGTAGCATCGCTTATTGACAAACGCTCTGTAGGCAATTGCTTTGAGCAAAGGACACCAAGCTGAATGATTGTAGACACACATTCCCTGTTTCTTGCTATATGCCATGTATCACTGCTACTGCTTGCTTCATCATGCAGCCATAGGTTGGAATCTACTGTCTCCATAACTTGGTCAGGAAGAGCCGCCTCAGCATAACTATGTAGGCTCATACCATCTCTGAACATATCATCTGTTGGCCTCTTCGCGGTGAACATCTCTAGCAAGGTGATACCAAGACTAAACATGTCACCGCGAGTCGATACTGCAAGACCTTCTCCATACTCTGCAGTGGATTAAAACATGAACAAACGTAGGTATGTACAATATCATGTGAAGCACATCGAAAACAGAACAACAAATTAGAGTTACCTGGAGCAATGTAACCGATGGAACCTCTTATTCCTAATGTGATCGCAGAATTTGCAGGATGTTTGCTTGTTGCTTCATCTAGAACTCTAGCAATTCCAAAATCTCCAACATGAGCCCTCATGTCTAGATTGAGAAGAATGTTACTTGGCTTGAGATCACAATGGATGATCGATGGCTGGCAACCGTTGTGAAGATAGTCCAAAGCATCCACAATGTCCACAGCGATATCCAACCTTTGTGATAGGCTTAGTGCTCCTTGTCCATCTTGGTCTTCTAAATTTGAGTGGATCCATTGATCTAAGCTGCCATTAGGCATGAACTCAAAGACTAGTGCTCTAAAGTCTTGACCCTGGTGGTTGATGCTAGAACAACATGTAATGATCTTTACAAGGCATCGGTGCCTCACTCTTCGAAGTGCCGGCATTCAGCCTGGAAGCTTTTGTAGGACCCTGATTGCTGGACATTAAATACCTTAATGGCAACAACAATGGCTTGATTTTCTAGTGTGCCCTTGTATACTGTACCATATCTTCCCTTTCCAACAACATTTAGTTCTAAAAATCCATTTGTCCCTTTCAATATGTCGTTGTATGGAACTATTGGAAGCTCTATCTCTGCAAATTGTGGTGGCAAATCTTTTTTTGGTACCGCCTTGGACTTTCTATGGTGATATCCAGCCCAAACTAGAAAAAGTAAGATAAGACATCCTAATGTTGGGATTGCTATTCTAAGAAACTTGGGTATGCCTTTCCTATTCTTTCTTGCACAAGAGCTCGGGCATTTTGGCAGATGGAGTTGTGGTATCCCCCGCATAACGCATTGTTTCCAACAATTGTTAGTCCAGTCAGATTTTTAAAAACTCCTCCTTTTGGCACTTCACCCCTCAAATTGTTGTAGGACAGATATAGACGAAGCAGCGATGTTGAATTACCTAAAATCTCTGGTATTGTTCCAAATAATTTTTTGTGGCCAAGATACAACTCTTGTAGGTTGGTAAGGGTAGCCAGGTTGCCAGGGATGCTTCCATTCAGTTTGTTGTCTATTAAATTAAGTACAGTCAAGCCTATCATGTTCTTGAACGTAATAGGTATGCTTCCTTGGAATGAATTGCCGTCCATAGTTAGGAATTCCATGACCCTACAGTTGCCAATAGTATCTGGTATGTCACCTGACAAATTGTTTCCTGATAGGAAGAGCTGCTCAAGATATACCAAACTACCGACTTCTAATGGAAGTGTTCCCTCCAACATGTTGTCAGACAGATCGAGACCTATTGCGATTGATGACATTTCCATAATTTCATTAGGAATCATGCCATTAAGCTTGTTGGTTGATAGATCTAGGTCCAAAAGCCTGCTGAACTTTCCAATGCTTGGTGGAATTGGTCCCTCCAAGCTATTGTCGCTTGCATATAGTTGAAGTAGACAAGAAAGGTTTCCGATGGAGGATGGTAGAAGTCCTGAGAGGTGGTTTGAAATGAGGCCTAGCCACTGCAATTGTGTAATCTTCCCGATGCTTTCAGGAACTACCCCAGTGAGTAAGTTTCTGCCAAACTCAAGCACCTCAAGACCTGCCAAATTGCCAATATGTGATGGGATGACACCGGATATGCTATTGTTGTTAATCTGAAGCAACTGGAGATTAGTAGACAGATTAACCAATGATTGTGGCAGTTTTCCTGCAAACATGTTCAATCCAAAGGCCAGTTTCTGTAATCTACTAAAATTCGCCAAAGAACCAATAAATTCCCACTCTTCCTCACTGTTTGCCTCTAACATGTTATCATCCAGAGCAAACACTTAAGATTTTGCAGTTTTCCCAATACAGAAGGAACAAATCTTATAAAATTATTGGATCCCGCGTAAAGAATCTGGAGCCTAGAGAGATTGGTTAGCGATGGTGGAAGAGCTCCAGTAAATCGGTTAACTGCAATCCCAAACTGTTGGATGCTCAGAAGTCTTCTCCCTCGGATGGTAGACGGCCATGAAGGTTGTTGCCAGTCACATGAAAGAGAGAAAGAGATGACAAGTTGTATAGGGAAGGAGGGAGCAGGCTAGAGAGATCGTTGCTGGAGAGCTGAAGGAAAAAGAGATATGGATTGTTCCTCAGGCCTACAGGGGTCGATCCCTCGAGATAGTTGAATGACAAGGACAAGACGGCCAACTGGGAAAGGTTCCCAAGAGACAACGGGATGGTTTTGATAATGCTGTTGTTGTCCAGGGCTGGAACCGGGAGTGCCGGCAGGTTGCCAATCTCGGCTGGGATGCTTCCCTGCAGCCCTTTGTTGTTTTGGATGAAAATCGTACTTAGGCTGATGCAGCAGGTGATGTTACCTGGGATGACACCAGTGAGCCGATACTGGGAGGGATCTCGTCGTGAAGGTTGTTGTACCTCAGGTTGAGTGAGCGCAGGAAGGTGAGGTTGCTGATCGATGGTGGGGGAGATGGTGCCGGTGAGCCCCTGGGAGCTGAGGACCTGAGGTTCAGGGCTACCACCCTCCACCGGTGCTTCTTGCTGCAGGTGACACCCTCCCAGCTGCAGTAGCTGGTGCTCTGGTTCCACGAGTCCAGCACGTCGGAGTGGCCGGAGATCTTGGCCTTGAAAGCAAGAAGAGCTCCCTCATCAGCATCATGCCTTGGTGAGGAAGCGGTTGCGCTGTTGGTTGTGATGGCGGAGAGCAGCAAAAGCAGCTGGAGGAGCAGCATCGCTGCTGAAAATTTTGCGTCAGTGCAGAGAGTGGTTTCCTTGCCTGATCGCATTGTGTTATGCGCTCACGAAATACGTCAATGAGTTTCATAAATGCATACACAGACGAGGTTCGCGTGCAGAGTGCTTGTGCTTTTGGTGAATTTTTAACTTGCCTGGTGCGCCATTAGTTTTATCATGGATCAGTACCGGTGCAAATCCAGTCAACAGTATATGTTAATGAAATGAAATTGAATTATGGGTCGTTCAATTAGCGGTTAAATAAATGAAAATGTGGTGGGACTAGTATTGATCCAAACTGAAGCTCTCCCTCCCTTGCGTCGCCTCCTCTCGGAGGCGACTCGGGGCCCCTCCCAACCGCCACCAAGCCCCCTCTCCTCACCGGCTTCGCCGCCGCCGTTGCGCCTCCTCCTCGTCGGCAGTGGTGCCCCCCTCCCGCGTCTCCTCCTCCCTCCCCCTCTCCCCTGCATCCCCTCCTCCCACCTCCTCCCCCTCCACCTCCCCACCTACCCCTCTCCAACTCCGGTGCTGACGGCTCCTACGCGGCCTCTCGTGCTCTGACCAACAGCGGCCTTGTCCCCCCTCCCCAACCCGGACACGTTGGCCGTGTCATGGTGGCGGCGCCTGGTTTCGCCGGGCTAGCGATGGTGGCGTAGCTACGTCATTGGCCTTCTTAGAGGCGTCGTCGAGTTACTGTTGGTCGAGCAGGCTTAGGTCGAAAGACCTGCTGGTGCTCTCCCTAGCGTTGTCAGCGTCTATAGACATCGAAGCCCTTCCTAAAGGCAGTGCTGGAGCACTCCTGCAAGCCATCTCCCATGGTCGTCACCTAGGATGTCGGTGCTATGTCTCCTTGCGCTTCATCTACTTTTCGCTCTGGTGTGTCTATCTCGGGTGCTGGTGTCGCCGCAACCGTTCGCAGTGGCTACCTGGTCGCTGGCGGTTCGACATCTCCTTCGCGGTGGCCACCTGGTCACTGGAGGTCACCTCGCGACTACCTGGTCGCTGGAGGTTCGGGTGACTACGACGTCTCTTCGCAGTGGCTGCCTGGTCACTGGCGTTTTTTGCCTCGCGACTACCTAGTCGCTCAAGGTCCTGGTGGATGCTTTGCCACCGCGGCTGGACCCCCCGATTGGCGACCTCTGGAACCCCCGATTGGCGACCTCTGCGCGGATGTATCTCCTATTGCAGGCATAGTTTAGTGGGGATGGCAGGGGAGCCGCGGGTTTCAATCCTGAGTTCCACCCAGGGTTTCCTGGCTTCGAGGGAAACGGGCGAGGCTACGGCTTCCACCCACAAGGTCGAGGAGGGCACAGGAATGGATATGGAGCTGGACGTGATGGTTTTGGTGGATTCAGAGGATACGGAGGCCACAATGGTGGCGGCTACCAGGGCCACCATGGTGCCGGCCGTGGTCGTGGCTGTCGGCCCTATGGTGGCGGATATGGAGGAGGGTTTGGTCGGGGTGGGGGTTACGGGCAGCATTTCCACCAGGAGATGCCACCTCAGAACCCTGACCTTAGAGCCGGCCACCACCAACTCAATGCAGCGCAAGGCATGGGCGCCATTCCGCATCCCATGGACAGGCAGCCTCAACAACAACCCTTCCAAGCCATCCTGGTCATGGGTAGGCAACCACAGCCCATGGCCGGCCAACACCAGGAGACAACGGCTGGCCATGGCCAGCCTCAGCAAGCTACGGCGGCTCACATGTAGCAGCAGCCAGCTGCAACTAGCCAGGTGCAGCAGCAGCCAGCTACTACCGGCCAGCAGCTCCAGGACGGGGCACTCGAGAGTCAATCTCTCCAGCAAGTCGATGGAGGGGTACATGGCGGCCATCTACATCCACAACAACCTGAGGCCAACAAGATCACATCTGAGGTATTGAAGAACACTGTCCAACCTAATCCTAAAAATGTTGCAATGAAGATTGACATCCCAGAGTCATCTAATAAGGGTGTGAAAAAAAGCAAGGGCAAACCTTTCTGTTTTCGCTGCCTCACAAAGGGTCATACCATTCATGAGTGCACGGCTGTTTTATGTTGTGACATATGTTGTGGTGACCATATATGTAACAACCCGAAAAATTCATCAAACATAAAAATCCGAACTACAAATTTTTTTTCTAAATAAACCCATGTTTGTTGCTTGTCATGTAGAGAACCTACCTAGTTGCACAAATAGCACTCATGATTAGTTGCTAATCACAACAATATAACATCTCACATGTGTCTTAATATCTCCTTAAGCCACATGTGACTAAGATCTTAACATGAACACTTGTAATCTAGTAACATGGCCTAGCTTAACATTGCAACCACTTGTGTGACATATGACTAAGCTCCTAAGATGACTCCATGTACCTACTAGTAGACCTACAACCAACCACTAGCTAAACAACTCTATGACATTGTAATGGAAGCCACCTACATAACTAACTACTTATCTATTCCATTGAAATAACCTTCACTAATCCACCTTTGGTGGTAAAGCCTACCTACTGTGACGTAATATAGGAATGTGCTCAACTCTAGGCTAATCTTAAGTGGATCACCACATTGACACCTTTGATGGAAGCATGCATAATGATCATCACTCATGTTTGATTTGGATCTTATTGGATTTTCTTTTGCGTTGAATATCAATCAAATCAACAAACACGTATTTATATAATAAATAAATATACAAATATATATACATAGTACTATGAGGGATGATACCCGAACATGACCTATGACTAAATATGACCACCATGGATTACTACACAAATAATACAAGGCATTAAACATATGTAGATACATGTAAAATAAAAACAGACATATTACACAAATATCTAATATATCCCACTATATGGGAATTGACCCTGACATGAACCTTTGACTGTAATGACACTTGGTCTAGCTCGCTCTGCCCTTCTCTATGGCCCAAACCAGTGACCGTAACGACGACTGTGACTCGTGGACCGGGTTCGCTCCATCCATAAGCCGACGTCATGACGCGGGAGTTTGTCACGTCATCACCCTCATGACCATGCCATAGCCAGAACCGCGTCTGACTCCACCACCCACAATGTCCGTAGCACCTGCCGCCAACATGACGGCGGCCACGTCATGAAGCCGCAACGTCCCTAAAAACCCTGGAGCTTAAATAGGAAATCCTTCTCTCCTTAATGCCTTGGCGTGTATGCACCTGTATACCTATATAGCACGTAAAACTAAACTAGTAGCATTACGTAACAAGCCTTCTGCCTACACCACGTACCTAACAGCTTGCTAATCGTGCATGCCCCTATGCCCGATCCTTTAGTACGTGAATGAATCACATAAGAAGCTAAATCCACGAGCTTGACTGGCTGCTGTACGGGCCGATCATGGACGACCGAGCACCAGCAAACCAGAGACATCCGGCATAACCGGCATCGGCCCAGCCCAACGCGACCTCAAACAGTTGGACGCCCTCTCCACTCTCACGTGCGATGCACGGACGACACCGCCGATCCGTCTCGCGTGAACTTCACGCTTACGAAGCCGCCGCCCTTGCATGCTCCTGTACTGCCGCCCCCACTGGCCCACACGACAGCCGCAAGTGTAAAAGGGAATCCAAAGACGCCGTCTCCTTTCCGTCGCCGCTCCCGTCCTCGTCTCTCTCTCCCTACAGGGCACGGACGCCCGACGCCGTCGCAGCTGGGAGGACGGCCACCTGCCCACGCTCCGGATGAACGCCACGTCGCGCGGCTGTCCCATCAAGCGCCCAAGACGCCGGAGCCTCCCCTGGAACCCTAGCCCTTTAGCTATAAAACCAGAACCGTCGCCCTCTTCTTCCCAATTCCCCAGCAGCCGCCGCCACCTACCTACTCCCTTTGTTTCTTCCCATTGGCGCCGCCACACCCTTCTGCTCCCTTCCTCGAGCTCGCATGCACCACGCCTCCGATCTCGTCGCGTCCTTGCATCGCTGCAATCGTGGCGCAGCAGCCGCAGCCCCGGGCCGGACACTGTCTTGCCGCGCCACAGCTACGTCCGCGCCGTGCTTCTTCCTCCTCCGGGCCTCGACTTCTACGGCAGCGCGACAACGTCGTCGTCGTGATCCACCTCGCCGGAGCTCCTCGACGGCCACCTCGACGCCGCGCTCCGCCCCGCCTTCCACCGCAAAGCCTCCAAGCTCCACTGTCACGGACACCACTGCGCCGACCACCTCGCCGCCGGCAACCGTCTCTGCCTTGGCCATCAACACAGCAAGGGTAAGCACCTCCGTAGCCAAGCTTGCTCCCTTGCTTTTGCATGTGAACCTGACCATCTCTTGCTGTGAGCCCGAGGCCGTGGCCTTGCAGATGCACCTGCCATGCTAGAACCATGGAGATCAGCCCGGACGCCATGACCAACCCCTACTTCGCCTACGTCGAGCCATGAACCGAACCCCTGGAACAACGACGTTGCTACTCTGCCGGCCTCGACCCTGTCCTGCGTTGCCCGTGTCGACAAAGATCCCTCGGTGAGCACCTCAGCCCCATGTCTCCTCGACTCGGTAGACCGCCTGTCCCGGCCTTCGCCGCCGGCAAGCCCCTGGAAAGCACGAGCCCGAAGCTGCCCTTGCTTGGCCACCGGACACGAGCACACACACGCACGTGGACCTACCCAGCCCAATCAATCCACCTGCTTCGAAGGACGCTGGTGTGGACGCTGTTCGCGAGACCACCATATTGTCACCACGGCCATGCCCAGCCGCGGTGCACCGCCGTTCCGGTGCGACGGCAAGCCGCCGGACCTGTAGACCGCCACTGATGGACCAGCCAGTATGCGACCTTGGACGTGAACCATGCCGCCGTCGGAGTTCCTTGGAACGCCGCTGCGTCCGTCTACCAGAAGCCTGGCTCTGGCTCCGGCCACCTTGCGCTGCAAGGACGTGCCGTCGAGCGTCGCCTCAGCCCACTGTACCTGACTGCCACGATGGAGAAGCCCTTGGGACCCTATCTCGTTGCCCCGACGTGCACCGTCGCCGTCGGTGAAGCTCCGCTGTTGTGCTGCGTGTGCCTTGCCGTGGTGGCGGGATGCGCCGTCGAGCTGTAGAGGAGACTGCAGCACCTTGCTGCGTAGCCAAAAGGAGGAGTTCGCCCGTGTGCTGGCCGAGTTCGCTGGAGCCACCGCGTGCCAATGCCGCGGATGCGTGCCATCACCACGTTGGAGCTCTGCCATGGCCTTGTCGCCGTGCGAGCTCCGCCATAGCATCAGGGCAATGCCGATGAGCCATACCGGACCCCTGTGATGCCAATTGCTGGACTACGAAGATGATGGGGGCCAATTTGATCCCTAAGCCCTTTGTCCACGCTCGCCGATGCAGCAAGCCGCTGCTACGGCGGGCAGCTGCCATGGACAACCTGTCAGAGTTTCCGAAGCCGTAGCCGTACCGGCCGGAACCGTTGCCCTTCTCTGGACGCCTTCCTGCCGGAACACAACTTTCCGTCGAGCACGTGGCCGGCGTGGCTCTGCCTGGCAAGCCAGGAAGCAGAGTAGGTCGTCGGCTGCCTAGACCCTGAGACACATGCACACATAGCTGCACGCCGTTGCCATGAACACAAACACACGGCCGGCACAGACACGCTGCCTTGGACGGTGTCACGATGCTGTGACATGTCCGTCGCCACGCACTTTAGCTGCACCCTATGCCACAGGGACCCCTTGCTGTCATGTCTGCAGCCATGTCCATCACAACGACGCACGCACAAGCCATGCCAAGATTTCCGTCGAGCAGCTCCTGTTCTCCATGGCCACACGTTCCGCACACTACCTGCCTCCTGCCTTGGTAACCCACGTCGCGAGCACCTTGCACGGCATCACGCTCGTGCTCACGTTTGCACGCGCCATGCACGCACACATAGCACGACTGCATTCTAGTCTCAGCTCTGCCATGGCACGTACCACTACGAGCATATATATACACAGGACCATGCCGTAGCCAAGCCATCATTTGACACTTACACACGGATGGGCACACGCACTGGACCGACACCATGCCTCGTTGCCACACCGGAGTAGGCCTCGCCCTTTCTCGCCTCTGGCCGACCACGGCCATGGCCACAATTACGCCTACACTTGCACGCAGCGCCGTCTGGCAACTTTGGCACGCGCCCCCCCCAATCACTGCAATCACGCCTTTGCTCTCGTCTACCACCACCGGCGCCATGCAGCCCTTGCCGTCCGGCAACTAGACATGTTCACTCCCCGAGCACGACGCCCTGCCGCACGGTGAGCTCTTTGGACAATTCGTCGAGCACCTGATCGGCATAGCCTTTGCTTCCTTCGTTCCTCTCCTGGACTGCTGGCCCAGTTAGTCCGGCCTCCTGGACTTTCGGAGCAACCGGCCTAGTAGCTAATGCCAGGACCAAACCCAGCCGAGGCCTCTCCATTTATCTGACTGAAATGAGCCCAAATGGCCGAACGAACCAGAACCAGCAGCCCACGGTAACCCTTGGCATTCTCATTTTCCTGTTTTCCAGAAATCCACTCCACGTTTAAATATTCATGGAATATTCATCCCATGTCCAAAAATTATGAAAACAGTTCCATAATTTTTGAGTTTATTTGAGTTAAGTCTTTATTGCGGATTTATTGGTTCTTATTGTTAGCCGTTCTTGGCATTTTTCTCCGTAGTGACGACTCGCGCTTCGATGGATCTGACGACGCACCCGGAGATGATGGACCGATGATGGACCCTATTGGTGGACGACCTCTACTGTAGGAGACTTGTACCACTACATCCTCGACAGCGCAGGTGTCATGGCAGCACCTTCTTTTAGAGAATGCTATTTAGACATTGCATAATTTATAGAATTGCTAGTGGTTTATATTTATTCCTTTGCTAGTATATGATGCATGCTATTGCCTGAGCCATTTATACCTTTGATTGAAAACCCTTCACCATGTCACCCAGCTTTGCGCTCACACTTATATTATTATTACCATCTTTCTGCTTGCTTGCACCTTATATCACCACTTATTATAACTTCACTTCGCATTGGATCTGTGATGTGATGCGGGTGGTGAACCCTTGGGAATGGTTTGGCTTGGGATGCCAGCCTTGGTGGACTTGGTGAGGATCTGGTGGTTCTGTGAGCGTGACTTGGGTGCGTGGAGGGTGAGGGTCGAGTCGACTGAGCCGGGATATACGACGAGCTTATGGAGCGAGTCTTGCCCTGGGATGGACTGGACATTCCTGTACGATTACCTGTGGCGGGTAAACTTGTGGATGGGGAAACCCCTGAGTGTGAGCTTGTCGTGGGCCGCTCAGGGAGAAGGTGTTGTGGTGGCACGTGGTGTGGCGATGGCACTCGAACAGTAACCCTGATGGAGACATCCTGGTTTGGTCATCCCTAAGGACTTACTAGTACTCAGTTTCTTCAGGACTCCTTTGCATACCACACGCTCCTTGTCATGGGGAGACGGCTGGACTACTTGGTAGCGCGGTGCCACTACTACTAGGCGAGCAGTGTACGGAGGTACGTGCATGCGATGGACCCACACCCTTTCTGAGACGTATGGACGCGTAACGGGGCAGGGTTCATGACTTCACAGTTTCAACCCCCTAGAGGTACTTGGGGTGTTCCAGGGTTGAGAGGTAGGGTGGCATCGTTCTATTATAGCAAGCAGCCGGAATCAGCCTAGACTAAGGCCTTGTCAATGATGGTGATCTTGTGGGATGTAAAACCTCTGCAGAGTGTTCTTGGTCGATCGGTCTATACATAAGCTGACTTGTTAGCTATGGACCTGTCCTGTGTTCTGCTTCACTAGATAGGAGAGGAGTGTTCTACCTTCCCCGAGCTTTTCGGCCGTGAGTCTAGGTTGTGTGCTGTGGGCCGCTGAGACAGACCGAGAGGGAGTTGGTCTGCCGACTTGAGTGTGAGTGTGGTGAGATATGGTGATGGAGATGTGGTGATGGATTTGAGATGGATTTGGGATGGATGGGATGTGTGTGTGTGGGAATGGGAATGATTTAAACTTGACTATTATTATTATTATTTACTACTTTTTGCTACTTCGCATGCGCTAGGATGCAAACCACAGCCAAACTATAGGATCGCCAGATCCCTTTATTTTCTCTTTTCCACTAAAGCTCATTCGGTGCTGACCATGGCCTGCACACATCTGGCAGTGTACAGATTTTCCTTCTTCTCAGAGATGTCAAACGGATTAGAAGGTCTCGTGCCTACGCTCAAGTTGGAGTTTGGAGTTGCTTCCGCGTTACTTCCGCCTTCTCAAGCTGTTCTGGATGATAGAAATACTTTGATTTCGCCTTGCGGCGTTGTAATTATTAATGTAAACCCCTCTACTTGTACTCTTTAGATTTATAATTCGATGTATGGAATTGATTATCGACTGATGTATATCATTCTGTGAGATTTTCCCTCGTGGAAAATTGAGGATGTTTCAATGTAGCTAAAGCTTGTCCAAATATTAAAAAGACTAATATTTCTGCTTTGCCTTATGGTTATGCTGTGGAAGGTCTGGGTTTTATTATATTCCTATCTTTGCTAAAAATACCAAAGAAAAAGAAGAGGAAAAAACTGCAGTGGTACGTGTATTGGAAGGTTCTATTATGCTGACCTTTTAGCGGTGGAACCGGACAAACTACTACCGGCAAGAATATTTGGGGAATTGAGGAGAAGGGCAAGGATACCTTCACCGCTAATTTCCCTTCTGTGGATTGGCTGACCACAGTGGTAAACTGGGGTCCCATGGTTACTAAAACAGTGCAAGGCAAAATTCAATTTGAAAAGTGCACTGAGGAAGATGTTGTCAAATATGAGATAGAAAAAGTTTGGGTGCAGTTCAGGGGACTACCCAAGGAATTCATGGAATTTCCCATCATTTGGGCAATTGCTTCTATTCTGGGTGTACCTAAAGCTGTGGATACCAAATTTACAAAGAAATATGGTAGAGCAAGAATGAAGGTAGCGGTGCTAGACTCCAGTCTTATCCCTGTCTTTGTGGATGTTGTCATTGGAGATTTCGTTTATCAGCTACAATTTGGTGTTGAGAATGGTCATCCTGATGGTGAGCCAGTACTGCTAGATCTGGACTCTATCATGCCGGATGAGGATCCTAAGGGGGAGGACGACCCCAAGGAAACCGACCACAGCAAGGAACCCAAGGAAAGCTCTGCTAGCCAGAAGCCCATGGACATAGATGGTAAACAAGAGGAAAATGCATCTGCATCTAGGAAGAAGTTACCTACAGGTGAAAAACCTGTGGTTCTGATGACCCCAGCGAGTAATGGGCGAGTGGAATGCCAAATTGACGAACCCTACTAATGACTCTGGCATGATTAATAAGATGAAAGGACAGAAGGGTGGGACAGTGTCACCTAGCGGATCAAGCAAGAGGACTGTTGCAAATGTAGACCAAGACTCGGTGGAAAAGGCAGCTAAGCTAAAGGCTCGCAAAAATCTGGAACTACCGTCTGACAAAGGTAATTTAAAGCACACTTCCTTTATCTTTCATGATGATACTTGTCTTTTCAATTCAACAAATTCTTTAGGGATTTTGCTAGGTGATAATGATCAAGCTATTCATAATTCTTTACAATTTTTAAGAGACCTAGAATGACAGGCGCTTGAATGAGAGTAAACAATTAAGTGATTACAACAATGTAGAGATTGATGTTGCCTCAACGGTTGAGTCTATTGAGGATAGTTTAGATTTGGAAGCTTTAAATCTTATACGTATTTCAAGTAGTAGAGGGGTTAGGTGGTGGGGGTTGTGACCCTAAGTGTCTACAAACTCCCGTATCACAACGAAATGTGCCAAGAAAGGCCCACGCCCTAGGAAAAAGAATAATATCAATAAGAATCGTTCAAGATGAAAGGCATATTTTGGAATTGCAATGGGTTCGCGGATGGTAAAAAATATAGATTCTTGTCGATTTAACAAAGGAGAAAAACTTAGATTTCATTGCCTTATCGGAGCTGGTAGAGCCAATTTTCCACAAACCACTACGAATAATATCTGCGCGAGCAGAGATTTTCTGTGGCATTGTATGGATCCTCGAGGAAGGTCCGGTGGTATGATTCGAGGCGTTGATTTGTTAACTTTTGATATAGGGGAAATAGAAGAAGGAGATTTTTTTATTCGTTTCAAGCTTAGACATAGAGAGGATGACTTTAAATTTAATCTGATCTCAGTTTATGGTCTAGCCCAATTGGAACATAAAGCTCAATTCTTATATGAGATGGTTCGTATTTGTTCTAAAGAAACTTTACCTATTGTTATAGGTGGTGATTTTAACATTATACGGAGACCCGATGAGAAAAATAATGATAATTATAATGACAGATGGCCGTTTATGTTTAATGATGTGATTGATTCATTAAATCTTCGAGAAATAGAAATGATCGGGAGAAAATACACTTGGGATAATCATCTCGTAGAATCAAACCTTTGAAAAGCTAGATAGAATCCTTGTTTGTACAGATTTTGAGGCTAAGTTTCCGCTTACCACTGTACATGCTTTGACTAGGGAGATCTCAGATCACACTCCTCTACTTTTCTCTACAAACAATCCGTCCTCAGCATACCAACCTCAGTTCAAATTTAAATTGGGATGGTTGCTAAGAGATGGATTTTGTGAGATGGTGACCAATGTGTGGCATGATACGATAGTCAATGGCTCTCCTATAGAGAGATGGCAAGCTAAGATCAGAAGGATTCGCCAGCCCCTTCGAGGTTGGGCAAAAAATGTCAGTGGTGCGTACAAGAAAGAAAAAACTAACATCTTGAACAAACTGGATGAATTAGATAAAAAGCAGAATTGATTACACTTAGCCAATCTGAACTTGATCTAAAGCATGTGCTTAATGAGAGATTAGCAGAGCTACAAAGGGAGGAAGAAATTAAATGGTACCAAAGGGCAAAGGCCAAACACCTTTTAGAAGGAGATGCAAATACCAAATATTACCACTTACTGGCTAATGGTAGAAATCGTAAAACTCATATTTTTCAACTGGTGGATGGAAACAATATAATAAGTGGTGATGCCCAACTCAAAGGGCATATCACCAACTATTATAAGAACCTATTTGGTCCCTCAGAGGTCTCCCAGATCATGTTGGATGAGACACAAACTGAGGATATTCCACAGGTCTCTCAGCTGGAAAATGAGTATTTGATAGATCCCTTCTCACAAGAGGAGGTGAGGGCTTTGATTTTTCAAATAGAACATAATAAGGCTCCGGGACCGGATGGTTTTCCCCCAAAATTCTATTAGGTCTTTTGGAATGTAATAAAAGACGATCTGATGGCTATGTTTATGGATTTCTATTAGGGAGATTTACCTTTAAATCGCCTTAATTTTAGAAACATAATACTTTTGCCTAAAAAGAAGGATGCGAAAGTGATTCAGCAATACAGACCTGTCTGTTTACTAAATGTATCTTTCAAAATCTTCACTAAAGTCACAACCAATAGATTAACTACCATAGCACAGAAGATAATTAGACCTACTCAGACAGCCTTTTTACTAGGAAGAAATATTATGGAGGGTGCTGTAATTTTACATGAGATGATACATGAACTCCACTCAAAGAAGAAAGACGGAGTTATTTTAAAGATAGATTTTGAAAAAGCTTATGAGATGGTTAAATGGAGTTTTCTACAACAAACTTTGAAAATGAAAGGATTTTCGCAAAAATAGTGTCAATGGGTACAAAGTTTTACAGAAGGGAGTAATGTTAATATTAAGGTTAATGATCAATTAGGTTCTTTCTTCCAAACAAAAAAAGGCTTAAGGCAAGGTGACCCTATGTCGCCAATACTATTTAATATAGTAGTCGACATGTTGGCTATACTAATTGCTAGAGCCAAAGAGGCAGGACACGTCGAGGGGGGTTATCCCGAATTTAATCAGGATGGTCTATCTATCCTTCGTATGTGGATGACACAAGTAATCTTTATGAGCCATGATGTTCAAAAGGCAAGTTAATATGAAGCTCTTATTAACTACCTTTGAGCAATTATCGTGTCTAAAAATAAACTTTCACAAGAGTGAATTATTTTGCTTTGGCAAGGCAAAAAGCAAAAGAATTTTATTCGCAACTGTTCGGATGTGTTGTTGGCAAATACCCGTTTTGTTACCTTGGATTGCCCATGAACACTAGAAAGCTAAATAACAAAGATTGGAAGGCAATTGAAGATAGAATTGAAAATAGATTGAGTGGTTGGAAAGGAAAATTACTGTCAGTAGGTGGACGTCTGGTCTTAATAAACTCGATGCTTTCTAGTTTACCGATATTTATGACGTCTTTTTTCGAATTGCCGAGAGGCATGCTAGAAAAAATAGACTGTTTCAGATCATGCTTCTACTGGTAGAATGACCAACATAAACGCAAGTATAGACGGCAAAGTGGGAGGTTTTATGTCAACCTAAGGATCAAGGAGGGTTAGGTATACAAATTCTGGATGTATAGAATAAATGCTTATTGAGCAAATGGCTCTTTAAATTATTAAATGAAGATGGCATGTGGCGGGAACTTGTAAGAAATAAATATATCGGAGACAAGACTTTAGGAAGTTGTGTTAAAAAACCAATCGATTCTCATTTTTGGAAAAGTTTAATGAACATCAAAGACTCTTTTATGGATCTTGGCTCATTTAAGGTTAAGGATGGGTCCTAAACCGGTTTACGGTTTGATACTTGGTTGCAAAATAAGCCGCTTAAAGACAAATTTCCATCATTCTTTAATATTATAAGAAGAAAACAAGACAGCAGCAAAATTTCTTAGTTCAACCCCCTTTGAATATTTCTTTCGAGACAAAATTTAATGGGGGCAAACTTAAGGGCTTGGCATAGAATTATTGCTTCTCTACAGGATATTAACTTAGTAGAGCAAAAGGATATCTTTGTTTGGGACTTAAACGCATCCAAAAACTTTACAGTCAAATCCATGTATGCTGCGTTGATTAACAATGTGGTTAGAGTGTCACAAGATATTTGGCAAATTAAAGTACCCATGAAAATAAAGATCTTTCTGTGGTATTTAAAAAGAGGTGTAGTTCTAACTAAGGACAACTTGGCTAGGCATAACTGGAATGGTGATAAACATTGCAGTTTTTGTCATTTTCCAAAAACAATACAACATCTCTTTTTTGATTGTGTTTATGCCAAATTCTTACGGCGTGCTATACATATACTTTTTGGTTTATGTCCCCCTTTGGATATGAGTGATCTTTTTATAAGATGGTCAAAATTAGCAAACAAAAAGTATAATTCATTGTTATTAACTGCAGCAGCCGCGCTTTGTTGGGCAATTTGGTTAACAAGAAATGAATTGGTTTTTGATAAATGTAGACCAAAAACTTTCTTACAGGAACTCTTCAGTGGAACACACTGGCTTCGTCAGTGGGCAAACCTGCAGCAGCATGATGACCAGCGGGATCAACTGGTTCAAATCGGACAGTACCTAGAGACGTCCGCACTTCAGTTTTTAGTTCCGGTGGTTGGTTGTCGTCAAGATTCATTGGTCATGTTTAGTTTAAACTTTATTTCATGTCGTTATCCATTTGTGCAAGTGGGCAAGACTTTGTAATAATTGGCCGGATTCTATCTTTTGATAGATGAAGCCGGATATAAAATATCCATTATCTAAAAAAAGTTAGTGGGTTGGTGCTCGGATGTGGTGGCCTGCCCCTCTCTTGTTTCTTGTTGTCCGTTCGTGTCAGGATTCCGTCGGTAATCTTTGGGATTACTTGTGAATTCCTTGTATCAACTATGTGTAGCTCTATTGATCATTCCCCTTCCCTTAAAGCAATACATGCATAATGCGTGATTTCAAAAAAAAATAAATGAAAATGTTCGTTAGTGCAGTTTTCAAAATGGAAAGGTAAGGGAGGCACCGCAACTTTACTTGTTCAAATCCAGTCTTTCTACCCAACAGTCCTGCCCCCGGGCCACTATTGACACCTCTTAATGTCAACATAAACCTATCAACTAATGCATGAAAAGATTAAAATTGATTTATAAAAGCATAGTTGTAGGGTCTAACCCTAATGAGTTCCATGAGTTTTGGTGTTCTCCCTTTGTTTTGCAGATATTGAATATTTCTATACATAAAAGTGCCTCAAAAGATGAATCTAAGCACACCATTGTGAAGAGCTTGTCGAGACGATCGAAATGGATATATACTTTACTATGAAAAGAGTCCCGACGAGAGAGTCCACGAGTGTTACGACTTGGAATACTCTAGAAGACTCCGGAACCATCGCCGAGCAAAGAGTTTTAAGGACTAACTTGACAAATTCCACGGCTTTGGTGAATTATGATTTTCCAAGGACTTAACGAGAAAATGCTGAGGAAAAGTAGAGGCCAAGGAAACGTATCAAACCACGTCGGATTTCCACGAAACCAACTCTAGAAGATTCCAGAGAACACCAGAAGACACTGGAGCGAAGGAGGGGCCCACCTGGCATTGAGCCAGGTCGGTCGACTTGGCCTAGAGGTCGGCCGACCTCTGTGGGGCCCACCTGGCAGCAACTTTTGTCTCACATCATTCCACCGCCTTTGAGGTCCAATCTCCACCGTCCTTCAAGTCGGTTTGATCCAAGGGCCATGGTTCCTCGCTCCGGGCTATATAAGCAGGGCCAGACCCCCCTGAAGCATAATCTTTTGCGGCACTTTTATGTATAGAAATATTCAATATCTGCAAAACAAGGGAGAACACGAAAACTCGTGGAACTCATTAGGGTTAGACCCTACAACTATGCTTTTATAAATCAATTTTAATCTTTTCATGCATTAGTTGATAGGTTTATGTTGACATTAAGAGGTGTCAACAAGCTCCCCCACACTGGGTCTTTACTCTTCCTCGAGGAAAGGTTGGATTACTCTGCACATAACTTTGAGACATCAGCACTGTACCTTCCCTGGTCATACCTGTATTGCGGGATTCAATGTGTCTACCATAAAACTTTGGGCAGTTGAGGCTAGAACAGCATGAATTAGAGCTCCTTACATCCGTTAATCCTGTCACTTGGAGTTTTTATAAATTTTTGAAAAGAAAACATAGCTTTACCTTCTCCTTCTGGTGGTGCACTCAGATCACTCATATATATAGTATTTGTAGATCTCACTGTGGCGTAAATGATTAGTGCCTTGAAAACATCCTACCTCTAAAAAGGCTGTTTTTGGAGTTTCAGGTAATTCAAGGATGTAGCATACTCACCTTGCATGTGTCGTCAAATCAAAGCCGGGATCCTTGGAGGGGAGTGTCATACCCTAAGATCAAGATTGTGCATGTGTGTGGAAATATTTGGTGTCTAATCTAATTCTACTTTTGCTCCTCGATAAGCCTTCTTGAAGAATTTATAATGAAGATCTTAGACTCTCTTGTGATGACGAACTTTTTAGGCACAGAGATAGGAGCTATCATTGATTTTTTCTAAATACTAATTTTTTTCTTTCTTTTTCGATGCTTATTTTGCATAGCACCATGTCTCTGTCCTGGAATACTGTTGGCATCTCTTACGCCACACACGCTAGGTTGTCATCCCGTTGTGACATTTCACCCAGAAAAGTTCCAGGAATCGTTATTTATAATTCTACCACTGGGAGCGTATAAACAGGGTTTATAAGAGAAAATTGATATGGCCATAAGAATTACAAATACATACTCTAGGTATGAATCAATTAACCACTTCTATCTAAACAGGGGTAAGGCAAATGATAATGATAGGGAATCCATAATTAGATCAAGTAGGATACAGAATAAAGCGACACGGTTAGAGATTTAATTCCTAGGGTTATGTCCTATCTACCAAGTCTCAGGATTTTCTAATCTAATCATCATCATCTGTAGCATAATCAATCTTTCAGCTAAACATAACGAACATTACTTCAAGAAATTCAAGAACATAGCAATCCTTCCCCAAGTAACCGGGTTCTACTTGTCCTAGATTCAGGGAGCGGACTACATAGGACTCAACGAAGCTATACAAGTCACCTTCGCGATCTACCACATGGCCCAGAAAATAGGGTGCATTCGCAGGTAAATATAATCTAGACACCACGTCTACATTACTTCTACCACTTAATCCAATCCGGAGTTGAACTAAGCGCTCTACGAACTTATCTCTAAACTTATTATCAATCATGACTATATCAAAGATAGAAATAGAATAAACTAAGAATGAAATAAACAAGAACATAATGATATTGAAATAGAACAAAGTCATAATTACAAGATACAATGATAGAATTACCAAATCTCCTGACGTCGATCCGGAATCCTAAGTCACGCTCAACTCTACTTGTATCTAGCTAGATCTAACCCTAAACTTGAGGTAGAGCTCTAATCTTCTAATTGGAAACCCTAGCTTTTCTCTCTAGCCTTCTAAATGAGAGATCAACTGAGGATGAGAGGATTCATGCCTCAAAGGGGGGTCTACCCCTGCTTATATACCCCGGTGGGATGAACTGCAGCCTTCGAATCAAACTGACTTGAAACAAGGGTCAAGATGCGTCGTAGAGGTCGGTTGGAAGCCGTCACGCAAAGCAGATGTAACAACCCGGAAAATTCACCAAACACTAAAATCCCAACTACAAAATTTTTTCTTAAAAACCTATTTGTTGATGAGTGCCATGTAGTGAAACCAGGTTAATGTGCCTAATGAACCAATTAGAAGCATGTGCACTTTACAATTTATTCTCTTCTCATGATTAAGTTTTACATTCAAGCACTCATATTAAATTAATTACCTATGTTTGATTTGGATTTTCATTGGTTCTTTTGTATTGAATAATGAACCACAACATATTTATTTATATGATTAATAAATATACTATAGTATTATGGGGGAATAATACCCTAACATGCCATATGACCATGATTGACCACCATGACACTAGGTATCATTGTGCTAAACACAAATATCGAGATAGATATGGGATTAGGGAATAATTAATAGAGAACATGGAATAGAAAAGGAGAAAAGAAGGCTGAATAAATGGAAAAGCCATTCTGGCCTTATCGGCCCACACCACCAGCCGGCCCAGTAATCCCCTTCCACCTCGCAAGCCAGGCGACCCGGCCTGCTCACTCGTGACCACGGCCCAATCGGCCCATCAATCCGCCGGCCCATGGAACCTGGCCAGCACGCCCTTCCCCGCAACGTGCCAAAGGAAACCGCCACTATCACTTACACGCGGGCCCAACTTGTCATAAGCCTCCCCACGGTCCCCCGGGAGCTCGCTTCCGATGTCGACGCCGGCGCGCCCCACGTAGCCGCCACGCAACCGCCTCTGCCGTTCGATCCACGCCCCGGCCGCATCGACGAACCGCACAGCCACCAGCTAGACCGACAGGACCCCGACCAGCCCTGCCACAATGCACCCACGGCGCGAGTCTTTTGCTCCGCGCGCACTACGCATGTGCCGCTGCCGTGCCTTCTCCCTTCACCGCGAAGCCGAGTTGGCTGCCTTTCGATGACAGCTGGGACCCATGGGACCTCGAAAGCGACCGCTTGGATCACCGTCCACCGTGACCTCCCGCTCGCCATGGATAGCCGCCGCCTATAAAAGCCACCCTTGCAGCCCTAGGTTTTTCCATCACCGCCGCCGCTCTGGTGGCTAACTAAACCCCATACCACGCTACACCAGAGAGAAGAAGGAAGTGGGAGGAGAAGAAGAAGGCGGAGAGGAGAAGAAGACAGCGGAGCCACCGCCGGAGTTGGAGAAGGAGGCCACCTCGCCGGGGAAGGAGTGGATCGAGGAGTCACGAGTGAACCGCGAGCCGTACCTCGACATCGCGCTGCTTCGACGCCACGCCAAGACACCGTCGACGCGCCGCCTCAAGCCTTCATCCTCTACCGCGTCGGTGCGTCGCCATGCTTCCTTTCCGACCCCCGCCCATGCTTCTCGGTCATGGCGTCCATAACGCGTAGACCAAGGCCACTGCTGGCCTAAGGACACACACGCGCACACACGATCACGGACTAGCCCTGGCCAAATGGACTACCGGCGTCAAGGACGCCGATTGGGAAGGACTGCCATGCCGTCGCCGCGGCCATGTCCCCCGCGGCGAGCCCCTTTTCCGGCCACCCTGTGAGGCCTTGCATACCATCGACCCCGGATATGGACCCGCCATGACTCCGTGCACGCCATGCGCACACTAGATGGACATGATGACCCTCGGAAGCTCCTGCACCATGGACCACGCCAGCGCTGGTGCACCACGGTGTGCCGCCGTGCCCTCGCCTGCCCGTCATCAATCCGGCGACGCAAAGCCCTATTGGACCTCAAGACCGCTGGATATGGACCCGCCTTGGCGTTGCGCACCCTGTGCGCATGCTTAGTCCAATGGATGGCCACTAGGAGCCCGTGGAGTGGAGACCTCGTCGCCGTCGGCGTTCTACGGGAGCGCCGTCGCGGCGTGGACGCCTTGCTTGACTACGGCCATCTCGGGCTGCGGGATGTGTCCGTAGAGCTCCGCCTTGGATCGCTGCACCCAGCCAAGTAGTTTATGGAGCCCCGCTGTGCCCCGAGACACCCTTGCCGCGGTAACGCTGGCATGCCGGAGCTCCGCCATGGGGGTTGCTACCCGCGCTGGTGCCGCTGTGTCTTGTGGTCACCTCCGGCGAACCAAACAGAATTGGACCATTCGAGCCTTGAATTGGACTTATGACGACCCGCTACCCCGTCACCGTCGTGCGCCGTCGCGGCTGCGCCGCCACCGCCGCGGGCGACCTTGCCACAGCACCCGCGAACCCTTGCCATTAGCCCTGCTGCGTTCGCCACGCCGTCGCGGAGACGATGCGCTCACCGGCGTTGGCAAATCCCTACCATGGCACCCGTATGCGTCGCTGTGCCGCCGTCGGCCATGCCATGGCATCGAGCAGAGAATGGAGATGGGTTGGAGAGAAGATGGAGTCAAGAGCAGAGAAGATAGACTCGGTCCATATGAACCAAGAGACTGCCAGCGGGTCCCATTTCAGACTGTCCGTCGTGGACCGTTGCCTTGAGCCGTAGCACCCTGAAGCCTCAACTCCGTGCACCTGGACCATGTGAACCGCGAGGAGGCAATAGCCGCATGGGCATGGACCATCATGGACCGCACTGCGGTTCATAGACCAACAGTGGGTAGTCCACCGTGACCCCGCCCGATGGACCGATCCCGTAGACCACGGCCCAATGGACCTCCGAGTTAATGATGTGGACACACCGGTACCTCGACACGTGGCGGGCCGAGCCGCCGGATCCGGCCCATGTCCAGCCCTGTCCCGGCCCTGCGCGGCCCATTATCGGCCCTTTTTCGTTGACCGGGTCAATGTGATGTCATGCTGACGTCATCTGCCACGTCAGCAGTCCTTGCCACATCAGACAGCCACGCAGTCACCACATGGACCTACCAGATCATGACACGTGTCACTTCCAGAATTAAATAGCCTTTTTCTTTTTCAGAATATTGATTAAACTTCGAAAATTCATAACTAATTCATACGAGCTCCAAAAATGATGATTTTTATATCAAAATTCATCTAAAATCGAGCTTTATCTCATGAGCCTATGTTTGAGTGCATTTGGATCTTTTTGATATTCATTTGGTTCTTTGTGGATCCTATAGGAGTCGCTAACGCGACTATTATGCCTCGATTCCAGAGTCAAGTCAGGAGGAGGAGACCGCTGATTGACTACATTCGACAAAGGAGGATTTGTACCACTACGGTCGGACTTGTACCCCTACTACCTCGACATCGCAGGTGTCATGGCAGCACCTTCTTTTAGAGAATCCTATTAGACATTGCATAATAAATAGAACTGCTAGCGCTTTATATTTATTCCTTTGCTAGTATATTGATGCATGCTATTGCCTGAGCCATTATTACCTTGATTGAAACCCTTCACCATGTTACCCTGCTTTTGCGCTCGCACTTTATATTACTACCTCTCTACTTGCTTGCACTTTATATCACCATACTTATTATTATATAACTCCACTTCGCATTGTATCTGTGATGTGATGCGGGTGGTGAACCCCGGGAATGGTTTGGCTTGGGATGCCAGACTTGGGAGGACTTGGTGGTGAGGATCTGGAGGTATTGTGCGTGTGCCTTGGGTGCGTGGAGGGTGAGGGTTGAGTCGACTGGACAGGATCTACGATGAGTCTTGAGGGCGAGCCCTAAGACGAGTCCTGCCGGGGGTGCATCCTAGGCATCCCGATGAGAGGTACCTGTGGCGGGTACATGAGACTTGACAAGACCCCGGGTGGAGAGCCCTCGGGACAGATGATATGTGACTTAAGGAGATTTTCCCGGTGTGGAGAGCCCTCGGGAAGGAGGTGCTGTGGTGGCACGGTAAACTCAAACCCTGTATGAAGATATCCTGTCTGGTCCTACCTAAGGACTGATATATCGGGAGAACCGGAACCACGGACCTTTCGTACACACCACTCGCTCTTGCTTCCGCAAGAGACGGAAGTTCGACTAGACTAGACGATGCCATTCCGCTTGGAGTTGAGGGGGAATGGTATGTGGTGAGCCTGTACCATTCTATTCAACGGTACCATTGGAGGGGTAGCCGGTTCTTGTGATCCTAGTCCCGATGTGTTAAAGTAAGCCGTTACTTTCTAGGGCTTGATGGCAGGATGGTATTGCCCAGGTTAGAAGGTCGTCCGGCGTCGCCTAGGCAGTGCACATGCCGATGATGGTGATCTGGTGGGTACAGGTGTACACACTCTGCAGAGTTGATCGATCTATGCGCATACCGCGGCCTCGGTTATGGCCATTCTATGACCTACGTTTCTGTCGACTAGTGAGAGGAGTGTTCTAGCTTCCCCGAGAGAGTATTCAGGCCGTGAGCCTCGGTTTGTGGCTGCGGGCTTTTGAGACAGGCCGAGAGGGAGTTGGCCTGCCGACTTGAGTGTGAGTGTTGTGAGATAAGGTGATGGAGATGTGGAGATGGATTGGAGATGGACTTGAGATGGATTTGAGATGGACTAGAGATGGTTTTGGGATGGATGGGATGTGTGTGTGGGAATGGGAATGTGTTAAACATGACTATTATTATTATTACTATTACTACTTGTTGCTATTTTGCATGCGCTAGGATGCAAACCACACCAAACTATAGGATCGCGGATCCTTTATTTTCTCTTTTCCGCTAAAGCTCATTCGGTGCTGACCATGGCCTGCACACATCTGGCGGTGTGCAGATTTTCCTGCTTCTCGGAGATATCAAACGGATTAGAAGGTCTCGTGCCTGCGCTCAAGTTGGAGTTTGGAGTTGCTTCCGCGTTACTTCCGCCTTCTCAAGCTGTTCTGAATGTTAGATATACTTTGTTTACGCCTTGTGGTGTTGTAAATATTAATGTAAACCCCTCTATTGTACTCTTTAGATTTATATTTCGATGTATGGAATTGATTATCGACTGTTGTATATCATTCGTGAGGTTTTCCCCGTGGAAAATTGAGGATGTTTCGGTTGGTATCGGCTCCTGACTTGACCCTAGGACGAGACCCTCAGGATTGGACGATAGAATAGGACAAGCCAACTCTTCTTTCGGTTATATTACCGACCTTGCATCACTTTGTGCATGGCTTACCTCTTATATTGGACTTGCCAAACAAGTTCTTGGCCTCTCATTCAAATGGCAACCTTCAAGAGCATGTCGTTCTGCCTCAAATACAACGATGGATAAGTCCAAGATCGGTAAGAAGAGCTTCAAGATTCAGGTGTCCTTGAAGATAAGTAACAATAGACGTGCTAGAAATAGGTGGTACCTAGAGGATTCGAGATCTGCTACATGGTAACTCAACGTACTCTCCCAAGTGAAGAGATGTCGCATCGAAGGTCTACACCATTCATGAGACGGAGACCCCTATTTTTACTGCTGTGTAGCTTATTGCACATGCAACTCTCCAATGTGTGACACAAGATGCGTATGAACTCCTCGAGCATGGCCTCCTAACGTCTATTACCCCTGCCCTCGATGCCTCCAATAGTGCCATAGGGTAATGGATGAAGCCGAACATACCTAGACCCAAGTGTCTGATAGGAAAAAAATGAAGAGAGTCCCTCTACCCCACCAGTTCACTCTACAGACAGGGCTCATCATGATAAGGGGGGTAGGTAGAGGAATGAAGATGAACCCCATTTAGCTACAAGTCATACCATGAGTAGAGTAGAATGTCTACCACCATGGGATACCTACGCGTAGTACGTTTCCTCGCGAATCTCTTGGTATAGCTACCAAAGGTATCGTCTAGTAATTAAACCAATGTAATGAGTGCTTGGATTTTATCGCATTTTATGGTTCTTCTTGCATCTTTGATTGAGTGTAGGACTAGCTTAAAATGTTTTAAATAGCTTAAAATCACTTTATTATTATTATATTAAATTTTTAATAAGTCATATCACTTGCACTAATCTTTGGGACCGTTGCATTCAGATGACGACCCGTCGCTCTGAACGCCTGAGGAACCACAATGCTCCTTCCCCTGCACCGATCATCCGTGGTCGTGCACTTGGTCGTAGATGTGGACGTGTTCATCATGGCGGACGTGTGGAACCTCGCACTCCTTCTTTGCAGCATGGTAACCCCTTCGGTCGTGGTTCGCCTGATGGGGCCCCTATCGGAAGAGATCTTCCACCGCCTCCGCCACCACCCACTGGTGATGTTGCGGGAGGAGACCATCAGCCACCCCTTCTGGCTGAATTAATGGCTCAGCAGACGCACCTCATGGAGACTCTTGCCGAGGACGTGCTGAATCGCTATCCACCCAATGACTTTCAGTGGAAGTTGGAAGGATTCATGAAGCTCGAGCCACCCACCTATGACGGAACCGACCTCGAACCTCTCGCGACCGATGACCGGCTCGGGGAGATTGAGAAGAAGCTTAACGTGATTAAGTGCACCGATGATGAGGAGCGTGTTAGCCGCCACCCACCAGCTCACGAGGTGCTCCACGCGATTGGTGGGATAGCTGCGTGGCGCACACGTAACCCCGCCAACATCTCTCGGGGAAGAGTTTGTGGAAGCTTTCATTGAGCACCACATTCCTGAAGGAGTCTTCGAAGCCAAGACTGAAGAGTTCCGCAACATCAGAATGGGAAAGGACAAGATATGCGAGTACACAACACGCTTCACTAACTTGCTACGCTATGCACCCCCTGCAGTCAAGAAAGATGAGAAGGAAAAGGTTTACTACTATAGGAAAGGACTGAACTCAAAGATCAAGTTGAGCCTTAGTGGCGTCAAGAGTTACACTCTACGTAACTTGATCGACAGATGCATCCAGATCGAGAGAGATCGCATGGAAGCTATCAAGGAATACAAGGAAAAGAAGCGTAGACTAAAGGAATCATTTTGCTGTTCTGATCGCAAGAGGTACCGTGAAGATGCACCTCCGACGGACCGCACTCGCTACATCAAGGAGGATGTACCAGATTTGAGTTGGTATGATGGTACCTACACCACCGACTACTCTCACCCTACTCAGGACCCTTTCACCGAGGATCACCTCACACAGGACCATTCCACACAAACTCTCCATACTCATACTCACCCCATATCTAGACATCCAGCACCGACTCGTTCTACACCAAGACCTGGCAACCAGAAGGCCGCTCTGCCAACCCCTACAAGCAGTGAGCCTCTCACTTGTTTTGGTTGTGGTAAACTGGGTCACAGAGTCATCAACTGTCCGAGGAACTACAACACTCCACCAGCTGAGATCCAGTTCAAGCCAATTCAAGGTTCAGCCAAGAAAATTCAAAGTGCTACACGAGCTGCTCGCTTTCAGCTTACCCACCTAGCAGCACATAGTGCCCCTTGATATGGAGAATGTAATTACCTCATGTTTTATCTAGTACCATTCAAGCTATAATGATGTCTTGTCTAGTACCTCAAGTTCATGTATGATCCTCCATATTTGTACCAGAATTTGGTCTACCATTAATACAAGTTTACCCTTTTATCATCAATTTATCTTTTAATATCAATTGTTCTTTCTGCACTTCGCCCAATAAGCCCTAGAGAAGTAGGTTAGGAGTAGCCTTGCCCGTTTTACGACCCGTCTCAATCAATTTCACTTTACCACATCCTGTGGCCCAGATGATCATCTCAGTATAGAGAATGCCTACCCAGACAGAAGACAAGGAGGTTATCTACGCTTATCAAAGTAACGCAGTGGAAGTGTGGTAGACCCATAACCCACTATACCCTGGATCGAAATCAGGAGCCTAAAGCACACCTTTTCAACTAGAGAGACCTAATATAGTCTAAACAAATCCGAGACCCTCCCATTGCTAACTTTGCGTTGGAATCTCCTACAACAACAACTCCTCGACTATCGTCAAGTGTCCTAGTTGAAACCCTAAGGTCTACTAGTACATCTACATTAGCATTGAATTTGCTTACACTCTATCAAGGATCTGGACAGAGAGATCAAGACTTCACTACTCACTTCTATAACTCAATGGAGCAACCACAACAAGCTACATGGAACAAGCAGTCAGTTGTCGACTAGACTTCGTTTTACCACACTCGTAGTACTACACACCTTAAATCTCGGGGACGAGATTCTGATAAGGGGGTAGGACTGTAACAACCCGGAAAATTCACCAAACACTAAAATCCCAACTACAAAATTTTTTCTTAGAAACCTATTTGTTGATGAGTGCCATGTAGTGAAACCAGGTTAATGTGCCTAATGAACCAATTAGAAGCATGTGCACTTTACAATTTATTCTCTTCTCATGATTAAGTTTTACATTCAAGCACTCATATTAAATTAATTACCTATGTTTGATTTGGATTTTCATTGGTTCTTTTGTATTGAATAATGAACCACAACATATTTATTTATATGATAAATAAATATACTATAGTATTATGGGGGAATAATACCCTAACATGCCATATGACCATGATTGACCACCATGACACTAGGTATCATTGTGCTAAACACAAATACCGAGATAGATATGGGATTAGGGAATAATTAATAGAGAACATGAAATAGAAAAGGAGAAAAGAAGACTGAATAAATGGAAAAGCCATTCTGGCCTTATCGGCCCACACCACCAGCCGGCCCAGTAATCCCCTTCCACCTCGCAAGCCAGGCGACCCGGCCTGCTCACTCGTGACCACGGCCCAATCGGCCCATCAATCCGCCGGCCCATGGAACCTGGCCAGCACGCCCTTCCCCGCAACGTGCCAAAGGAAACCGCCGCTATCACTTACACGCGGGCCCAACTTGTCATAAGCCTCCCCACGGTCCCCCCGGGAGCTCTGCTCTGATGTTCGACGCTGCGCCCCACGTAGCCGCCACGTAACCGCCTCTGCCGTTCGATCCGCGGCCCGGTCGCATCGACGAACCGCACAGCCACCAGCTGGACCGACAGGACCCCGACCAGCCCTGCCACAATGCACCCATGGCACGAGTCTTTTGCTCCACGCGCACTACGCATGTGCCGCTGCCGTGCCCTCTCCCTTCACCGCGAAGCCGAATTGGCTGCCTTTCGATGACAGCTGGGACCCATGGGACCTCGAAAGCGACCGCTCGTGCCATTTCTAGCCGCCTGATCACGCCTGAGCTTGGATCACCGTCCACCGTGACCTCCCGCTCACCATGGATAGCCGCCGCCTATAAAAGCCTCCCTTGTAGCCCTAGGTTTTTCCATCACCGCCGCTGCTCTGGTGGCTAACTAAACCCCATACCACGCTACACCAGAGAGAAGAAGGAAGTGGGAGGAGAAGAAGAAGGCGGAGAGGAGAAGAAGACGGCGGAGCCGCCGCCGGAGTTGGAGAAGGAGGCCACCTCGCTGGGGAAGGAGTGGATCGAGGAGTCGTGAGTGAACCGCGAGCCGTACCTCGACATCGCGCTGCTTCGACGCCACGCCAAGACACCGTCAACGCGCCGCCTCGAGCCTTCATCCTCTACCGCGTCGGTGCGTCGCCATGCTTCCTTTCCGATCCCCGCCCATGCTTCTCGGTCATGGCGTCCATAACGCGTAGACCAAGGCCACTGCCGGCCTAACGACACACATGCGCACACACGATCATGGACTAGCCCTGGCCAAATGGACTACCGGCGTCAAGGACGCTGATTGGGAAGGACTGCCATGCTGTCGCCGCGGCCATGTCCCCCGCGGCGAGCCCCTTTTCCGGCCACCCTGCGAGGCCTTGCATAGCATCGACCCCGGATATGGACCCGCCATGACTCCGTGCACGCCATGCGCACGCTAGATGGACATGATGACCCTCGGAAGCTCCTGCACCATGGACCATGCCAGCGCTGGTGCACCACGGTGCGCCGCCGTGCCCTCGCCTGCCCGTCATCAATCCGGCGACGCCAAGCCCTATTGGACCTCAAGACCACTGGATATGGACCCGCCTTGGCGTTGCGCACCCTGTGCGCATGCTTAGTCCAATGGATGGCCATTAGGAGCCCGTGGAGTGGAGACCTCGTCGCCGTCGGCGTTCTACGGGAGCGCCACCGTGGCATGGACGCCTTGCTTGACTACGGCCATCTCGGGCTGCGGGATGTGTCCGTAGGGCTCCGCCTTGGACCGCTGCACCCAGCCAAGTAGTTTATGGAGCCCCGCTGTGCCCCGAGACACCCTTGCCGCGGTAACGCTGGCATGCCGGAGCTCCGCTGTGGGGGTTGCTACCCGCGCTGGTGCCGCTGTGTCTTGTGGTCAGCTCCGGCGAACCAAACAGAATCCTGGATATTCCAATCGACCATTCGAGCCTTGAATTGGACTTATGACGACCCGCTACCCCGTCGCCGTCGTGCGCCGTCGCGGCTGCGCCGCCACCGCCGCGGGCGACCTTGCCATAGCACCCGCGAACCCTTGCCATTAGCCCTGCTACGCCGTCACGGAGACGATGCGCTCACCGGCGTTGGCAAATCCCTACCATGGCACCCGTATGCGTCGCTGTGCCGCCGTCGGCCATGCCATGGCATCGAGCAGAGAATGGAGATGGGTTGGAGAGAAGATGGAGTCAAGAGCAGAGAAGATAGACTCGGTCCATATGAACCAAGAGACTGCCAGCGGGTCCCATTTCAGCCTGTCCGTCGTGGACCGTTGCCTTGAGCCGTAGCACCCTGAAGCCTCAACTCCGTGCACCTGGACCATGTGAACCGCGAGGAGGCAATAGCCGCATGGGCATGGACCATCATGGACCGCACTGCGGTTCATAGACCAACAGTGGGTAGTCCACCGTGAGCCGGCTGATGGACCGATCCCGTAGACCACAGCCCAATGGACCTCCAGTTAATGATGTGGACACACTGGTACCTCGACACGTGGCGGGCCGACCGGCCCAGTCCGGCCCATGTCCAGCCCTGTCTCGGCCCTGCGCGGCCCATTATCGGCCCATTTTTCGTTGACCGGGTCAACGTGACGTCATGCTGACGTCATCTGCCACGTCAGCAGTCCTTGCCACATCAACAGCCACGCAGTCGCCACATGGACCTACCAGATCACGACACGTGTCACTTCCAGAATTAAATAGCCTTTTTTCTTTTTCAGAATATTGATTAAACTTCGAAAATTCATAACTAATTCATACGAGCTCCAAAAATGATGATCTTTATATCAAAATTCATCTAAAATTGAGCTTTATCTCATGAGCCTATGTTTGAGTGCGTTTGGATCTTTTTGATATTCATTTGGTTCTTTGTGGATCCTATAGGAGTCGCTAACGCGACTATTATGCCTCGATTACAGAGTCAAGTTAGGAGGAGGAGGCCGCTGATTGACTACATTCGACGAAGGAGGATTTGTACCACTATGGTCGGACTTGTACCCCTACTACCTCGACATCGCAGGTGTCATGGCAGCAACCTTCTTTTAGAGAATCCTATTAGACATTGCATAATAAATAGAACTGCTAGCACTTTATATTTATTCCTTTGCTAGTATATTGATGCATGCTATTGCCTGAGCCATTATTACCTTGATTGAAACCCTTCACCATGTTACCCTGCTTTTGCGCTCGCACTTTATATTACTACATCTCTGCTTGCTTGCACTTTATATCACCATACTTATTATTATATAACTCCACTTCGCATTGTATCTGTGATGTGATGCGGGTGGTGAACCCCGGGAATGGTTTGGCTTGGGATGCCAGACTTGGGAGGACTTGGTGGTGAGGATCTGGAGGTATTGTGCATGTGCCTTGGGTGCGTGGAGGGTGAGGGTTGAGTCGACTGGACAGGATCTACGACGAGTCTTGAGGGCGAGCCCTAAGACGAGTCCTGCCGGGGGTGCATCCTAGGCATCCCGATGAGAGGTACCTGTGGCGGGTACATGAGACTTGACAAGACCCCGGGTGGAGAGCCCTCGGGACAGATGATATGTGACTTACGGAGATTTTCCCGGTGTGGAGAGCCCTCGGGAAGGAGGTGCTGTGGTGGCACGGTAAACTCAAACCCTGTATGAAGATATCCTATCTGGTCCTACCTAAGGACTGATATATCGGGAGAACCGGAACCACGGACCTTTTGTGCACACCACTCGCTCTTGCTTCCGCAAGAGACGGAAGTTCGACTAGACCGGACGATGCCATTGCTGCTTGGAGTTGAGGGGGAATGGTATATGGTGAGCCTGTACCATTCTATTCAACAGTACCATTGGAGGGGTAGCCGGTTACTGTTGATCCCAGTCCCAGTGTGTTCTGGTAAGCCGTTACTTTCTAGGGCTTGGTGGCAGGATGGTATTGCCTAGGTTAGAAGGTCGTCTGGCGTCGCCTAGGCAGTGCACATGCCGATGATGGTGATCTGGTGGGTACAGGTGTACACACTCTGCAGAGTTGATCGATCTATGCGCATACCGCGGCCTCGGTTATGGCCATTCTGTGACCTATGTTTCTGTCGACTAGTAAGAGGAGTGTTCTACCTTCCCCGAGAGAGTATTCAGGCCGTGAGCCTCGGTTTCTGGCTGCGGGCCTTTGAGACAGGCCGAGAGGGAGTTGGCCTGCCGACTTGAGTGTGAGTGTTGCGAGATAAGGTGATGGAGATGTGGAGATGGATTGGAGATGGACTTGAGATGGATTTGAGATGGACTAGAGATGGTTTTGGGATGGATGAGATGTGTGTGTGGGAATGGGAATGTGTTAAACATGACTATTATTATTATTACTATTACTACTTGTTGCTATTTTGCATGCGCTAGGATGCAAACCACGGTAAACTATAGGATCGCCGGATCCCTTTATTTTCTCTTTTCCACTAAAGCTCATTCGGTGCGACCATGGCACGCACACATCGCGGTGTGCAGATTTTCCTTCTCGGAGATATCAAACGGATTAGAAGGTCTCGTGCCTGCGCTCAAGTTGGAGTTTGGAGTTGCTTCCGCGTTACTTCCGCCATCTCAAGCTGTTCTGAATGTTAGATATACTTTGTTTACGCCTTGTGGCATTGTAAATATTAATGTAAACCCCTCTATTGTACTCTTTAGATTTATATTTCGATGTATGGAATTGATTATCGACGGTTGTATATCATTCTGTGAGGTTTTCCCCCGTGGAAAATTGAGGATGTTTCAGCAGAGAGGCCACTTGCATGTGGGCCCAGGCTGACCGGCCTGTCATGTGGGGCTGGCCGGCCCCACCTATCAGCCGCCAGGCTCCCGCTTTGTTCTCTTGTCCTCTGGTGTCCTCTAGAACCTTCCCGTCAATTCGTGCGGAATTCTGACGTGATTTGATTTGGTTCCTTGGCTCCTACTCTTCCTCGGATTATTCTGTTTTATCCATGAAAATTCAAAAATCACCAAAGCTGTGGAAATTGCCATGTTAGTCCATAAAACTCTTGCTTGGTGATGCTTCCGGAGTATTCCAGAGAATTCTTGGGTGTATCCATCGGGGACTCTCTTGTCGGGACTCCAAATATAGCAAGTGATATGTCCGTTTTGGTCGTCTTGATGAGCTCTTTGCATTGGTGTGCTCTGTTTCATCATTTGAGGTACTTTCATGTGGTAACCTGCAAAAGAGGTGAGAGCCACACAACTCGTGGAACTTGTCAGAGTAAACCCTACAATTATGCACTAAAAACTCTTTTTGCCATTATGTTGTGCACTAATTGAAGGTATAATGTTGACGTTAAAGATGGTCAACAAGCTCCCCCAAGCTTGACTTTTGCTAGTCCCTTAGCAAACTATCATAACAGATCAGCAGTTGCTGCAATGCTTTCACACCTTAGAAACACACATGTATTCAAACAAGAATTCTTCTACCAAACAATGGATAAACCGATCAATCTTTAGACTTACCCAAATTACCTTCAACTATGGAGTCTATTGCCTTCACTTGAGTCTTGGGTAATTGAAAGACAGAACAGTCTAGCCAAGCACTATTTCAAATTCTTTGATCAACCTTCTTTCTGGAGTTTTTGCAAAGTTTCTGAAATAAAGCTCAGAGATTCCTTTGTATGATCCTTTCAAGTCTCTCATTTGTGGTATTTGTGGATTTCTTTCCAAGGCAATAATAGTGTTTTGCCTCCTCTCCTCTTGAGATATGTGGTATTTTTGGCATAAGGCAATGGAATATTGTGCCTTCCCTCTTCTCTTTCTTACAACTAAAAGCTTATATGGAGCTGAGGGTATTTCAAGGATAGGGCATACTTACCTTGCATATATTGCCAATCAAAATGGGATCCTCGGAGGGGAGACCATACCCTTAGATCAAGATGTGCATGTGTGGTTTCAAATAAACATTATGATAGGGAATATTTGTGGAAGGAAGAAAGGGTGAAAGACTAATTCTACAATGCTCCTTTACAATGGGTAACTTCTCTCGTCTTGAAACTTTGAAAACAGGGGGCTTTCTAGTTTTTTTAGATAAATATTTTTTTCTCTTTTCTTTTATTTCTCTCTCTCTTTTTTTTTGAAATAGCCCAATCTCTAATGAAAACTTTGAGAGCATGAATGATAACAGCTTAGAGCATTATTTTGGGAACTTGGGTAGCAAACAAGGAAAACCTATGGGAAAATATTTTTGGTGTTCACTCCCGGGTAGGAACAGAACATTTTTGAGTGGATCTAAATGGGTGAATGTGGTGGTGCGTACTTCCAGGGTAGAAGTAGCAAGGGGTGCAAAAGGTGAGTGTAATTTCTTGATCTTGGGGGCATGACGAACCTCTCGACAAGGGTCTAACACGGTTTGACCAAACTCAATACAAAACAAGTAGCCTAATGAGCTAGTTTTCCTATTCTAGCAAACATGTATATAAACCTGTGGTAGGAATTAAAGCTCTCATCATACAGGAACTCATCATGTGATAATTTTATCTTTTCAAAAATATAAATCTCCAGAATTCAAGTATCTCTAGGAATAAGATAATAGCAGCTCAGACCTTTCTATATCTTATCCACCAATTACTTAGACTTAGATCAAGCAGTTGCTACCCACAAGTTTTAGATTCAGGATAGATTCTCAAATCAGAATAGTCATATCCAAAACTTAGGAGAATTCAAGGCGGAATACTAGGTACTTTAAAGGAATTCAGGAAGAGCAACTATTCATCACTTCCATTATGGTTCCGACTTCAAGTTTTTAGGTTTTAATCTTTTTATTGCAGACAAAGGAAACACACTCTCTTTTTTTATTTTGTTTTCGTTGCTTTTATTATCTAAATAGAAAATAAGTAAACTATAATAATAATAATAATAATAATAATAATAATAATAATAATAATAATAATAATAATAATAATAATAATAATAATAATAATAATAATAATAATAATAATAATAATAATAATAATAATAAGATAACTATCGGGGTTTTACAGATACCTGGCTCTCGGGTTACCTCTTGGAAGGTGATCCAGAAGAAACTTGAGATTCCCATCTCAAGCTAGGAAGAAGAAAGAACTTGGGGGCTCCTCCCCCAAGCTTGTTGTTGTTGGTGTCGTAGATGTTGTCGAAGAAGAGACCTTGGAAACTCCTTCCCAAGGGTGTTACTACGGCGGTGGCCGATATGGGTAGAACTGAGGAATGGAGTAGAAGGCTTGGAAGTTGTGCTTGGAAGTTGTGCCACTTCGCAGAAAATACACCAAGTGCAGGAATTGCCGGAATAAAAAGGCGCTTTTCGAGGAGGCGTAAACAAGCTAGAGAGCAAGAAGGGCCACCTCGAGATGAAATGGGCCAAAAGCCCCATCACCATCGCAACCCAGGAGGTGGCCCAGGCCCACAAGCCAAAGGCGGTCAGGCGGCGGCGCCACCCAGGCGCGGGCGCGCCCACCCTGCCGCTAGGTGGGCCCGGCCGAAGGCGGTTTGCTCCTTCCATTTGGAGCATGACGGTTTCGCTGGTGCTTTTACCTCCATACCCCAGAACCGCCTTCAGGAGCTATAAAAAGAAGAGGAGAGGCCCTCTCTCAATACACACACCATTTGGAGCTCTCTCTCTCTCTACCTCACACTTGTTCTCTAGCATTAGTATTGGACCTTTGGAGCTAGGCAAAGCTACTTGGAGAGCTTGTCTCCAGGAAGAAAAGCTACATCTTTGGTATAAATCTATGGAGCATTCTTCCTTAGTCGAGTTCTCATTACATTTATATAGTCTTGCATATGAACTAGAGTATAGTCGAGTACATGATACATTCGATGATCAAGAACTAGACCATAGTCCTTGTGAGAATTGTTCATCGTGTTCTACATTGTTCCTCATCGTTCATGTGTCTTACTTGTTTAGATTAGATTGTAGAAGAGCAATAGCGGTTCGATGTGCCTTCGGGCTTGTGTTGACATTTCTAACGCCACTTAGTGTTAGGTTGTCATCCCAACATGGCGCCAAAAATGCTGGTACTAAATAATGCAACTGCTACTAGAAATAAATATGGATCCGCAAGCGTTTACGATAATACCGATGTAGCATTTTAACCAGGAGTAATCCAGGTATCGTTATTTATATTTTTACCACTCGGGAAGGGAATGCACTTTGGATAATGAGTGATGAGCAATGCACATGCTTTGTAATGGAGAGCTTAACCTTGTCTCGTATCGATCATCTCATACGGGGGTAAGTGTCACATAAAATATAGGAATGAATGATAAATGACATAAGATAAATGAGAGCATTTAGCCACATAAAATAATAGTAATAAGCCATCTCAACTTAGCACTCTAAGCTTATAACACTAGCATGGACTAGGACGATCTAGGGTATAATCCTATGTTATTCTAACTATAAGGTCAAAGCATACAATGATTAGTGCAAGAACATCTAGCAATCATGGCGGGAAAAGGTTACATCTATGCATAGTGATATTACCGAGAAGACTAGAGACATAGCAATGACTTCAATGTAATAGGTTGTTCTACTAAGACCTACCAACGGGGGATGGAATACAAAGGACTCAACGGAACCTGTCACTTCCGCGATCTACCACACGACCCGGCCAATAGGGTGTAATCGCAGATAAATACAATCTAGGCACCACGCCTACACAATATTTACCACTCACCCATCGATCTAATGAGCAAGTGCTATACGATCCTATGCATAAACATAATTCTAGTCCAACTATGCTAAACATATAATCAAAGTAAACTAAGAACAATATAATTGAGAACATAATCAAATAGAGCAAAGTCAAGTCTCGATATAATAGAATAGAATAAAGTACTACTCATAGTATCACGAACAATGATGAATATTACAAGAATGTAGAGGGGAATTACCAAGAACTCCGACAGATCCGGACTCCAAGCTAGGCTTGATTCCCTCTAGATCTATTCCTATGTAGCTATGCTACTAAACTATGGAGCTCTAATTGAGATGGTGGCTCGGCTTCTTCCGAATTCTAATGAGAGAATGAACTCTTGAATGAATTAGAATGAATTAGGGTTTCACCCGAGGGGCCGGGGGCTCGAATATATAGCCCCCTAGGATTAACCACGGCCCTCGGATCAAACCGACCTAAATGGACGATAATTATTCATCCTCAAAGGCGGTGGAGGCAGGATCCACGAGACTCCACTGATTGGTGGAGGTGGGGAGTCGGCCGACTCCCCCGGGTCGGCCGACCGGCCACCCCGCAGTGGGCCCCAGCTTCCGTGGTTTGCCTTCTGGAGTCTTCTAGATTATACAATTTTACCCGTTCGGTCTTTATCTCTATGTAATCATGACATGTGGGCCTCCTTTGGTTCTCTTTCTGATAACCCCCGCAGAAATAGACAATCACCAAAACTCGTGGAATTCTGTCAGTGTAACCCCTATATCTAACAGGTGAACTCATATTAGTCCTTTCTCTTGCTGCGTTGATGGTATAAAATTGATACTTAAGGACCGTCAACAAACTCCCCCAAGCTTACCTTTTGCTCGTCCCTGAGCAAAGATAGACTCAGTGATGGATCAGGAGTTGCTACAATGCTTTCACTCCTCACAAGTACACATGCGTTCAAACAAGAACTCTCCTCCGGATTAGAGTGAACTATCCTGACTCAAAACTCACTCATATTACCTTTCACCATGGGGCTTGTAACCGTCACTTGGGTCTTGAGTAGTTGAAAGATAGAACGGTCAAGTCAAGCGCCATGTTTCTCGCTCTTTGATCAACTATTATCCCGGAGTTTTTGCAAGGTTTGAAATAAAACTCGAGTTCCTTGTATGAACCTTTCAAGTCTCTCATTTGTGGTATTTCTGGATCCTCTCTAAGGCATGAGTAGTGTATGCCTTCTCTCTTCTCTCAAGAATATGTGGTATTTATGGAACTAAGGCATAGTGGAAAGTGCCTTCTCTCTCTCACCCTTCTTTCTAATAGGCTTATGTGGAGCTCATAGGTGGGGAGACACTCAAACTCGCTTGCATATATTGCACAGTTAAGACATGGATCCAATAGGAACTAAAATAATAATAAAGTCATATGTGCATGTGAATGAGGAAATGGAATGGATGAAGAGATGATAGGATGATGGTAGTATGATGGTGATAAGGAAATGGTTATGAGGGGTACTCAACTGGTGAACATCTACTTCTACACTCGCTCCTTTGGGGATAACATGACTCCCTTTATTCGGAAACCTTGAAACTTCTTGAATGGAAGGACTTGGCTACTCTTTCTTTTTTTCTTTCTTTCTTCTTTTCTTTCTTTTTTTTCTTTTTTTTCTTTTTTTTTTTTTTAGAGCAACCAATCCTCCGAAAATGAAACTTTAGCACAGGGGAGTGTATAACTTGAAATGATAATGACGGAGCTTTTATGTAGGCAAATAGAACGGCGATGATTATGTCTAGACGTTCACTCCCCGAATAGGAGTAGAACCTTTTCGGGATGATGTGAAATGAATGGCGTATGTATATGTGGATGGATGAATGGATGGATGCGTACTCCCAAAGTGTAGGAGCAGCATAAGTGCGTATCTCCGGGTAGAGATAGCACAATATGTGGTGGATATGGATCTATATGTGGGTGGTACTTCGAGGAAAGTAGTAGCAAGTAATGAATGAAGTATTTATAAAATGGGTGCGTGCTTCGAGGACAAGTAGCATAGATCAATGGATGGAGAGCACATAGTATTGACTTTAACCGCATGATCGATTCCTTATGGGTCCACAAAGATAACCACACTCAATGCCTATAAAGTCTACACTCAAACCTACAATATGATCTATTTAAACAGATGGGTTTTCCTAATCTAGTAAGCATGAATATATGGTTTGTGGTAGGAATTTAAACTCTCATCATAAAGGAACTCATCATGCAGGAATTTAATATTTTCAAAGATAAATTCTCCGAGAACTCTAGTATCTCTAGGAATAAGATAGATAGCAGCTCAAAACCTTCCCATATCATACCCATCAACCACCTAGACTTAGATCAAGTGTTCGCTACCCACAAGTTTCGTGTTCGAGCAAATCTCAAATCTAAACAGTTGTGTCCAAAACTCGGGAGAGTGCAAGGTTGAAAACTAGGTACTTGAAAGGAATTACGGCAGAGCAACTATTCATCATCTCCATGTAGAGTTTATTCTAGGGATCACTTTTAAAGACAGATTGCAAGAGCTCTCCAAAAGTAGAAAAGATAAATAAGGAAATCTTTCGGGTTTCTATGGTTATGCATCTTTTTTAGTTGTTTTAATCAAAGCACACTCTAATAAAGCATAAATAGATAAGTTGGAAACACTTAGCTTGGTACACGGGGGATGCTCTCCCCAAGCCGGATGTTGATATGGTCTGTGATGTTGCCGACAGCACCGAAGACGTTCTAGTCCTCCAGAGTGTCGTAGATAGTTGCCGTTGGAGACAAGATTCAATTTTCGCGGGCAAAGACTCCGACGGGGACCGGGTGTCCTTTCGCTGTTAGCTCTTTATGATCCTTGATGTTCTGTGAAGCTCAAATAGACAACAAAGCTTGTGGAACTGATTAAGCGTTAGTGATAAAACCTCTAGGCCTTGGTTGTCTAGAACTTTCTTAACTTAGACTTGTTCTAACAGGATCACAAGAAATATTTTTATCTTTTTATTATTTAAGGAACGCAGACAGGGAGAATAAATATGCTGAGAAATTATTTTTGTGCCACCACAGTGAATGGTTATCCACATGGGGCTTAAAGTTTTTCTGGATGCAAATGCACAACATCTTTATTTTCTTTTCTAATGCAGAGATGGTAAAGATGCAACTAAGGTGCAAGTAGGAAAACAAGGATGCTAAGGTAAAAATGCAATGCTGGAAAATAATGATGATAAATACCAAGTTACCTCTTGGCACGGCGTTCGGTGGTTTTAAGTCCTCCGAACAGACTTGTCATGTTCGCTCATTTTTCAAGGGGCGCATTGGCCGGCGCCTCGGATGATGTCGCCTCGTGTGTAGGAATTGATTTCGATTTTACTTTTATTTTCCACACCTTCTTTGTTGGAGAGGGTGACCTTGAGGAGGAAGCTTCTTGGACCACTTGTTTCTCTTCGTTGGTAGCACCTCTTCGGGTTCTTCTATAATGTTCTTGTCTTAGGGGTACCGGTCTTCATATCTTGACACTTCTCCCTCATAGTTAGCCCATCCATCGTAGTGATGTTCTTCTTGTTCGCGACGGGTACGCTGCCTTCTCCTTGTTCTCCGTTCTTCTTGGGCTCTTCGGTGATTATATAATTATTGTTGAAGTAGCGGCGTACCTTCTCGGTGGGAAAGTGGAAATGGATCTCTCCCGTCCCAATATAGATGATAGCTCGGTGGTATTCGGGAATGGTCTTCCTAGGATGATGGGAGGATCATAGTCATCTCCCATGTCAATGACTAGGAAGTCTCGTAGAGGGACATAATGGTCATCTATCCGGATGAGGACATCCTTCACTTCTCCTTCGACGAAGCGGAATGTCCGGGCCCGCCATCTGCAGCCGTGCATAGGTAGGCTCCAAAGGCGAGTGCCATATAGATACTCATAAGTTACCTTGGCCATGATGTTGACGCTCGATCCGGTGTCATGCATGCCTTTATTGAAAGAGCTTCGTTGATGGAGCATTGAATGGTTGGGACACTGGGTCATCCTTCTTGATCGACGTGGGGACCGAGTAAGTGGTCATGCTCCCCGTGGACCGTAGTGACCATCCTCACCGTCTCCGTCTTCTTGGTCTTCTTATCTTTGTTCTTGCTCTTCTTAGCCGGATTCTTCTTCTTCTCACTGCTCGTTGATGAGGGTGTGCTTTGGGAACGCAAAGACTCTGTTCTTGAAGAAGAAGGTTTCTCTTTTGCCCTTGATGTTGAAGATGATCTTGGCAGTGTTGGCATACATGATGGCTCCAGCAGTGTTCAAGAATGGTCGTCCCAAAATGACAGGGGACCTTTCATCACTGCCTGTATCCACTACCACGAAGTCTGCTGGAACATACGAGTTGCCTACTCGTACACATATGTCTTCAAGTACTCCCAAAGGAACACGAAGTGACTGATCCGCAAGTTTGTAAGCACATGGTTGTGTATGCTAAGGGGCATCCGAATAGCTTCTCATATATCACTCTTGGCATAATGTTGATGCTTGCACCGAAGTCACAGAGATTGCCTCATTAAAGTTAGTACTTCCAATGGAGATCGGAATGACTGGTCTCCCCGGATCGCCCTTCTTGATTGGCGAGTTGAGTCAATCCATGACCCCTTCGATGGATCACTCCGGCTATCTTCTACATTGAATATATCAACAAGATTTGCAGTCTCGAGCTCTTCGGGTTGTCCCGCCAGTTACCTTGGCCGGTTGAGGGAGCAAGGTTAACAAGCCGTTGTACCTGCGACTCAAGTATCTTGTTGAAGCGAGCTGACTCTTGATGGCATTGGAAAAGCCATCCATTCGTTGCCGAGTGTCTCTAGGACCTTGTCATTTGATGTCGCTTCTTGGACAGATTGTCCATGATCTTGCCTTGGTTCAGCACTAGCTCTCTCAAAGGCGGCTGGTTGTAATTATTGTAGGAGGAGCTGTTACCTTGATAGTTGCCTGAGTAGTTAGGCCTCTCGCCGCGATTCCAACCTTGATTCTGCGAGGACGGTAGTAATTATTGTTGTTGTTGTTGTTGAGGTAGTTCACGTCCTCCTTCGGCTACGGGCGCTTAGCACCTTTGTGTGCCCGGTCTCTCCACACTCTTCACATGTCATGCGAGCATCATGTATATGCATGACTTCTTTCTTTCTCGGGACTCTCTCATCGAGCCTCTTCATTAGCAAATCCATTTTGCGTGACAGCATGTCTACCTCCTTCACCGGTGCATTCCTCCACCTCTCTTGCGGGTCTGAATTCTTTCTTCACTCCAACCTTGGTTGGATGCCATCTTCTCCACAAGAGCCGTGGCTTGAGGAATAGTGAGTGATAATAATGCACCTCCGCAGCAAAGCATCCATCGTCTCACGTGTGTTGTTGCTAAGCCCATGGTAGAATGTCTCGCATAAGCAGCCAATTCTCCATGCCATGATGAGGACACTCGAGGATGTAATCTTGAAAGCGCTCCCAAGCTTCGGGACAGTCTCATCATGATGTTCTTGAAAGCTTGATATCTTCCCGCGAAGAGCATTTTTGCCCATTGGGAAGAACTTCGCCAAGAAATTGGTGGAACATAATGCCCACGTAGGATTCTTCTCCTTATTGGCGTAGAACCATCGCTTTCGCTCTCCCAGGAGTGAGAATGGGAAGAGGCGAAGTAGTATAGCATCTCTGGGGACATCCTTGATAGTGAATGTGCTACAAATCTCCGAGAAAGTGTTGGAGATGAGCACTAGCATCTTCATGGGCCTTCCCACGTAACCGGCTTGCTTGCACCATGTTGATTAGCGCAGGCTTGAGCTCAAAAGCTCCTTCGATGTCCACACCTGGTCCAAGTACGAATGTTGTCCGTAGTTGGAGCCGAGAACTCGCGGAGTGACTTGTTCGCCATGGCTTCAAACGTTTGGTGTCAAGTCTCGCACGAAAGGTTGACTTTTCGCTTCCCGACAAACTTCCAAGTTGAGTTGATGATGATGATGATTGATTGGTCTTCTTCAACTTGCTTCCGGCTTTCCCGAATAAAGCTTCGGATCGTCAATATAATTATCAGGAAGAATTGTCTTGATTACCCTGCATAAAATACACAAGTAGACAAAAACAAGGGTAATCCTGTAGAGATGGGTTAGTATGACAAAGACAACTCAATCACATTATCTAGTGCAATGCTTGCTCATTATCCATTGGCTTTCAACCTTCCCCGACAACGGCGCCAAAAATGCTTGTTGACATTTCTAACGCCACTTAGTGTTAGGTTGTCATCCCAACATGGCGCCAAAAATGCCGGTACTAAATAATGCAACTGCTACTAGAAATAAATATGGGATCCGCAAGCGCACGAGATAATACCGATGTAGCATTTTAACCAGAGTAATCCAGGTATCGTTATTTATATTTTTACCACCGGGAAGGGAATGCACTTTGGATAATGAGTGATGAGCAATGCACATGCCGTAATGGAGAGCTTAACCTTGTCCGTATCGATCATCTCATACGGGGTAAGTGTCACATAAAATATAGGAATGAATGATAAATGACATAAGATAAATGAGAGCATTTAGCCACATAAAATAATAGTAATAAGCCATCTCAACTTAGCACTCTAAGCTTATAACACTAGCATGGACTAGGACGATCTAGGGTATAATCCTATGTTATTCTAACTATAAGGTCAAAGCATACAATGATTAGTGCAAGAACATCTAGCAATCATGGCGGGAAAAGGTTACATCTATGCATAGTGATATTACCGAGAAGACTAGAGACATAGCAATGACTTCAATGTAATAGGTTGTTCTACTAAGACCTACCAACGGGGATGGAATACAAAGGACTCAACGGAACTGTCACTTCCGCGATCTACCACACGACCCGGCCAATAGGGTGTAATCGCAGATAAATACAATCTAGGCACCACGCCTACACAATATTTACCACTCACCCATCGATCTAATGAGCAAGTGCTATACGATCCTATGCATAAACATAATTCTAGTCCAACTATGCTAAACATATAATCAAAGTAAACTAAGAACAATATAATTGAGAACATAATCAAATAGAGCAAAGTCAAGTCGATATAATAGAATAGAATAAAGTACTACTCATAGTATCACGAACAATGATGAATATTACAAGAATGTAGAGGGGAATTACCAAGAACTCCGACAGATCCGGACTCCAAGCTAGGCTTGATTCCCTCTAGATCTATTCCTATGTAGCTATGCTACTAAACTATGGAGCTCTAATTGAGATGGTGGCTCGGCTTCTCTCGAATTCTAATGAGAGAATGAACTCTTGAATGAATTAGAATGAATTAGGGTTTCACCCGGGGCCGGGGCTCGAATATATAGCCCCCTAGGATTAACCACGGCCCTCGGATCAAACCGACCTAAATGGACGATAATTATTCATCCTCAAAGGCGGTGGAGGCGGGATCCACGAGACTCCACCCCGATTGGTGGGAGTGTGGGGAGTCGGCCGACTCCCCCCGGGTCGGCCGACTGGCCACCCCCGCCAGGGCCCCGGCTTCGGGGTTTGCCTTCCGGAGTCTTCTAGATTATACAATTTTACCCGTTCGGTCTTTATCTCTATGTAATCATGACATGTGGGCCTCCTTTGGTTCTCTTTCTGATAACCCCCTGCAGAAATAGACAATCACCAAAACTCGTGGAATTCTGTCAGTGTAACCCCTATATCTAACAGGTGAACTCATATTAGTCCTTTCTCTTGCTGCGTTGATGGTATAAAATTGATACTTAAGGACCGTCAACAGCTTGCCTATGTCCTGGCTTGTCCATCCGAAGGGTGGGAGCCCTGGGGGGATGTAGGTAGCTCCTTAGTATGCGGGCATGGTGTCCGGATGCGAGGGAACCTTCGGATATGACGGCATGCCACGGTTGAGGTGGTAGGCGGCAGGTGGTGACAGCCCTGTCCGTCCCGTGTAATCCCCCACGTTCGCATGTAGTGTAGGAGTTCATAAATGCCTCCATCGACTGGCAGACCAGTTGCCGAGGTCTCCCCATATTCCTAGTCTATAGTCGACTCTTGACTTGTATAACATGTGACATTTGCTGTTCTAGCATTGACTATATAGGACCTGCCTGCTCCACTTAGATTATTCTTTATTCTTTATTTTTTCCTTTACTCCTTTGAGATTGCTCTGAGTGTGTATCCACTATCCAAACTACCATTTACTTACCCCTGTATAGCACATTGGTCGGTTTCTCCTCATGCTAAATATCATATTCATATCCATGCTAGTTACTTAACAACCCATGCCTTCCTTTGGGAAAATATAAATAACGATACCCTGAAATACTTCCAGGTGAAATGCTGCAATGATAGATCCGTGTGCTTGTAGATATTATTCTAAAAGGATGTGATCTATCTTTTGGCAACTCTCACATAGTTACTAGAACTTGTTTCTAGTGATTGTGTTGAGAAATGCCAACAAGCATTTCTGGCGCCATTGCCGGGGATAGACTTTATGTCTATTTCTAGTAATTGTGCTAAGAAATGCCAACAAGCATTTCTGGTGCCGTTGTCGGGGATAGACTTTATGTCTGTTTCTAGTAATTGCACTAAGAAATGCCAACAAGCATTTTCGGCGCCGTTGTCGGGGATAGACTTTATGTCTGTTTCTAGTAATTGCACTAAGAAATGCCAACAAGTAGGTCCCATGGAATAAGTGGGCCCAAGGTGAGAAAATTTTTACCATGCAGAAAATAAAATTACTTTCATGAAACAAACTTGCATGGAAAATTTAGGGCAACATTTTTAAGCCACCACGATAAAAAGTTCTTTCGGTTTTCACTCCGTAAAAATTATTTACATGGGGCATGGATTTTTATTTTTATATTTTTATTTTGTTTTCATATAAATGCGAGATGATCGAAAAGTAAATATGCTAAGAAAAATTACTTATGCAAGAAAGTAAATATGGATAACTACCGAGTTACCTTTCGACGAGGATTCAGAATTTTAAAGTCCACCGAACCAGACTTTCCCAAATTCTGTTTAATCTTCGGGGGTGTCATCCCATCCAAAGGATGATGTCCCAGATGTCTTGTCGTCTCCTTCTTCACTTATCATCTTTGCTTTCAAGTTCAACTCAGGCCTTGGTCTAAATGGGAAACGTTCTTCTTGTCCATTGATGTTGAACTTGACTTCTCCAATTTCGACATCGATGTGGGCATTTGCAGTGCTCAAAAAGGGTCTCCCAAGAATGAGCGACACCTTTGAGTCTGGATGCATTTCCAAAACCATAAATTCGACTGGTATGAAGAATCCTCTGATGTTGACTGGAATGTCCTCAGCAATTCCTATTGGATAGCGGAGAGATTGATCAGCTAGCTGTAGACACATTGATGTTGGGGTGATCTTCGTATGCTGGAGCTTGTTGAAGACTGCCTTGGGCATCACACTAACACTTGCTCCAAGGTCACACAGCGCATTGTCGAAATGTTGATCTCCAATTGAACAATCAATAGTGGGGCATCCTGGATCCTTTTTCTTTTCTGGTGACATGTTGAGGATGGCCACACTACATTCTTCCGTTAGCTTGATTACTTCAGTGGTGGGCAGTGGTCGTTTGTTGTTGAGGATGTCCCTTATATATCTTGCATAGGTGGGCACCTGTAGAGTGTCTAGCAAAGGGACATTGATATATAATTTTTGAATTACTTCAACAAACTTACTGAACTGCTCATCCGCCTTAGCTTTCCGCTTTCTATGGGGGAATGGTAAAATGTTGGAGTCATGGAAATCTTGCGTCATCTCTGGTACTAATGGCTCCAATTCTTCAACTTCATCGTCCTTCTCTTCTATTACTGTTGGGGTTACTGGTGCTGCCTGTCTTCTCGTTACACCCTTTGGATAAGGGGGACACGAGTAGATCTGCCACCTCTTGTGGTTATGCATTGTACCTGATCAGGGTTAGTGGCAAGAGGCAAAGCAGTAGCTAGTTGCGCCAACTTGGTTTCTATTTGTGTATTATGATTGAGCTGATCTTTTATAGCAGACGAAAAGTCATCTAATTTAGTATTTATATCCTTTATCATTAGAAGCAAGCCTTTTAACAATGTTATCATTATTCTAGCCTATTCCAAGATTAAATCTCTCAAGGGTAATTGCTTGAAATTAGAAGAATTCTAATTGCCCGAGTACTTATCTTGGTGGGTGGATGGTTTTTGTCGATTCCATCCTTGCTTCCTTGATGTGGGAGGATTGTTGATGATGCTTGCATTTTCTTGATTGTCTCGCGAATTCAATCCCCGGATACTTTCCACATCTATTCTGAGCATCGAATGCATCCTAGGTAGCTTGACGATCTCTTTTGCAATTATCCTTCTGATCAAGCCAATCCAACAGCATATCCATCTTTGTTGATAGTGCACAAACTTCTTCTGGAACTTCTTCAATCTTCTGACAGCGTTGATTGTCTGGCTTCTAGCTCTGATTCTTGGCTATCTTCTTCAAAAGAATTTTAGCTTTTCCATGTGTGAGTGACATAAATGATCCTCTAGCAGTTGCATCTAATTGCTCATGAGATTTCTGAATAAGTCCATGGTAGAATCCTTGTATGAGCAACCAATCCTTCATTCCATGGTGTGGGCATTCTAGGATGTATTCCTAGAAACGTTCCCATGCCTCTGCAATGGTTTCTTCTTTTTGCTACTGAAAGTTGTAGATTTTTCCTCCTAAGGCATTGGTTTTTCCTATAGGGAAAAACTTTGATAGAAAGGCTTCTGAACACTTGTCCCAAGTATTGATGTCTTCTTTATGATCATAGAACCACTGCTTCACTTTTCCTTCCAAGGAGAATGGGAATAACTGAAGAAGTACGATGTCTTCGGCAATGTTCTTGATGATGATGGTGCTTCCAATCTCCAGGAAATTTTGTAGATGGGCAGTAGCATCTTCTTGTGCCTTTCCGCTGAATCTAGTAGCTTGGACTAGGTTGATGAGGCTTGTCTGGAGTTCAAACTCTAGGTTATCCATCTAGAGCATGGGCCCAACGTAGATGTTCCTAGTGCTTGGAGCAGATAACTCTTGCAAAGTCTTGTCAGCCATGGTCTTCACCACTTGTATTGATCTCTAGGTTGAGTTGATTTCTGATTGGACGTTGACTGATCACAACTGAACCTGAATTACCCTGCATAATATATAATCAAAGATAGAGCAAGGGTAAGCCTCGAAAAGATAGAAGTACTTAGTTAAGATTTTTATCTATAAGTATATATTTGATGTATTCTTTCCGATAGCCATATAAATGTTTCCAGTAAAAAGCTCCTCGGCAACGGCGCTAGAAATGCTTGTTGGCATCTCTTACGCCACACACGCTAGGTTGTCATCCCTAGCATGACGTAAGAAATGTGGTTGTACTTATAGTCATGGCAAAAGGTTATCCACAAGTGCACAGATAAAATACTCCCGCTATAGCATTTCACCCAGGAAAGTTCCAGGTATCATTATTTATAATTCTACCACTGGGAGCTTATAAACAGGGTTTATAAGAGAAAATTGATATGGCTATAAGAATTACAAATACATACTCTAGATATGAATCAATTAACCACTTCTATCAAAACAGGGGTAAGGCAAATGATAATGATAAGGAGATAATGATAGGGAATCCATAATTAGAGAGAACTCGTCTGATCAAGTAGGATACAGAATAAAGCGACACGGTTAGAGATTTAATTCCTAGGGTTATGTCCTATCTACCAAGTCTCAGGATTTCCTAATCTAATCATCATCATCTATAGCATAATCAATCTTCCATCTAAACATAAGGAACATTACTTCAGGAAATTCAAGAACATAGCAATCCTTTCCCAAGTAACTAGGTTCTACTTGTCCTAGATTCGGGGAGTGGACTACATAGGACTCAATGAAGCTATACAAGTCACCTTCGTGATCTACCACATGGCCTGAAAAATAGGGTGCATTCGCAGGTAAATATAATCTAGACACCACGTCTACATTACTTCTACCACTTAATCCAATCCGGAGTTGAACTAAGCGCTCTACGAACTTATGTCTAAACTTATTATTAGTCACGACTATATCAAAGATAGAACTAGAATAAACAAAGAACGAAATAAACAAGAACATAATGATATTGAAATAGAACAAAGTCATAATTACAAGATACAATGATAGAATTACCAAATCTCCTGACGTCAATCCAGAATCCTTAGCCGCGCTCAACTCTACTTGTATCTAGCTAGATCTAACACTAAACATGAAGTAGAGCTCTAATCTTCTAATTGGAAACCCTAGCTTTTCTCTCTAGCCTTCTGAATGAGAGATCAACTGAGGATGAGAGGATTCATGCCTCAAAGGGGGGTCTGCCCCTGCTTATATACCCCGGTGGGATGAATCGTAGCCTTCGGATCAAATTGACTTGAAACAAGGGTCAAGATGCATCGTAGAGGTCAGTTGGAAGCCGTCACGCGAAGCAGAGGCCACTTGCATGTGGGCCCAGGTCGGCCGGCCTGTCATGTGGGGCCGGCCGGCCCCACCTGTCAGCCGCCAGGCTCCCGCTTCATTCTTGTGTCCTCTGGTGTCCTCTAGAACCTTTCTGTCAATTCTTGTGGAATTCTGATGTGATTTGGTTTGGTTCCTTGGCTCCTACTCTTCCTCGGATTATTCTGTTTTATCCCTGAAAATTCACAAATCACCAAAGCTGCGGAAATTGCCATGTTAATCCATAAAACTCTTGCTTGGTTATGCTTTCGGAGTATTCCAGAGAATTCTTGGGCGTATCCATTAGGGACTCTCTCGTCGGGACTCCAAATATAGCAAGTGATATGTCTATTTTGATCGTCTTGACGAGCTCTTCACATTGGTGTGCTCTGTTTCATCATTTAAGGTACTTTCATGTGGTAAAATATCAATAATCCTACAAAAGAGGTGAGAGCCACACCACTCGTGGAACTTGTCAGAGTAAACCCTACAACTATGCACTAAAAACTCTTTTTTCCATTATGTTGTGCACTAATTGAAGGTATAATGTTGACGTTAAAGACCGTCAACAAATACAATGAACTTGAAAATGGATTAATCACAATCTTGGAGCATTTATTCTAAAACCTATAATCTTTTTGGATCTTCTCCCAGGGTAGGAGATAGATTTTTGGGGGGAAAAGGTATGTTTTTGCGTACTCCCAGGGTAGGAGCAGCAGATATATCTGGGTGTAAGTGATCTTGATCTTGGGAGTATGACCCAACTCTCGACAAGGGTCTTGCACGGTTTGACTCAACACAACATGAAGCAAGCAGCTTATGAGCTAGTTTTATAATTATGTAAGGCTTTGATAGGCATTGTATCTTACCACAGAGGAAGGTGTAGCTATTAATTTTAAAGTTTTTAAAAAGAAATTCTCCAAATGACAAAACATCAAGAATCAGTTCTCATTATTCTTCTATCTCACAAACCACAAGGGCCTAAGTTATACGGGGTCCCTAATAAAAATTCCCAACAGTAACAAGACTTCTAGGAAAAGAGTTGTGCAAATCTATCTTTAAATCATGGCAAAGCAGTCTTAACTTTTCTTTGGACTTGTTTTAGAGCTTGTTTATCATAGGTTATTCAATTTAATTCAAAACAGAAAGCGAAAGTTATGGAATTTGAATGTATGAGATACGTACGAGACCGTGGTCGAACGAGGACGGGATCAGAGAGGTGGAGAGGTCGGTCGACCTGGGCATGAAGTCGGCCGACCTGGCTCGTGTCCAGGTGGGTCCTGCTTCGTCGTGTGCGGTTTTGTCATTCGTTGCTTCTGTTTTCTGAAAATTTCACGATCAGAACTCCTCTGGTTTGTCGGTGTGGCTTCCCCCACACTTATTCCTGCTTATCTCTGGTTCACAACATGGTGGAGACAAAAACACATATCCAAAAATAGAGAGAGAAAATATGACTCTACTAAAACTTTATTGATATCATTTAAGGCACCTTTATTACACTTTTCAAACGATCGATCCGAGCGAACTCAAACTCTGAGACTTAACATAGACACATGCGCCTTATCAATCGACCCTACTACTCTCTCTCACTTCTTCTTCTCCTTCTACTTCTTCTTCTTCTCTTCCACCTCCACAATGTGGTTGACTATGGTGTAGCATGCAATATAATACTTAGCTTTTAAGCCTGCATACTTGACTTCTAGCATGTCCATATGTTTAGTCAACCTACCCATCATAACAGCCTAGGCTGCTAAGCTCTGCTTGTTTCTAATGTCTGCCTGAGTAAGAATCTCGTTGGACTCAACTAGAGCATTGATCCACTTTTCTAACTCTGCGTTGGATACTCTCTAGCGCTTCTGTCCACTAGAGCTAGGTGATGAGGATGAAGATGGAGATCTGGTTCTAGGAGGCTTGACTTGAATCTGCTCTGGCATGGCGCGGACTCCTTCAAAGGCCATACGTGGGGTGGTAGATCTATACTTCATGCAGGTGATGTCTCCAAACTTGTTGGTCTTCAGTCCTGTGAGCATCTCATTGGGCTTAGGATCAAGAAGGTTGAGCACCTTGGAGACACAGAACGTCGGCATCTCCTGGTGGTGGCATGGTCCTTCAATGGAGAGACATGGTGGCGGTGGAGTGAGGCGCAGTGTCGGCGTAGCTTAGGCGTAGTAGGCTTGATGATGAGCTGGAACAAGCTCCTTCAGTTGCACGGTGGCGAGAGGCTTTGGCTCAACTACGACGAGGTCCTTCAGTGGGATGAGAGCGAGAGTCCTGTCGGTGTTGGGAGGAGACATGTCGCCGGAGTTGCTTCCGTGGTTGCCGGCCATTGGAGCTTGGAAGGAGGAGAGCTCTGCTACTGGTGGTTTTAGATTGGGAGGTTGGTATGGCTCTGGGGTAGGCAGGGGGTCTAGTTTTATACTCCGAATCAACTTGCAGGAGGGGTTGAATCTAGATTCAAAAGGGTTCCTAATGACGAAAAATCGTTTCGCTAGAAAATTTGTGAAATCTGGACGAGGAATATTCCAGGAGAGATTCGAGAGGTGGCGGTGCCTCAGTAGAGTCCTGCCTAAGTCGACCGACCTGGCTGGCTGCCAGGTGGGCCCCGCTTTGTTCGTGGTGTCTCCTAGCTCTATCCTAAGTTCATTTTTGCAATTGTTTGATTTTGAAACTATCTGGAGGTGAAGGGGGATCAAATTAGTGGAAAAAGAGGAACTGGACGACGTCCAACTCCTCAGGACTCTTATTAGGTTCTAGAAAAATCTTAAGGTACTATCCATTTACCTTGAATAATGTACCTTCGTCATTTTGAAGTGTTACCGCTCCATGGGACGAAGAGCTAATCACCGTAAATGGTCCTTCCCACTTGCTTCATAGCTTTCCATGTCCGAATAGCTTTACCCTAGAATTGAAAAGTAATACCTTGTCTCCCGAGGCGAAGTTCTTCGTCTTGATCCTCTTGTAATGCCACCTCTTGGTTCTCACTTTATACATCTTGGCGTTGTGATATGCTTTTTCTTGCCATTCTTCAAGTTCTGAGAGCTGCATCTTTCTTTTAATTCCTGCTGCTTCCAAATCCATATTCCTTCTCTTCATAGCCTAGTGGGCTTTGAACTCTAGCTCCTCAGGCAAGTGACAAGTCTTCCCATAGACGAGTTGATATGGAGACATTCCTAATGGTGTTTTGTAAGCCGTTCGATAGGCCCACAATGCATCGGGTAGTTTGTCTTTCCATCTGGTTCCCATCTCGTTGACTGTCTTCTGTAGGATATTCTTGATTTGCTTGTTTGACGTTTCTGCCTGGCCACTTGTCTAAGGGTGGTAAGGAGTAGCGACGTTGTGACGGATCCCATGTCTTGACAAGTAGTTGCGAAAGCTCTTATCAATAAAGTGAGTGCCTCCGTCACTAATCGCCATCCTTGGAACTCCAAATCTTGGGAATATTATTTCTTCAAACATCTTGTTGGAGCTTCTGGAATCAGCATTTCTACATGGCATGGCTTCGACCCATTTGGAAATGTAGTCGACTGCCACGAGGATGAATTCGTGATTCTTGGATTTTGGAAATGGTCCCATGTAATCAATTCCCCAATAGTCAAAGAGCTCAATCTAGAGGTTGTTAGTCGGTGGCATGGCATCTCTTGAATTGATATTGCCATGCCTCTGACATGCATTGCATCTCTGGATGAAGTCTTTTGTGTCATCATACATGGTTGGCTAGAAAAATCCACTTTGCCAAATCTTCAAATGTGATCGGAATGCTCCATAGTGTCCTCCATAGGGGGATGAATGGCATCTTTTGATAATCTTGATTCCTTCTTCTGATGGTATGCATCTTCTAAGTAGCCCGTCTAAGCATACTCTGAATAGGTATGGATCATCCCATAGGTGGACATGACTCTCATAGATGAGCTTTCTCTTGTCTTCCCCCGGTGGTACATAGCTTTCCCAATTGAGGACTAAGTTCTTTTTCTTCGCATCTTTGTAAAACTCTGTCGAGATTTTTAAGGCAATCTTCAAAAGTTTTTCCGTAAACAGAAAAATCATCCATGATTACTTCCATGATTTCCTCAATCATCTCAAAAAAGATAGACGTCATACATCTTTGAAAAGAAGCAGGAGCATTGCACAGTCCAAAAGACATTCTTCTATAAGCATAAGTTCCGTATGGGCATGTAAAAGTGGTTTTGCTCTGGTCATCTGGGTGGATTGGAATCTGATGATATCCAGAGTACCCATCAAGAAAACAAAAGGAGTGATTTGCCAGCCGCTCTAACATTTCATCAATGAAGGACAGCGAAAAGTGGTCTTTCTTTGTTGCCTTGTTTAGTTTTCTGTAATCAATGCACATCCACCATCCCGTGACGGTTCCTTGTGGAATTAATTCGTTCTTTTCATTTCTAACAATAGTCATGCCTCCCTTTTTAGGCACAACTTACACAGGACTTACCCATTCACTGTGTGGCACAGGATAAATGATCCCGGCGTGTAACGGCTTCAAGACCTCTTTCTTAACCACTTCTCTCATCGCATTATTGAGTCTATGTTGGGGTTCTCTAGTTGGTAAAACATCGAGATCTGTGGGAATGCGATGAGTACAAAGGGCAGGGTTAATACCCTTGAGATCTTCAAGTGAGTAGCCAAAAGCTGATCTATGTTTTTTTTGGAACAGTTATCAAATGGACTGTCTCCTCCTAAGAAAGTTTATCACTTATGATTACAGGAGTGTTCAGGTCACCGTTCAGAAAAGCATAGTTAAGACCAGCAGGCAGAGGTTTTAATTCAATGGGAGGTTTAGGTGGTTCTTCAAATGGATCTAGAGGTGTGGGAAGAACAGAAGGGTCTTCTTCTTTCTCTATGAAGAATTGGGCATCATCTTCTAAGTTTGGTTCAATTAAAGCTTCAAGAGATGCTACCTTATCTTCCTTTAATGGATCAGGCTCGGGACATGGCTCACTCTCTGTGTTTAGAAAATGAGAGATGGATATAGGAAGTTTAAAATTCTTCCCAAGTCTGATATTTAATTTCCCGGTTTGACCTTCATGAAAAAGCCTTTGAATTGGTTGGCCAATCAACAGATCAAACTCGATGATGTCGACGATGCAAAAGCTCATGTGCACCAGAGTTCTATAAATCTAGACAAGTAATACAAATAAAATTCCCAAGCTAGGAAGAATATGTCCTGAAGGACTTTTTAGAAGTTTATTTGTGGGAGTTAATGGCATGTGCTTTGTGAAATCATGAGCAAAAGATGCAGACATGATGTTAACACCCACAACTGGATTATAAAGGGCATCGAAAGGGTCTTTGTGAATTTGGCAATGAATGGAGGTAGAAGGTGAATCTAGATGGATTATATCAGAGGAAAGCTCTGTTTCTTCTAACCATTCATGGCTTATCACTGAGACTAACTCTTTCGTGGCCTCTTTATAGAAAGCACTGTCAGTCGAATCTAGGAGTTTTTTTGGAAATTTTGTATTATGAGGCTTTTTGACAGTGTGATAATTCGAGGTGTTTCTGAATTCTGTGAAATATTCATCCTCAAATTAAAAAATGATCTTTAAGGTTGGAGTTTCCTCCTTATCAGGATCTGAGATAGTTGAAGGTAAAGGATCTGGATTGATTTCAGGTTCAACTATCTGGAATGCCTTTTCTAAGGGATCTATGGGCTTAGCTTCAAAGTCAGGAGCGGATTCAGCTAGTTCTTCAAGAAGCTATCTCCCCTCTGGGGCAGATATATCTAAGAAAGATCCTTCGAAAGCTAGGTTAAGAAACTCAGAAGTTTTCCTATTTAGACCCATATAAAAATGTTGCTGAAGCACGGGGTCTTGTATGTTTAAGGATGGTCCTGAATGGATAATATTGTCAAATCTTTCCTAGGCTGCTATGAAAGATTCATCTTCTTCTTTCATAAAAGACAAGATCTCTAAGCGAAGGCAGACAATTTTGGAAATCGGGAAGAATTTTACACAAAAGCTAGAAGTTAGGGCTTCCCAATCTCCTTCCTTACTCGGTGCGGTTCGATCGTACCAGGTTTTAGCTCTCCCTTCCAAAGAGAAAGGAAAAAGCTTCCATCTTAGGGTTTCATCGGACATGCCCTTAATGTGAAGGCATGTGCAGGTCTGTTCGAACTCGTTAAGGTGAGCGTGAGGATTCTCGTCTTCCTTGCCTGAAAAGGACTGGTTTTGGATCATTGCTATTAAACATGGATGTAGCTCATAGCCATCTGTAAGTATAGGCTTAGCTGGCGGTGGTGGGCCTGGGGCTACGTCTTTAGGAAAATGGCAAAATTGGATAGGAATGGAGTCTTTTGAATCTCTAGGAGACTCTAAAAAATCCATGTGGTAAAAAGGAAAAGATAAAAGATAAAAGTATGATACGGAGTCGAGCTGGACTTAAAGGTATGTTCAGCAAACCGTTCCCCGGCAACGGTGCCAGAAATGCTTGTTGGTATTAGTTATGGCACACTCAAACGTTATCCGCAAGTGCACAGATAATCTATTACCATTGTAGCACTTCACCAGGATGACCCAGTTTTAAATGTCATACCCTAGAGAATGGTGTGATTAACCTTTAAGTCGCATGGTCAAAACCCACGAGCACAGACAAGGAGATCCTAAAGATAAAGGGGATTCTAAGGCTGTATAGTTCTATTCTTCTTTAGCATGGTATGTGTTTACGATTCAACTGTGGAGTTACGTTAGGGTTCACAACAGAGTATGAATCACCTAGGCAACTATATTCCTACTCGGCCTACGGACGGGAGATGGACTACAGAGGATTCAACGAAGCTATAAGAGTCTCCTTCGCGAGCTACCATCGATCCGGAATGTAGGGTACATCATGCAAGTAATCAAGTCTAAGCGCCACGCTTACGCTACAACGACTCCTTTAATCCTAGAGCTACCAGGGTTAAAGTACTCTTAAAAGAGTTGGAGACCAGAAGAACAATAAAAACAATGTAACTTACTGAAGAACAGAAGTTGATCACCAGAGAAGTCTTCAGATCCAAGCTCTTGAAGAACTTGAATTCGTAGGTACAAGATGTTGAAGAAGATCCGACTGGCTGGAGCTCCCTCTAAATCTCTTCCTCTCTCTCTCTCTCTTCTAGTTCTAAATAAGACTAGATCTAGACCTACTAGAGGGTACTAGTCTTCTACTTGACCGGAGGCTCTGATCCCTAATTGAAGATATGAATTAGGGTTTCTAGAACTTGAGGAGTCTTCAGGAATGCTTCAGGGGGGTCTGGCCCTGCTTACAAAGCCTGGAGCGAGGAACCGTGGCCCTTGGATCAAACCGACTTGAAGGACGGTGGAGATTGGACCTCAAAGGCGGTGGAATGACGTGAGACGAAAGTTGCTACTAGGTGGGCCCCACAGAGGTTGGCCGACCTCTAGGCCAAGTCGGCCGACCTGGCTCAATGCCAGGTGGCCCCTCCTTCGTTCCAGTGTCTTCTGTTGTTCTCTGGAATCTTCTAGAGTTGGTTTCACGGAAATCCGACGTGATTTGATACATTTCCTTGGCCCCTCAGCTTTTTCTATTAAGTCCCTGGTAAATCACAATTCACCAAAGCTATGGAATTTGTCAGGTTAGTCCTTAAAACTCTTTGCTCGGCGATGGTTCCGGAGTCTTCTAGAGTATTCCAAGTTGTAACACTTGTGGATTCTCTCGTCAGGACTCTTTTCATAGTAAAGTATTTATCCGTTTCGATCGTCTCGACAAGCTCTTCACAATGGTGTGCTTAGATTCATCTTTTGAGGCACTTTTATGTATAGAAATATTCAATATCTATAAAATAAGGGAGAACACCAAAACTCATGGAACTCATTAGGGTTAGACCCTACAACTATGCTTTTATAAATCAATTTTAATCTTTTCATGCATTAGTTGATAGGTTTATGTTGACATTAAGAGGTGTCAACACCTAGCTTCCAGAGGATCTTTCTTAGATATATCTGCCCCAGAGGGGAGAAAGCTTCTTGAAAAACTAGCTGAATCCGCTCCTGACTTCGAAGCTAAGCCCATAGATCCCTTAGAAAAGGCATTCCAGATAGTTGAACCTAAAATCAATCCAGATCCTTTACCTTCAACTATCTCAGATCCTGATAAGGAGGAAACTCCAACCTTAGAGATCATTTTTCAATTCGAGGATATTTCACAGAATTCGGAAACACCTTGAATTATCACATTGTCAGAAAGCCTCATAATCTAAAATGTCCAAAAAAACTCCTAGATTTGACTGAAGTGCTTTCTATAAAGAGGCCACAACAGAGTTAATCTCTGTGATAAGGCAAGAATGGTTAGAAGAAACAGAGCTTTCCTCTGATATAATCCGTCTAGATTCACCTTCTACCTCCATTCATTGCCAAATTCACAAAGACCCTTTCGATGCCCTTTACAATCTAGTTGTGGATGTTAACATCATGTTTGCATCTTTTGCTCATGATTTCACAAAGCACATGCCATTAACCCCCACAAATAAACTTCTGAAAAGTCCTTCAGGACATATTCTTCCTAGCTTGGGAATTTTATATGTCTTACCTATCTAGATTTATGGAACTCTGGTGCACATGAGCTTTTATATCTTTGACATCATCGAGTTCGATCTGTTGATAGGCCAACCAATTCAAAGGCTTTTTCATGAAGGTCAAATAGGGAAATTAAATATCAGCCTTGGGAAGAATTTTAAACTTCCTTTATCCATCTCTCATTCTCTAAACACAGAGAGTGAGCCATGTCCCGAGCCTGATCCATTAAAGGAAGATAAGGTAGCATCTCTTGAAGCTTTAATTGAACCAAACTTAGAAGATGATGCCCAATTCTTCATAGAGGAAGAAGAAGACCTCCCACACGTCTAGATCCATTTGAAGAACCACCTAAACCTCCCATTGAATTAAAACCTCTGCCTGCTGGTCTTAACTATGCTTTTCTGAATGGTGAACTGAACACTCCTGTAATCATAAGTAATAAACTTTCTCAGGGGGAGATAGTCCGTTTGATAACTATTCTATAAAAACATAGATCAGGTTTTGGCTACTCACTTGAAGATCTCAAGGGTATTAACCCTGCCCTTTGTACTCATCGCATTCCCATAGATCCTGATGTTTTACCAACTAGAGAACCCCAACATAGACTCAATAATGCGATGAGAGAAATGGTTAAGAAAGAGGTCTTGAAGTTGCTACACACCGGGATCATTTATCCTGTGCCACACAGTGAATGGGTAAGCCCTGTGCAAGTTGTGCCTAAAAAGGGAGGCATGACTATTGTTAGAAATGAAAAGAATGAATTAATTCCACAAAGAACCATCACGGGATGGCGGATGTGCATTGATTACAGAAAACTAAACAAGGCAACAAAGAAAGACCACTTTTCACTGCCCTTCATTGATGAAATATTAGAGCGGCTGGCAAATCACTCCTTCTTTTGTTTTCTTGATGGGTACTCTGGATATCATCAGATTCCAATCCACCCAGATGACCAGAGCAAAACCTCTTTTACATGCCCATACGGAACTTATGCTTATAGAAGAATGTCTTTTGGACTGTGCAATGCTCCTACTTGTTTTCAAAGATGTATGATGTCTATCTTTTCTGAGATGATTGAGGAAATCATGGAAGTATTCATGGATGACTTTTCTGTTTACGGAAAAACTTTTGATGATTGCCTTAAAAATCTCGACAGAGTTTTACAAAGATGCGAAGAAAAATAACTTAGTCCTCAATTGGGAAAAATATCATTTTATGGTTAGAGAGGGCATAGTGCTAGGGCATCTAATTTCTAAACGTGGAATCGAGGTAGACAGAGCTAAAATATAAGTTATTGAACAACTACCTCCCCCTATGAATATTAAAGGGATACGAAGTTTTCTTGGCCATGCCGGTTTTTATCATCGGTTCATAAAATATTTTTCATACATTGCTAGACCACTTACAAAACACTTGGCTAAGGATGTTCCCTTTGATTTTGATGATGCTTGTCTGAAAGCTTTTGAAACTTTGAAAAAAGCGCTCACTTCTGCTCCGATCATTCAACCTCCTGATTGGTCTTTACCTTTTGAGATCATGTGTGATGCAAGTGATTATGCTGTAGTGTTTGCACCAAAATTTGGACGGACAAGAGCGCATGCAAATTTTTAGAAGAAGAGTGACCAGAGTCATCCAAACACTGAAAGCAGCCGAATTTAGGGATTCGGCTAGGATCGGAATGGATCGGTAAAATGAAATCGGATATTTGGAGAAGCGTGTAGACTACATCGACTCCGATCCGGTTACACAGGAGCTGCACATCAACGAACAGGACTCTACAACAGGAATAGTAGGGCCCAATTTATCTATAATAGGCAGTTTTTTAGTCTTTCTCCTTATTTGCATGTCGTAATGGATTAGGATTTGATCAGAGTCCAGGGTATAAATATGTAAGCCCTGGCACATTGTAAGCTCTCTCGACAATCAATACAACTTTTTGGCTTCGGCCACCAAACCCTTGGTTCTTACGATCTCGGCGTATTTTCATCAAGCTTGGCTGGTTCAACCTTTCGCTTGCTCTGTAAGTATCGTCATGGTTTTTACTTATGTTAGATAGGGCCGGTTCGACCTCCTATTGATACATCGGCATGGCCAAGGGGCTCATGTTTATGCTAGATTTGGCCAGTTCGACTTCTTATCTATGTATTAGCACTTGCTAACAGTTTATGTTATCATTTGATAGGGCTGGTTCGACCTCCTATTGTATGTGTTAGCATAGGCTAGTTATCGGCTCTGCTAGATCTGGCAATCTAGTAGATTCATTAAGTTACCATTCCTAGTTATTGGCTATACTAGGCTTGGCAACCCGTTAGATTCATCAAGTTATCGATGTTGTTAGCTTTATTGTTTTATCTTATTGCAACAACACCTTTACCCGATCAAGATTGGTAGATTTGGCTTAAATCTTTAGAGATTCGATCGCCATTAATGCTTGAGTCATCTAGATCTTTTGTCATGATGATCGATCTCATGCTTACATTTGCTAGATTTTATCAATCTTGTTCGTGACATGTGCGCATTCTAGGGTGTAGATGGTTTTCATAATTGTTTATGCACTTAGTTCGTTCTCATGTCGGTATCGGCTAAATTAGTCGATTCACTAGAGCTTTACCCATATCATTGTGTGCATGAATCTGTTTGAAGCTAGTTAGTTTACTAAGCTTGCTTGGATGAGACTTGGCCCACCAATTACTTAGTCAACAGGTTTCAAATTCATGGGTTTAGTAGATTTATTAGATTCATTCATGTTAATGCATACGTGTCAGATCTCTTCACATGACTGTATCGAATAGACTAGATCGGCTAATAGTTCGTTCCTTTCATGTGTCTTCGGATAGCCAATTTAGCTCATTCTTCAATATTTATAGCACGTATCATGCATGGTTTATATTCCTTGTTTCTTAAGTCATCCATGCCATGTCATGATTAATTGGTTTATTAATGCATATTTATTTATCGTATTATTTACGAATGCATGTCGGATGTTGACTCTCTAGACAATGCCCTGATCAAATCGGCTATTTAGTCATACATGAGGAACTGTCTGGAATCACACCGGCAGGTTCCGTAATTTGACTATTCTTTTCCTCCTTTTAATTCCAGGGTCAAATTGATTGGCACGCCTCAGATCGACCGAATCGACTACTGGTGATAGCCGTAGGGATCGGAGACATACATGCTCCGGGTCCGTCTCGGGGCTTGCGAGAGAACCATCAGTGTGAAGGAGTCACATTTTTGCGCCGACACTCTTTTTGGCACGCCCGGTGGGACCACAATCATCAACAATGGCTCCGACAAATTCATCTGATCTCGACGTCAACAACATTCTCGACGTCACCCTGGATGAACTCGACCCAGAGCAAAAGAAAGCAATCGAGACAGCAATTGAACAACTAGTGTAGAAGTGCCACGCTTGCTTTGGAAGAGTTCATGGTGGCAAAATCGTCTTGAAACAAGCAATGCCCAGGATCTTGATGGCAGGAGAAACTGTTGTAGGAGAAGATGAAGATAGAAAGTTCTTGATAGATGAGTTAAACAAGATCTTACACGAAGCCATCATAAATCATCAAGCATACTTTCTGAATACATTCCGAAACATCATGAAGGATGTCTTCGCTGGCTTTCCTGTTGACCAGTTTGGCCCTACTTACTTCAACCTGAAGACTAAGCCAGAGGCTGGTTATGGCACACAAGATTCTACCAAGGAAAACATGGGATCATGTTCCAATGGAGGTGCAAGTGGCAGTGCAGCTCTTGTACAACAGCCGAAGGGTGGCCCTCCACCTAATTTTGGTACAACTTCAGATGTACCACCTTCAGCTTCCACAGTTGATAGGATCAGAAGAAGCATTAATTATCATGTGAATCAAGCTATGGGAGGAGAGGCCCTAGAAGGAGACAATGAACCACCAGCAAGTTTTGCAAATGTCTCAAGCTACAATAATTGGGGGATGACTCCATGCCCGAACATCAGAGGATCTGCTGATCCAAATGATCAATTAATCAAGAAGCTTGCTAAAGTGATGGAGAAGGAGTTTGGTATGAAGAGGAGTCATTCTAGATCATACGGCATGCCATATCCCGAATGGTACAACCGTCTGGAGATCCCGCGCAACTACAGAATTCCAGAATTCTCCAAGTTCACTGGAGATGACAACACTAGCATGATGGAGCACATAAGCAAGTATCTAGCTCAATTAGGCGATACTGCAATTGAAGAAATTCACAGAGTCAGGTTCTTTGCTTTGTCATTGTCAGGACCTGCTTTCACTTGGTATTCGTCCATGCCTAGAAATTCTATCAACACATGGGATGACCTAGAAAGCAAGTTCCATGCTTATTTCTTCAATGGGACTGTGGAGAAGGACATTGATGACCTGACTAGCATCAGGATGGAGAATAATGAGTCAGGCCTTGACTACCTGCAGAGATTCAGGCAAATGAAGAGCTTGTGCTTTTCACTAAACCTGTATGACCGCCAGTTGGTGAAATTGGCGATTCAAGGGATGCAACCGTACTTAAAGGAGAAACTGGTTGGCATGCATTTTGATAATCTTGGAGCACATGCACACAGAGTGGCTGCAGTTTCTGAATTTGTTCAACCACCACGCCAACAGAACCTATTTCAGAAGGTAGCCAATGTGGCTGGATATTATAAGGATCTAATGTAGTACGGTTCAGACCATGAAGCAGAAGAGGTTGATGCCATTGAATGGGACCTAAAAAGGGAGTGTGTTGTTGATCATCCTTGGGTAGAACACAAGAGAAATTTGATTTCGATAGCTCAAAAGCCGAGAAAATCTTTGAGTATTTGTTGAACAAGGGTTTGATCAAAGTATTACATGAACCATTCGGCCGAGGAGATAAAAGGGAAGAAATATTGCAAGGCTCATAATTCTACTTCTTATTCCACCAATGAGTGCAATGTATTCAGGAGACAAATACGTAAAGCCATCAAAGCCGGAAAGTTAACTTTCGATACCGGTAAGATGAAGGTTGATCAGAATCCCTTTGGTTCTATAATGGCTAAAGCAATTCTCCTAAAAGGCAAAGCTAAAGTGCTGACTTCTATTAGAGAAAAGAATTAGGATCCGTAGATAAAAGATTGCAGCTCACCGATGAAGAGTATCGGGAAATCGAGAAGACGCGAGAAGCAAAATAGCCGATTTGATCACCGAGTCATGCACGCATCGGCTGAAAGAAGACCTCGTATCACATCTCGTATTCTTCTTAACAAGTGGCGAGGTAGCGGGGAGAAAGATCATAGAAGATGGTTTGAAGAGCAAGAACGTTTAAGGATGCTTGAAGAAGAAAGGTATAAAAGAGAACAAGCTGAATCACATTAGAATTGCCCTTTCTTCAGGCATTGCTAGAATGAAGGCTTGAGATTACCAACCAAGAGAGACTGCCCTGAATGCAGTGACCAGTATAGGGGATATCGGCAATCTCAAACCAACCGTCGGTCTATTCATGAAAGACTTGGACGACCTATGGAGGATCGGCGTGTTGATAAGTGCAGAATTCATGATCGCTGCGATGCCTATGATGAAGAGGTAGAAGAAATATAGCATGTTGGCAAGAAAACCAATGGTGCGCTGGTGGTCTTTCTAGAAGTCAGAAAAGAAGAGTCCAATGATTGAGAGAAACTGAAATCAAACTAGAAAAGACTAATAGGATCAACAAAGCACAAGTTTGGAAAGCCAAACAAACAGCCGATTCAGGCAAATCGGCTCATATTGATATGCAGTGTATCTTGCCAATTGAGCACAGGGTTTTAGAAAGTCAAAAAGCTGAACAAACCAAGACAACACCGTCACTTGAAAGCTTTGTATATCAGAGGACGTGTAGATGATAAGCGTATGACCAGGATGCTGGTAGATGGAGGTGCCACGGTTAATCTCATGCCCGCGTCAATGTTTAAGAAATTAGGCAAGACTCCTGAAGACTTGATTGAGGCAAATGTGCAGTTAAGGGACTTTGCAGACAAGATCTCTGACGTCCGGGGGGCAATCAACGTCAGATTAACAATTGGCAGTAAGACCATAGTCACTACATTCTTTGTGATCGATGGGGAAGGATTCTACAATCTACTTCTTGGAAGAGACTGGATACATGCCAATTGTTGTGTTCCTTCAACTATGCATCAATATGTGCTGCAATGGGTAAACCAGAAAGTTGAAGTGGTCCCTGCAGATGATTCAGTTAGCCTTTCTTCCATCAGCCAGAAGCATTGGAATCTTGAAAAGATTAAGTGCCTTTCTGGAAAAGAATTTTGAGGAGACTTCGTCATAATCAATGATGAAAGTCAACAGCCGATCCAAAGCGTCGGCTCTAAAAAGATTCATTTAATTGAATAATCCAATTGATGGTACTAAAGGGAAGCTGGGACATGGTCTTATGTCGGCCAATATTTTGGAAGAAATAGATATTGGATCCGGTGACAGATCAAGGCCGACATATATAAGTTCTAAGCTCAACCCTGAATACAGAGCTAGATTAGTAGAACTATTAAAAGCATATAAAGATTGTTTTGCTTGGGAATATTATGAAATGCCTGGATTGGACAAATCAATTGTGGAGCATCGATTGCCAATCAAAGATGGGTATCGGCCTTTTAAGGAACCTCCAAGGAGATTCAAGCACGAGATATTTGGTGATGTGAAGAAAGAGATTGAGAGATGCTTGAAGCTAAATTTATCAGGCCATGTAGATATGCAGAATGGATTTCTAACATTGTTCCTGTCTACAAGAAGAATGGCAAGATGAGAGTGTGCATTGATTTTAGAGATCTAAACAAAGCTACTTCAATGGATGGGTATCCAATACCAATAGCCAATATGCTCATTGATGCAGCTGCCGGGCACAAGGTAATTAGCTTCATGGATGGCAATGCTGGTTATAATCAAATATTTATGGCGGATGATGTCTCTAAGACAACATTTAGATGCCCAGGAGCAATCGGCTTATTTGAGTGGGTAGTCATGACTTTTGGTTTGAAAAATACTGGTGCAACTTATCAAAGAGCTATAAATTACATATATCATAAGTTGATCGGCAAAATAGTTGAAATATACATCGATGATGTAGTTGTCAAGTCAGAAGGATACCTAAGAGAAACTTTGGAGTGCACAAGGAAGAACGGTTTAAAAATGAATCCGCTCAAATGTGCTTTTGGAGTTTCTCCGTTGGTCAATTCTTGGGATTTGTGGTTCATGAAAGAGGAATTGAGGTTGATTTAAAAGCATGGATGCAATTGAAAAAGCTATTCCACCAACTAACAAAGTAAAGCTTGAGTCATTACTTGGACAAATCAATTTCATCAGGAGATTTATTGCCAACTTGTCCAGTAAAGTCTTGCCATTTTCTCCTCTGTTAAAGTTGAAGAATGATCAGGAGTTCAAGTGGGGCGAGGCACAACAAAAGGTGTTTAATGAGATCAAGGAGTATATGAAATCACCTCCAGTATTAATTCCTCCTCAATCAGGTAAACCTTTTAAATTGTACCTGGCCGCCGAAGACTTAGCAGTTGGTTCGGCCTTAATACAAGAATTTGAAGAAAAAGAAAGAGTTGTCTACTATTTGAGTAGAAAGTTGTTGGATCTCGAAACAAGATATACTCCGATAGAGAAGCTCTACTTGTGTCTGTATTTCTCCTACACCAAGCTAAGGAGATACTTGCTGTCATCAGATGTGTAGTGATATCAAAAGTGGATGTTATTAAACACATGCTGTCAATGCCTATTCTGAATGGCAGAATTGGCAAATGGATGTTAGCTCTGTCAGAATTTGACTTAAGGTATGAATCAGCTAAAGCAGTCAAGGGGCAGGTAATGGCTGATTTTGTTACTCAACATCACAAACTGAACACTGGATTTGTAGAAGTAACATCTTGGATCTTATTCTTTGATGGCTCAACTTGCAAACAAGGTGGTGGCATTGGCATTGTTCTTGTTTCCCCTCGAGGGGCAACAATTGAGTTTTCTTATCAGATTGCACCAGCAACCACTAATAATCAAGCTGAGTATGAAGCAATTCTGAAAGGACTTCAACTTCTGCAGGAGGTAAAGGCTGAGTCAATTGAAGTGCTCGGTGATTCTCAATTAGTAATTAATCAATTACTCGGCCTATATGAGTGCAAAGATGAGATTCTCGAAGAAATACTATGATCGGTGCAAAGAGATCCTTCGAAATTTGTTCTTGTGTTATTACAATATATTCCTCGAGCACGTAATCGGGAAGCAAATAGATTGGCCCAAAGTGCTTCGGGCTATAAATTAATCCTAGAAATATTGGCTACTATGTTAGAAGAAATTATTAATTATTTGAAAGACCCATCACAAAAAGTTACCAAGAAGCTCGGTACAAAGCAATCAAGTTTGTTACGTTTGGAGATCAATTATATTATAGAACAATTGATGGTGTACTCATGAGGTGTATTAGCCATGAAGAAGCCAAGTTTGTCATGCAACAAGTTCATGAAGGGATTTATGGTGCACATCAATCGCATATAAAATGAAGTGGGTAATCGGAAGATTTGGGTACTTTTGGCCTACTATGTTAGACGACTGTTTTAAATTTTACATGGGATGCCAGGAGTGTCAGAGATTTGGCAATGTTCAAAGAGCACTAGCTTCTACAATGAATCCCATCAAGAAGCCTTGGCCATTCAGAGGATGGGGCATAGACTTTATCGATCAGATTTATCCACCATCCAGTAAAGGACACAAGTTTATATTGGTGGCTACAGATTACTTTACTAAATGGGTTGAGGCTATCCCTTTGAAGTTGGTCACCTCCAAGAATATGGTGGATTTTGTCAAAGAGCATATTATTTATCGATTTGGAATTCTAGAGACAATTACAACCGATCAAGGCACCATGTTCACATCGGGGAGTTTGAAGAATTTGCTGGAGATATGGGTATCAAGTTAATTAATTCTTCTCCCTATTGTGCTCAAGCTAATGGACAGGCTGAAGCCTCTAATCAGATTTTTATCAAACTGATCAAGAAGAAGATAAATAAGCAACCTAGGAGATGGTACTTAACTCGGATGAAACGTTGTGGGCATATCGGATGGCTCAGCATGGAGCGACTAAATGTTCTCCTTATGAATTGGTATATGGTCATCATGCGGTAATGCCATGGGAGATTCAGTTTGGTTCAAAAAGGGTTGAATTACGAAAGAATTAACAAATGCCGGTGATTATAATAAGCTTATGATTGATAATTTGGAAGATTTACATTATCATCGGCTAAAGGCTTTGGAAATGATCGAGGCTAATAAACTGAAGATTGCCAAGCATTACAATAAGAAAGTTAAGATAAAGGAATTTGAGAAAGATGAACTTGTTTGGAAACTCAGATTACCGATTGGGGTGAAAGACAGTAAGTTTGGCAAATGGTCTCCAAATTGGGAAGGGCCGTATTTCATTGATCAAGTCGTTCCAGGCAATGCTTATATTTTGAGGGATTTTAAGGAGAAGTATTCAGGAAAGCTATAAATGGTAAATTCCTCAAGAAGTATTATCCTAGCATAATAATGGATTAAAGATTTTTAGTCATTGGTTACGATAAAACAGCCGATGTATTCATCGCCTTTAGCATAAAAAATTCTGATGAAGACATTGATGATAGCCGATGCGATGTGCATCGCCTTCAGGGCAAAATATAAAGACAAAACATTTAAAGAATTCAAAGTATACAATGATCTCGAAGGACCAAGCTCAGAAATATATGGAGTGGAATAAAGAGGATTTCATTGATTGAGTTTATTTACAAGATATCAGGAACAAAGATTGCATCCTAATACAATCTATTCCCAATCACATACATTCTCTATTGGGACGTCCTAGTCGACTACATCGGCAAGGTCCTTCCCGACCTTCTTCATGATGCTGACGGTCTCCTCCACCTCATCTTCGATCTCCTCCTCGAAGATGTCAAAATTACGGAGGTCGAGGCCATGGTGGAGCCGAACGGCATTGAAAGCGAGCACTGCGCCATGCCCTATGGCTGCGTGGGAGATCTTGGGGATGCGCCGATTGACATCCTCCACTTGCTCAATAACCATCGCACCAGTGGCATGCGCGGTTTCAGCGAGGCGGGCCATGGCGGCCTCAAGGGCTCCAAGCCTTGCTGATAGATCTGAAAAGAAGGATGATGATGCAGAGTAAGAGAATAGAGTTTTGAAAGCAAATCAAAGGGATAAAGAACCCAAACTCACCAGCGGCTTGGTTCTTGGCGGCGTCGCGCTCCAGGACAATCTTGGCAATCTCCTCATTCTTCTCGGATATTTTGAACTGAACATCCAGGACTTCAGCTTTAAGCCTGACGTTCATGGTCCAAAGCTGGGAAAGTTCTTCCTTTGCCTTGGCCAGATCTCGAGCCATAGGACGGTCGCTCCCTGCGGAGGATTCAGGGGTGCCGTCGCTGTCCGTCCTGCAAAAGATCGAGAAATCAGAAATGAACTAATTTAGAGAAAGCTCTGAAGGGAATACCTCTTCTGGAAGACCCGGCGAGAAGTCACCTCTTCCTCCTCCGCTGGACGCTTGCCACGGCTCACCATTGATGGTTTTTGAAGCTGAGGTGGGAAGGTCAGATGAAGATATTTGGCTTTAGGAGGACTTTGGGCTAGAACAGAAAAGATTGATGAAAGTGTGGGTTGAAGCAAGGCAAGAAACTCAACTTATAAGTCTAAAGGAGCGCATTGGAAGGTGAATCGATAAAGATCATTAATTGGAAATACTGTGTGAGTGGACAGTTTTGCTCATGATTTTTCAGGAGAGACGGTTGAGTTTCCCAAGAAAGATAAAATAATTTTTGATGAAACCGAAATGCCCGGAGAAGACCGAGGAAAGAATTTCGGAATAAAATTATTTTATCCCAAAATTGGGGGCATGTGTTTGCACAAAAATTTGGACTGACAAGAGCACGTGCAAATTTTCAGAAGAAGAGTGACCAGAGTCAACCAAACACTAAAAGCAGCCGAATTTAGGGAATTGGCTAAGATCGGAATGGATCGGTAAAATGAAATCGGCTATTTGGAGAAGCGTGTAGACTACATCGACTCTGATCTAGTTACATAGGAGCTGCACGTCAACGAACGGGACTCTACAACAGGAATAGTAGGGCCCAAGTTATCTAGAATAGGCAGTTTTTTAGTCTTTTTCCTTATTTGCAAGTCGTAATAGATTAGGATTTGATCAGAGCCCAGGGTATAAATATGTAAGCCCCGGCACATTGTAAGCTCTCTCGACAATCAATACAACTTTTCAGCTCTGGCCACCAAACCCTTAGTTCTTAGGATCTCGGCATATTTTCATCAAGCTTGGCTGGTTCGACCTCTCACTTGCTCTGTAAGTATCGTCATGGTTTTTACTTATGTTAGATAGGGCCAATTCGAACTTCTATTGATACATCAGTATAGCCAAGGGGCTCATGTTTATGCTAGATTTGGCCAATTCGACCTCTTATCTATGTATAGCACTTGCTAACAGTTTATGTTATCGTTTGATACGGCCGGTTTGACCTCCTATTGTATGCGTTAGCATAGGCTAGTTATCGGCCCTGCTAGATCTGGCAATCTAGTATATTCATTAAGTTACCATTGCTAGTTATTGGCTCTACTAGGCACATCAAGTTATCGATGTTGTTAGCTTTATTGTTTTATCTTATTGTAACAACATCTTTGCCCGATCAATATTGGTAGATTTGGCTTAAATCTTTTTAGATTCGATCGCCATTAATGCTTGAGTCATCTAGATCTTTTGTCATGATGATCGATCTCGTGCTTACATTAGCTAGATTTTATCAATCTTGTTCGTGACATGTGCGCGGTCTAGGGTGTAGATGGTTTTCATAATTGTTTATGCACTTAATTCGTTCTCATGTCGGTATCGGCTAAATTAGCCGATTCACTAGAGCTTTACCCATATCATTGTGTGCATGAATCTGTTTGAAGCTAGTTAGTTTACTAAGCTTGCTTGGACGAGACTTGGCCCAACGATTACTTAGTCAACAGGTTTCAAATTCACGGGTTTAGTAGATTAATTAGATTCATTCATGTTAATGCATACGTGTCGGATCTCTTCACATGACTGTATCGAATGGACTAGATCGACTAATAATTCTGTTCCTTTCACGTGTATTCGGATAGCCAATTTAGCTCATTCTTTACTATTTATAGCACGTATCATGCATGGTTTATATTCCTTGTTTCTTAAGTCATCCATGCCATGTCATGATTAATTGGTTTATTAAAGCATATTTATTTATCGGTATTATTTATGAATGCATGTCGGATGTTGACTCTCTAGTCAATGCCCTGATCAAATCGGCTGTTTAGCCATACATGAGGAACTGTCTGGAATCACACCGGTAGGTTCTGTAATTTGACTATTCTTTTCCTCCTTGTCAATTCTAGGGTCAAATTGACTGGCATGCCTCAGATCGACCGGATTGACTGCTGGAGATAGCCACGGGGATCAGAGACATACACGCTCTGGTCTGTCTAGCTTGCGAGAGAACTGTCAGCGTGAAGGAGTCATGTTTTTGCGTCGACAAGTAGGTGCTATGCTAGGACAATGTAAAGATAAGAAACATCATGCAATTGCTTATGCTAGCAAAACTTTGACAGGACTTCAACTTAATTATGCAACAATTGAAAAAGAGCTCCTTGCTGTTATTTTTGCTATTGATAAATTTAGATCTTACTTAGCTGGAGCTAAGGTGATTGTTTATACTGATCATGCTGCTTTGAAATACCTGCTCGCTAAGAAAGATGCTAAACCTCGCTTGATAAGATGGATTTTGTTACTCCAAGAATTTGACCTAGAAATAAAAGATAAAAAGGGAGTAGAAAATTTTGTTGCTGATCACTTGTCAAGAATGCAATTTGAAAGTCCACAGGAAATTCCCATCAATGATTCCCTCAGGGATGACATGCTTTATCAAGTCTCTAGATCTGACTCCTGGTATGTAGATATTGTCAATTTTATAGTTTCAGGCCGTGTACCATCGGGCAAAGACAAGAGAAAGCTCACCTATGAGAGTCGTGTTCACCTATTGGATGATCCATACCTATTCAGAGTATGCTCAGACGAGCTACTTAGAAGATGCGTACCATCGAAAGAAGGAATCAAGATTATCGAAAGATGCCATTCATCCCCCTATGGAGGACACTATGGAGCATTCCGAACACATTCGAAGATTTGGCAAAGTGGATTTTTCTAGCCAACCATGTATGATGACACAAAAGACTTCGTCCGGAGACGCAATGCATGTCAGAGGCACGGCAATATCAATTCAAGAGATGCCATGCCACTGACTAACAACCTCTAGATTGAGCTCTTTGACTGTTGGGGAATTGATTACATGGGACCGTTTCCAAAATCTAAGAATCACAAATTCATCCTCTGGCAGTCGACTACGTTTCTAAATGGGTCGAAGCCATGGCATGTAGAAATGCTGATTCTAGAAGCTCCAAAAAGATGTTTGAAGAAATAATATTCCTAAGATTTGGAGTTCCAAGGATGGTGATTAGTGACGGAGGCACTCACTTTATCGATAAAAGCTTTCGCAACTACTTGTCAAGACATGGGATCCATCACAATGTCGCTACTCCTTACCACCCTCAGACAAATGGCCAGGCAGAAACATTGAACAAGCAAATCAAGAATATCCTACAGAAGACAATCAATGAGATGGGAACCAGATAGAAAGACAAACTACCCGATGCATTGTGGGCCCATCGAATGGCTTACAAAACACCGTTGGGAATGTCTCCATATCAACTCGTCTACGGGAAGACTTGTCACTTGCCTGTGGAGCTAGAGTTCAGAGCCCACTGGGCTATCAAGAGATGGAATATGGATTTGAAAGCAGCAGGAATTAAAAGAAAGATGCAGCTCTCAAAATTTGAAGAATGGCGAGAAAAAGCATATCACAACGCCAAGATGTATAAAGAGAACCAAGAGGTGGCATGACAAGAGGATCAAGATGAAGAACTTCGCCCCAGGAGACAAGGTATTACTTTTCAATTCTAGGGTAAAGCTATTCGGACATGGAAAGCTACGAAGCAAGTGGGAAGGACCATTTACGGTGATTAGCTCTTCGTCCCATGGAGCGGTAACACTTCAAAACGACGAAGGTACGTTATTCAAGGTAAATGGACAGTGCCTTAAGATTTTTCTAGAACCTGATAAGAGTCCTGAGGAGTTGGACATCGTCCAATTCCTATTTTTCCACTAATTTGATCCCCCGTCACCTCCGGATAGTTTTGAAATCAAACAGTTACAAAAACAGACTTAGGATAGAGCTAGGAGACACCACGAACAAAGCAGGGCCCACCTGGCAGCCAGCCAGGTTAGTCGACTTCTCCTAGAAGTCGGCCGACCTGGGCAGGACTCTACCTAGGCACCGCCACCTCTCGAATCTCTCCTGAATATTCCTCATCCAGATTTCACAAATTTTTGAGCGAAATGATTTTCCGTCGTTACGAACCCTTTTGAATCTAGATTCAACCCCTCCTGCAAGTTGATTCAGAGTATAAAACCAGACCCCCTGCCTGCCCCAGAGGCATACCAACATCCCAATCTAAAACCACCAGCAGCAGAGCTCTTCTCCTTCCAAGCTCCAATGGCCGGCAACCATGGAAGCAACTTCGGCAACATGTCTCCTCCCAATACCGACAGGGCTCTCGCTCTCATCCCACCGAAGGACCTCGCCGTCATTGAGCCAAAGCCTCTCGCCACCGTGCCGCCGAAGGAGCTTGTTCCAGCTCATCATCAAGCCTACTATGCCCAAGCTACGCCGACACTGCACCTCGCTCCACCGCCATCACGTCTCTCCATTGAAGGACCACGCCACCACCAGGAGATGCCGATGTTTCGTGTCTCCAAGGAGCTCAACCATCTTGATCCTAAGCCCAATGAGACGCTCACAGGACTGAAGACCAACAAGTTTGGAGACATCACCTACATGGAGTACAGATCTACCACCCCACGTATGGCCTTTGAAGGAGTCCGCGCCATGCTAGAGCAGATTCAAGTCAAGCCTCCTAGAACCAGATCTCCATCTTCATCCTCATCACCTAGTTCTAGTGGACAGAAGCACAAGAGAGTATCCAACACAGAGTTAGAAAAGCGGATCGACGCTCTAGTTGAGTCCAACGAGATTCTTACTCAGGCAGACATTAGAAACAAGCAGAGCTTAGCAGCCCAGGCTGTTATGATGGGTAGGTTGACTAAATGTACAGACATGCTAGAGGTCAAGTATGCAGGCTTAAAAGCTAAGTATTATATTGCATGCCGCACCATAGTCAACCACATTGAGGAGGTGGAAGAGAAGGAGAAGAAGCAGAAGGAGAAGAAGAAGTGAGAGAGAGTAGTAGAGTCGATTGATAAGGCACTTGTGTCTATGTTAACTCTCAGAGTTTGAGTTTTAAATTAGTTCATTTAAAATTAGTTCATCTTAGTTCGCTCGGATCGATCGTTTGAAAAGTGTAATAAAGGTGCCTTAAATGATATCAATAAAGTTTTAGTAGAATCATATTTTCTCTCTCTATTTTTGGATATGTGTTTTTGTCTCCACCATGTTCGAACCGAGAGATAAGCAGGAACAAGTGTGAGGAAGCCACGCCGACAAACCAGAGGAGTTCGATCATGAAATTTTCGAAAACGAAGCAACGAATGACAAAACCGCACACGATGAAGCGGGACCCACCTCGGACACAGAGCCAGGTTGGCCGATTTCATGCCCAGGTCGACCGATCTCTCCACCTCCCCGATCCCATCCTCATTCGACCACGGTCTCGTACGTATCTCATACATTCAAATTCCATAACTTTCGCTTTCTGTTTTGAATTAAATTGAATAACCTATGGTAAACAAGCTCTAAAACAAGTCCAAAGAAAAGTTAAGACTGCTTTGCCATGATTTAAAGATAGATTTACACAAGCTCTTTTCCCGGAAGTCTTGTTACCGTTGGGAATTTTTATTAGGGGCCCCATATAACTTAGGCCCTTGTGGTTTGTGAGATAGAAGAATAATGAGAACCCGATTCTTGATGTTTTGTCATTTGGAGAATTTCTTTTTAAAAACTTTAAAATTAATAGCTACACCTTCCTCTCGTGGTAAGATACAATGCCTATCAAAGCCTTACATAATTATAAAACTAGCTCATAAGCTGCTTGCTTCGTGTTGAGTTGAGTCAAACCGTGCAAGACCCTTGTCGAGAGTTGGGTCATGCTCCCAAGATCAAGATCACTTACACCCGATATATCTCGCTGCTCCTACCCTGGGAGTACACAAAAACATGTTTTTTTGCCCCAAAAATCTATCTCCTGACCTGGGAGAAGATCCAAAAAGATTATAGGTTTCAGAATAAATGCTCCAAGATTGTGATTGACCCCTTTTCAAGTTCATTGTATTTCAGGACAGAGACATGGAGCTATGCAAAATAAGCATTGAAAAAGAAAGAAAAAAATCAGTATTTAAAAAAAAATTCAATGATAGCTCCTATCTCTGTGCCAAAAAAAGTTCATCATCACAAGAGAGTCTAAGATCTTCATTATAAATTCTTCAAGAAGGCTTATCGAGGAGCAAAAGAGAATTAGATTAGACACCAAATATTTCCACACACATGCACAATCTTGATCTAAGGGTATGACACTCCCCTCCAAGGATCCCAGCTTTGACTTGATGACACATGCAAGGTGAGTATGCTACATCCTTGAATTACCTGAAACTCCAGAAATAGCCTTTTTAGAGGGAGGATGTTTTCAAGGCACTAATCATTTACGCCTCAGTGAGATCTACAAATACTATATATATGAGTGATCTGAGTGCACCACCAGAAGGAGAAGGTAAAGCTATGTTTTCTTTTCAAAAATTTATAAAAACTCCAAGTGACAGGATTAACGGATGAAAGGAGCTCTAATTCACGCTGATCCTGCCTCAACCGCCCAAAGTTGTACGGTAGACACATTGAATCCCGCAGTACAGGTATGACCAGGGAAGGTATAGTGCTGACGTCTCAAAGTTATATGTAGAGTAATCCAACCTTTCCTCGAGGACGAGTAAATACCCAGTGTGGGGGAGCTTGTTGAGACCTATTAATGTCAACATAAACCTATCAACTAATGCATGAAAAGATTAAAATTGATTTATAAAAACCATAGTTTTAGGGTCTAACCCTAATGAGTTCCACGAGTTTTGGTGTTCTCCCTTATTTTGTAGATATTGAATATTTCTATACATAAAAGTGCCTCAAAAGATGAATCTAAGCACACCATTGTGAAGAGCTCATCGAGACGATCGAAACGGATATATACTTTACTATGAAAAGAGTCACGACGAGAGAGTCCACGAGTGTTATGACTTGGAATACTCTAGAAGACTCCAGAACCATCATCGAGCAAAGAGTTTTAAGGACTAACCTGACAAATTCCACAGTTTTGGTGAATTGTGATTTTCCAGGGACTTAACAGAAAATGCTGAGGAAAAGTAGAGGCCAAGGAAACGTATCGAATCACGTCAGATTTCCACGAAACCAACTCTAGAAGATTCCAGAGAACACCAGAAGACACTGGAGCAATGGAGGGGCCCACCTGGCATTGAGCCAGGTCGGCCGACCTCTGTGGGGCCTACCTGGCAGCAACTTTCGTCTCACGTCATTCCACCACCTTTGAGGTCCAATCTCCACCGTCCTTCAAGTCGGTTTGATCCAAGGGCCACAGTTCCTCGCTCTAGGCTATATAAGCAGGGCCAGACCCCCCTGAAGCATTCCTGAAGACTCCTAAAGTTCTAGAAACCCTAATTCATATCTTCAGTTAGGAATCAGAGCCTCCGGTTAAGTAGAAGACTAGTACCCTCTAGTAGGTCTAGATCTAGTCTTATTTAGAACTAGAAGAGAGAGAGAGAGAGAGAGGAAGAGATTTAGAGGGAGCTCCGACCTGTCGTATCTTCTTCAACATCTTGTACCTACAGATTCAAGTTCTTCAAGAGCTTGGTTCTGAAGACTTCTCTGGTGATCAACTTTCGTTCTTCAGTAAGTTACATTGTTTTTATTGTTAATTTCTAGTCTGCAACTCTTTTAAGAGTACTTTAACCCTGGTAGCTCTAGGATTAAAGGAGTCATCGTAGTGTAAGCGTGGTGCTTAGACTTGATTACTTGCATGACGTACCCTACATTCTGGATCGATGGTAGCTCGCGAAGGTGACCCTTATAGCTTCGTTGAATCCTCTATAGTCCATCTCCCGTCCGTAGGCCGAGCAGGAATATAGTTGCCTAGGTGATTCATACTCTGTTGTGAACCCTAACGTAACTCCACAGTTGAACCGTAAACACATACCTTGCTAAAGAAGAATAGAACTAGACAGCCTTAGAATCCCTATTATCTTTAGGATCTCCTTCTCTGTGCTCATGGGTCTTCAGCCCACGACTTAAAGGTTAATCACACCATTCTCTAGGGTACGATATTTAAAACTGGGTCATCCTGGTGAAGTGCTACAATGGTAATAGATTATCCGTGCACTTGCAGATGATGTTTGAGTGTGCCGTAACTAATACCAACAGCCACTTTAAAAATGTTCGTTGGTGCAGTTTTCAAAATGGAATGGTAAGGGAGGCGCAGCAACTTTACATGTTCAAATCCAGTCTTTCTACCTAACATTCCTGCCCCCGAGCCACGCCTTCCTCCTCCCATGCAATAGCATGGATTGAGTGTGCCTAGCTAAACGAATAAGATCACCTTTAATTGCGGGCGTGCGCCATGATTCCATCAAGTATCCGTGCAAGTCCAGTAAAAAAATGGATTTGGTTACTGATATTCCATTATGAGTCGTCCACCAAGTCTCGAAGTTCACTAATTTGCCAGTTAAAAGTGTTTGTGGGACGACCAACCTTTTCCATTATTTTTGGAGAAAGTTTATGGTGCTTGCAAAAGATAACAGCTATTCATTCAGTGCTCTAATCAGCGCTGGTCCTGAGTTTTCATGGACCTGAAGCGAAACTGGCAAGCAGATCCTCTAAACATAGTAACAGTAGTAGTAGTAGTAATAATCGGTAAGCTTGTTAGAGTTTACGAGAATAGTATGGCCTAATAGTAAGGTCTAAACATAGTGTATTTGACTTCGTTAGCACAAACAATATAGCTCAATAAAAAACAATAATTTTTTAGCTTTATTCGTGTCGGTTCGTGTCGGGTCTAAACATAGTGTATGGCCTAATGGCATGAAACAATAATCTTGCTGTCTGTTCATGTCGGGATTCCATCGGTAATCTTTGGGATTACATGCGAATCCCTTGTATCAACTATGTGTAGCTCTATTGACCATTCCCCTTCCCATAAAGCTATACGTGCATAATGCGCGATTTTGAAAATAAATAAATGAAAATGTTCATTAGTGCAGTTTTCAAAATGGAAAGGTAAGGGAGGCACAACAACTTACATGTTCAAATCCTGTCTTTCTACCCAACATTCCTGCCCTCGGGCCACCCCTTCCACCTCCCGTGCAATGACATGGATTGAGTGTGCCTAGCCAAACAAATAAGATCACCTTTAATTGCGGGCGTGCGCCATGATTCCATCAAGTATCCGTGCAAGTCCAGTAAAAAAAAGGGATTTGGTTACTGATATTCCATTATGAGTCGTCCACCAAGTCTCGAAGTTCACTAATTTGCCGGTTAAAAGTGTTTGTGGGACGACCAACCTTTTCCATAATTTTTGGAGAAAGTTTATGGTGCTTGTAAAAAATAACAACTATTCATTCAGTGCTCTAATCAGCGCTGGTCCTGAGTTTTCATGGACCTGAAGCGAAACTGGCAAGCTGATCCTCTAAACATAGTAACAGTAGTAGTAGTAATAATAATCGGTAAGCTTGTTAGAGTTTACGAGAATAGTATGGCCTAACAGTAAGGTCTAAACATAGTGTATTTGACTTCGTTAGCACAAACAATATAGCTCAATAAAAACAATAATTTTTTTAGCTCTATTCGTGTCAGGTCTAAACATAGTGTATGGCCTAACAGCAAGAAACAATAATCTTGTTGTCTGTTCGTGTCAGGATTCCGTCGGTAATCTTTGGGATTACTTGCGAATCCCTTATATCAACTATGTGTAGCTCTATTGACCATTCCCTTTCCCTTAAAGCAATACGTGCATAATGCCCGATTTCAAAAAAAAAAAAATGAAAATGTTCGTTGGTGCAGTTTTCAAAATGGAAAGGTAAGGGAGGCGCAGCAACTTTACATGTTCAAATCCAGTCTTTCTACCCAACATTCCTGCCACCGGGCCACCCCTTCCTCCTCCCGTGCAATAACATGGATTGAGTGTGCCTAGCTGAACGAATAAGATCACCTTTAATTGCGGGCGTGCGCCATGATTCCATCAAGTATCCGTGCAAGTCCAGCCAAAAAAAAAGATTTAGTTATTGATATTCCATTATGAGTCGTTGTCGATTACGGATAACCGGCAGTCTACCACGGGATGCCCCACGGTAGTAGAGTTTCGGCAAGGGCACGTTAAGATCCGCGATCTGGACGTGAGGAGTAAGACAAACAACCAAGACAAGGGTTTATCCAGGTTCAGGCTGCTCGGAAGCGTAATACCCTACGTCCTGCTTCTCGGGTTATGCTGTATGATCAAGTATTCGAGTACAATGAGGGTCTAAGCTCTCTAGATCTAGGATGCCAGAGAATAGATCCTATTAGGTGAATCGATGCATTCCGGGGGGTCCTTGGCCACTTTATATACCCTAGCGAACAAGGTTACATGTACAGAGGTCGGTTACATTACGTCGTGTCCTCGGAGGACTCAGGCTAACCTAACCGACTAAGTCTACTTGCAGGCCAAGTATCCTTGTGCGCGATCCACCTCCTGATCGGATGCGGACCACGGCTTTGTCTTATCATCCAGCCCACCAGCCTGGTCACCAATGGGCCGGACTTCATTTGGTCTGGGCCATCTTGCCGAGCAGCCCCGAGACCGTCTATGCGGGTATATGGGGTTCATACCCCCACAGCTAGTCCCCGAGCACCATGTATCTTGTAGGAATCACCGTCTTGACCTGTGCCGAGCAGTGTTGATACAGACCGCGTAATGCTGACCAGTAATAATACTGACCACATAGCGCTGAGCAGTGAAGTTGCTGACCACATGATGCCAATTAGAGGGAATGCTGACCACATGGCGCAGAGCACTTTCATCCGAGCAGTCTGCATCCTGACCACTGATTTTGTCAAGACAGTTGATCTGTCGAAAGAAGCATGATGCTCAAAAGAAAAAGAAAATTTCTTTTCACGTCCTGGGACGTGGGCCCACATTGACACATGACAGGAAGTGTCGTTAGAAATGTTCAACATGAATCAGCCATAAGGGAATCTCCCGGAAATTAAGGACAAAGCAATAGGCCCTAAGTCACCGCGAGGTGACGTGGGCCCACGTAGTCCCCAAGTTCGATGGAAGATAGCATATGTTATATTGAACTTTTAAGAAAAAATCCAACAAAACATGAATAACAAATTTTGAACCTACGGCAGTTTAGGAAACAGATCGAACCGCTCCATTGAGTCGCGGAAAAAGGACTACCCGGGATCTAGGACATAGTCCCCAGGTCAAGAAAATGCGGCCCATCACCGTTGAATAATTGTGTGGTAATTCAGACAAATGGGCCGATTAAATATCCAGAGCAAGGATAAAATAACCGCCGGCTGCACGTGCGAAAAATGAGCGTACGGCCCATTTTACCGCAGCCCACTAGGGTTAAAGGGCGCGTTCACACGAGTCAGAGGGGGTCCAACCCTAGAAATCAAGGAGACGTCATCCAAATGGTATAAATAGCAGGCGTCACCGGGGGGGAACGGTTCCGCGTCACATTCATTTCAACACACCAACCTTTCACTCCCTCGAGCGCTCCGCATTCCGCCACCGCACAAGAGAGCGAAACACCCGTCACGCAATCCACCACCGTGCAAGCTACTGCAGGCAACCGCCGTCGAGAGCGCCGTCACAGATCCAGCCATCGCCGTGCACCTTTTTTAGGGTTACCGCCGCCGTCGATCCAGCCGTCGCCGCGCACCCTGTTCTAGGGTTACCGCCATCGGTACCACCGCTCGAGGAGACAATGGTGAAGAGGGCGTCCAAAAAGGCAGCGAAGGGGGTGGAAGTGTCGGCTCGTGGCCCGCAGTGGATGCAGTCCACATCCTCACGGGAGTCGCTTGAAGCTCTCGCCGCCGAGGGTTTTCTCCCGCCGACAGAGATGGGCGTCTGGAGGGAGCCGCGGGGCGAAGATGAACCATGCCCGCAAACAGGTGAGTTTGTTGTGTTCGAAGACTTCGTTCTTCATGGATTGGGGCAACCAGTGAATGGATTCCTTCGGGATCTATGCATATGGTGGGGGATATCCATATGCAATCTGGACCCCAATTCCATTTTGACTATTGTGATTTTTATCGCATTTTGTGAGATATTCCTGGGCATCCCCCCACTTTAATTTGTTTCGCTACTTCTTCGCTCTCTGGAAGAAGGGGTTGAAACTGGGGGTCCCAGGTCACCGGGGGTTGCTACATCCAGCTCTGGGACGGGCTAGCCGTCTCCTGGTTGGGCAGTAAATTTGGGTCCGCCTCCAAGGGTTGGAATAGGCGCTGGTTCTACATGAACCAGGATGTGGTTGGGAGGTGAGTGCCCTGCGATGTCAACCAGATGCCGGAGGCCAACTCCCAGTGGTCGGAGGCGCCCAACGATATGGGGCAAGTAAAGGACCTGGTGGCTGCGCTATGGTTGGCCCGGAGAGTGCAACCGTGCAAGGAACAAGCAAACCTGCTGTACTTATGCAGCGGAGTAACGGATCCTGCTCGGGACATAGCCGATAAGTCCACCCATGATTGGGTACACCAGAAGTTAACTGTCTTGTTCGAGAAGTATAAGGAGGGCACCGCTTTTCCCGATAACGGAGCACTGCCATTCAAGCTTGGTCACCCACCACCAGAGGTAAATTGCATGCTATGTTCAGTTTTGTAAACTATTTGATTGCATAATAAGTCTAACTGTAATGTGCTGACTATAATATATTTTGTGGTCAGGGTTGTAGCGACCTTTTCTTTTCAGCAGTCCCAGTGGAGCAGTGGCCTGAAGGTGAGGCCCTGCAAGGTCAGCGTCGTCCGCTATGGACCGCTGACCAGGACGAGGTCGAGAACCTCAGTCCTGATGAAGATGATGATGACATGGTGGGAGCAACCACCAGGGGGCAGCAGCACGCGGCGGGAAAACGGCCGATGCCCGCCGCGACCCCCAAAAGGAAGAAGCCGACCACCCTCAGCACCGGAGGCAAGCTGTACATCGGTGGTGAGGGTGGAGGTGGGGGCGGTAGCAAGAGGGCCGCTCCAGATAGTCCCGAGTCCTTCGACTCTGAGGACTACTCGACGCTGGCCGATCGCCAGCGCAAACGCCAAGCCCGAGCTGGTGACGATGGTGGCTCGTCAAGGCCGCCACAACCGAGACCCCGGAGGTCGCCGAGGAGGGTGCCGCCGACCACCGCTATGCCGGGCACTACACCCGTCGCCCGGGAGGTGCCAGCGTCTACTGCCGCGCAGGGTGCTGGGCAGTCCCCAGACCCGCGTCGCACAGCACCCGGACCAGTCCCCAAGTCTGCCGGCGGGTCTGGGGCCGGAGGAGCCACAGGCAGTGGTGGAGGTCCTCAGTTTCGAGGAGGCTTTCACCGGTAAGTACATTTGTGTAAATATGTTGCTACTTTTCCTTCAGTTAGTGTATGACCTTGATGTGCGATGGCTATGTGCAGCTGTGCGGGCACAGCCACAGCCCAGAGCTCTATGGGTACGGCAGTGATGCCACCAGCTCCAGCACCAGCGCCGAGCGGGGAGCCTAGACTTGGGGGAGCAGACGCCACCAGCGCCGCCCCTCAGGTTGAGGAGAGGCCAGTGGGCGAGCAGGTGGAGAGACGGGTCATCCCGGCTCCTCGGCCTGAGTCACCTCGCCATCCTCCGCACCCTGCACCGCAGCCGGCGGCTCCAAGTGATCCGGCGCCACCTGAGGAGGTAGAGGAAATCCCTCGGGAGCCCCGAGCGTCGCTCACCGACCTCCCTAAGCAGCGTGTCCTCATTATGAGGAAGGTGGGAGAAGACGACTATACCACATACGAAGAGATCCCCGACGACGCTCTTGAGGAGGGCATCAAGGATGCCGCGGACATGCTGGCTGACCGGATCAAGGTACGTAACTGACCATATGGTTGTAGATTTTTGTTGACAGCTATGTGTTAATCTTGGTATGCACAGTCCCTGCAATCCACCAACTCCCAGCGCGGCCGGACCATTGAAAGGTTCACGCCGATCGACGAGGAGTGCAAAGTCCTCCGGGAGGAGAAGGCCAACATGGAGTCGCAGGCCTCGGTCTACCAGGCCCGGCTGGCCAAGCAGGAGGAAGAGATTTTAGCGCTGCAGGAAACAGGTGGAAGAAATGGGGGCCGACAATCAGAGTAAGTTGCCAACCACCTCCATTCTCATCGCAAGGTTGTGTCCAAAAATTTACATGTATACGCTGTCTCTGTTTAGGGCTGGAAAGCCGAGTTACTGCGCTGACGCAGGAGAAGGCTGCTCTGGCGGAGCAGTTGGATACTGCACACAAGCAGGCCGAGGCAGAGAGCGTGCAGATTGCTGAGCTGACTAGTAAGTTTTACAATATTGGAATTTGCTAGTTGCCTGCTGAATACTGGCTGACCAGTATAAGCTAACCACCGTATGTTTGCATCATGTAGAGATGAGGGACCGGCGTATGGCCCAGTTCCAGATGCTGGAGAACACCTGCTCTGCTCTCCAGGGGAAGATTGATGCGATGACCGAGCACATCAAGCCAGTGCTAAGGGCCATCTTCCCTGAAGAGACGCACCCGGCAGACCCAGTGGGCAATGCTGTCCTGGTGGACGACCAGTGTAGGAGGCTGTGGCCTGCTCTGCAGGACTTCGTCTCCCGAGCTGGTGGCTACGCAGTGTTGACAGCGCTGGCTGTGGTCTGCTCCCGGTTCAAGGAGGTGGACCCTGCCACCGTGGCCCTCGGAATTGCACAGGAGTTGGACGAAGCCGCTGCTGAAGAACTCCGGGCCTCCTCTACTCCTGCTGCTGCTGCCCTAGTTGAAGACATGATTCTCATTGAAGATCCTGCAGCGGGAGATGGTGGTCAGTAGGGGCCTCGTTTTAAACAATGTTTATGTCATGTCAAACATTTGTGTGTAAGTAGTGCCGAGCACGGGGTACTCAGAACAAACTTAAGGCTGTTTAAGATGCAGACAAGGTAGGCATGCTTAAGCGGGTGAAAAGCATTTTCCTGTTTTATTACTTGTTATATTATGCATATCTTGACGCATAACGTTAGTTTTTAGAAAAAAAAATACGTCGACAAATAAGTTTTGACCCTACTCTTGAAGCGATTAACTCTGTCCAGTGACAAAGGGACGCACTAGTGAACAGCGCGGTATGCCAGGATCACTAGGTACGATCCTAAGTACCTTTAGAGAGTGACTTTGGGATCTCCTAGTGCTTTGTATAGCGCAGAGCTGTAGCACATCGACAGAGGACCGAGATGCAGTAGCTTGTCGAATTGTTCTCGGCGAGTAAGAGGCAAAGTTTAGATGTGACTTATGCAGGGTGCATGTTTACAAGGTTGTGCAATTTTCATGAAAAAAGTAATTGCAACTGGGAAAGACAGAAACACAAAAAGACTTCATTAATAGAGAAATATAACACAAGGGTTAGGTACATATCTTTGAATCTACGGGTAGAAACAAATAAGCATCTCTATATGCCATGAATTTGGCTCTTCAACGCCATCTAGTGTCTCCAGCCGATAGGATGTTGGGCGTGTAACAGCCTTTATCCAGAGCGAACCTTCCCACCTTGGTGAAAGTTTGTGCAAGCCATCTGTCTTTTGTATTCGACGGAGCACTAAATCGCCGACCATGAACAATCGTCCTCGAACATTGCGGTTGTAGTAGCGGCGAACTGCAGCTAGGTACTTGGCTGTCCGAGCACAAGAGTTGAGCACTTGTTCTTCTTTAGCTATGACGTCAACTTCTCTGGATGCATCAGATACTGCTTCGTCATAGTAAGCTACTCGTGGTGATCTGAAAGCGATTTCGGCTGGTAAGACAGCCTCGAAGCCATAAACCATGAAATATGGTGATACTCCAGTGTTGCGGCTAGGCTGGGTGCGGAGTCCCCAGACCACAACAGACAATTCGTTGAGCCACCGACCAGGTTTTAATTTTTTGTCAACTTGATAGACCCATTTCTTGAGGGCATCGAGGACCATCCCATTGGCACACTCCACCTGACCATTGGCTCTTGGGTGTGCGATTGACACATATTTGACCTTGATGCAACTATCATCACAAAAGCTGAAGAAAGCATCACTTGTGAACTGTGACCCAAGATCGGTGATGATGGTGTTCGGCACACCAAATCTATGGATGACCTCATCGAGGAATTGCACTGCCTTCTCAGCTGTGGTTTGTTTGACTGCCTTGTACTCGATCCACTTGGAAAACTTATCGATGAGCACATAAACAGATGTATAACCACCGGGTGCCTTTTTGAAAGGACCAATCATATCAAGTCCCCAGCATGAGAAGGGCCAAGCAACCGGAATGGTTTGCAAGTCATGTGCTGGGACATGAATCTGCTTGGCAAACATCTGGCAATTTACACATCGCCGTACATAATCTTCTGCGTTAGTGACGGCTGTAGGCCAGTAGAAACTTGCTCGGTAGGCTTTGCCGACCAGCGTTCAGGATGCTGCATGGTTACCACAAGTACCAGCGTGGATGGCTTTTAAAAGCTCTACGCCCTCTTTCTGGGTAATGCATTTTTGATAAATGACAGACTTGGGTCCCTTGGCGCATTAATTTGCCATTGACTATAGCGTAAGCCTTGACTCTGCGGACCAATTGCTAGGCTGCAATCTTGTCCTCCGGAACAAGGTGATCATTCAGGTATTTGATGAAGGGCTCTCTCTAGTCTGGCTGGGGAGGCACCGCCTGCTTGGCTGGCTCTATACCTTCATCATCTTCCTGCTAGCTGAGGGGACCTTCCTCCTCCTCGACATTGCCATTACAGAGCAGTGCGGCCAAATAGTTGGCCACGGGGTCACGCTCTGTTGCCTGGTCAGCCTGATCGGGGATCGAAGGCTTTATGAGGTCTTGAACAAAGACACCGGGGGGTATTTAGCGTGGGTGGAGCCTAACTTGGATAATTCATCGGCTCCCACATTCTTTGTTCGAGGTACGTGGATGAACTCCAGACCATAGAACTTGTTCTCAAGCTTGCGTATTTCTACAACATAGGCATCCATCTTTTCATGGACTGTATCCCACTCCTTGTTGACCTGGTTGACAACCAAGGCACAGTCCCCGTAGACCAGGAGCCTTTTAATCCCTAGCTCGACTGCAATACGAAGGCCGTGCAGGGTTGCTTCGTATTCCGCTACGTTGTTAGACGCCTTGAAGTGAATATGCAAAACGTATTTGATTGTGTCCTTGGAAGGAGAGATAAAATATACCCCACCCCCAGCGCCGTCGATTTTCAAGGAGCTGTCAAAGTACATTTGCCAGTACTCAGCAGTGGAATCCGCCAAGGGCAAGCTTAAGTCTGACCACTCCACGATAAAATTAGGCAAAGCCTGTGACTTTACAGTTCGACGACTGCGAAACTGTAGCGTGAATTCCAACAATTACAATGCGTATTTCACGATACGTCCACTGGCGTCCCTGTTGTGAAGGATATCGCCTAGTGGTACGTCAAAAACCACTGTGATTCCAAATGCCTGGAAATAGTGGAGGAGCTTACGCTTGGTGATCAGTAGTGCATACAAAAGTTTTTGTACTTGGTTGTACCGCTGTTTTGACTCGGTAAGCACCTCACTGATGTAGTAGATGGGACACTGGACCCCATAGACATGTCCCTCTTCCTCACGCTCGACTACTAGCACGGTGCTGACCACGTTGGTCGTAGCAGCTATGTATAGGAGCAGCTCCTCGTCCTGTCTTGGAACTGTTAGGAGTGAGGGGGATGCGAGGTATGCTTTAAGCTATTTGAAATCCTGATCAGCCTCCTCTGTCCACTAAAATTTGTCCTTCGCCTTTAGTAATTTGAAGAAGGGGAGGCCTTTTTCGCCCATGCGAGAGATGTATCTGCTCAGTGCGGCCATGCACCCTGTGAGTGTTTAGATATCTTTGACGCATCGAGGTGGTTGTAGATTTAAGACGTCAGCAACCTTCTCGGGATTTGGCTTGATGCCTTCCTGGCTGACCAGGTGGCTGAGCAGGATCCCGGAAGGGATGCCAAAAATGCACTTGTTGGGATTAAGTTTCCATTGAAACTCGTTGAGATTGTCGAAGGTGCGTTGAAGATTTGCGATCAAGGTATCTGCCTGCCTTGATTTTATCATCACGTCATCTACGTAAACCTCGACAAGATCGTCGGCAATTTCTTGCTCAAGGCAGGACTGGATAGCCCGTTGGTAGGTAGCCCCGGCGTTTTTGAGACCGAACGCCATGGTCGTGTAACAAAAAGCACCGAAGGGGGTGATAAAGGCGGTTTTATCTTGATCCTCCTTTTTAAGGGATATTTGATGATATCCAGAGTAGCAATCAAGAAACGAGAGCAACTCGCAACCTGCAGTGGAATCTACGACCTCATCGATGCGAGGGACATTAAAGGCCTGCTTGGGGCAGTGTTTGTTGAGATCTGTATAATCAACGCACATCCTCCACTCTTTATTCTTCTTTTGAACAAGAACCGGATTGGCTAACCAGTCCGGGTGATACACTTCTCTAATAAAGCCTACTGCTAAGAGCTTAGCTACTTCTATCCTAATGATCTCCTTGCGGTCGCGGGCGAACCGGTGCATCTTCTGCTTGACTGGCTTGGCAGTCGTATTGATGTCGAGGTAGTGCTCGGCCTTTTCCCTAGGAACACCAGGCATGTCGGAGGGTTTCCACGCGAACACACTGATGTTATCCCGTAGGAACTGGACGAGCGCGTCTTCCTATTTGGGAGGGAGATCGGCCCCAATCTTCACGACCTTGGATGGGTTCTCGTCAGAGAGCTGGGCCACCTTGTGCTGCTTGACTTTGTTGGACGGACGTCGACCAGACCAAACAGGTACCTCGAGCTCTGCCAGTCGTATGTTCGCAACATCCAGGCTGGTGTGCTCCAGGGCCTAGGATAAGTCTAGGAACTCTGCAGCAGTGTAGGCCTGGGTTTCGCACTCTCGGGCCATGAACACATTGCCGCGCAGGGAGAGGGTTCCCTGCTCGGTAGGCATCTTCAAGACTAGGTAGACATAGTGAGGGACCGCCATGAATTTGGCGATACCTGGTCGGCCAAGGATGGCGTGGTAAATCCCCTCAAAGTCGGCCATGATGAAGGTAATGTGCTCGATGCGGAAGTGTTGCTTAGTGCCGAACTGGACATCCAAAGTGATCTGCCCGAGCTGGTAGGAGGGCTTTCCGGGCATGATGCCCCAGAAAGGTGTGTCGTATGGTTGCAACTTTTCTGGTGCGATGCCGAGCTCCTTGAAAGCTGGATAGAACAGGATGTTCAGAGCACTGTCGCCATTGACGAGCACCTTTTCGAAGCGAACGCCGTCGACCACCGGGTCAAGGACCAGCGGGAAGCGACCGGCATCCGGAATTCGTGCCCACATATCATTGCGGCTGAACGATATGGGCTGCTCGGACCAAGCTGGAACCTTAACATCAGCTACAAGGCCATCGGGATCTTGCATTGCTACAATGGCTCGGGTCAACAGCTTCTTGTCACGGGTGTTCTCTAACCCCACCTTGCCACTGAAGATCATAGCAGTGACATTCTTCACAGGTTCCCTGAATGCGTGACGCGGGTTGGCATCCTGTGGCTCTTCGTCGTCTTCTTGCTGGTCGGCGGTCTTGTTCTTAGCCTTGGGATTGGGCCGGGGCTTCTTGTCCGAGGTGGACTTGACAAGTGCATCGGTCAAGACCCGGCACTCACCCATGGTATGGCCCTTGCCAGGATGCCAAGGACAGTCCTGGGCAAGGATTTTCTCCAGGACCTTGTCGTGGACCGGCTTCTGTCCTTTCACCGCGTTGACAGAGTCATCGTTACGGCCGCGGTTGCATTTCCCTCCACCATAATTGCCTTGACCATGGCGTTTGAAGGTCCGCTCGGCGTCTCGAGGGCCGGAGCCACGGTTGAAGCATTGGTTGCCACGACGATCCGCTTGCCGACGCGGTGGTCGGTCAGCATCGCTTTCTTCATCGAAGTCATCGTCCCGGTGATAGTTACGGTGCACTGGGCCGTCTCCACCTTGGTTCAAGCCATCTATTTGCCTTTTCATCCAGGTCATTGTTGCTTTGGTTGGAATAAAAAAACGGTAATAGGAAACTCAGTCTAAGTCCTCAGCGCCGCGTGGCAACTTGAGGTGGAGTCACCCCAGGCGATTAGGGTTTCGTCCTTCTCGTCCTTCCCTAACTCTGATCATCGCTGATCTGGGTTCTAAAGTCCATAGATTCACCCACCCCCTGAGTCCACTGATCTTCTCCTACCTGGAGCCTAAACCCCATCTGCTAGCCTAGGGTTTGTTCGCATGGGGAGGAAGGTTTTTGGTGGTCGTCGATGGAGATCGGGATCCAATGGATCCCAAGGAGGATGGAGTGGCGGGTCTGATGAAGAAGCTGAGTTTGTCAGAGCAGGAGAAGAAGGGCATCAAGATCGGGCGCTCGGTGACGGCGGACGAGGGTTTTGGAGATCGGAAGGCGGTGGTCAAAGTGCTGTCAGAGAAACCTGCTAGGGCAGATGCCCTAGAATCAACACTGGGGCGTGTTTGGTGTCTGATCCGGGGGGCGGAGGTCAAAGATCTTGGAGATAACAGATTCATGCTCACCTTTCACCAGGAGTCGGGGAAGAGAAAGGTGATGGATGAGGGACCGTGGATGTTTGGGAAGGAACTGGTAGTGGTGGCGGAGTTTGATGGAGGAAAAACCATAGATGAGGTGGAGTTCAACTTGATCTCAATTTGGATCCGTATTCAGAAGATGCCACTAGGTCTGATGACGAAGGCAGTGGGGGAGCTGATCGGTGAGATGGTGGGGAAGGTTTTGGCTGTTGATGCTGATGAACACGGCCGAGCAGTAGGAGAATTCTTGAGGGTTAAGGTGAGGTTGGACATTCGAAAGCCTCTGATGAGAGGCGTCATGCTGGATGTCGGAGAGGGGGATGAAGAAAAGATGAAGTGGTGCCCATTGGTATATGAGTATCTTCCTAATTTTTGTTATATTTGTGTATTAATTGGTCACATTGACCGAGCTTGTCCAGAATATACACAAAAAAGGGACAGTCACAATTCAGCAGGAGCCTGAGGTTCATACCGAAGAAGAAGAGATATGGAGAAGAGTTCAAAGAAAGCCAAACCTGCAGCATTCCATGTTACCGTGGAAGGGATCTAGAGGAAAAGGTGCAGGGGTTTCTGGAAGTGGGGGGAGTAGTGAGAAGAAGGGGGGTGATAGTGGCAGCTGGAGGAAGGAAGAGACGGTGATTGGTGACATAGGGAAAGAGCATGGGGAGGAGAAGGAGGTCACCAGCCCTTTAAAGGAGACCAATCGTGTACCAGCAGGGGGGACTGTAAAGAAAGCTCTGGCCTTTGTGCCGACTATGGAACAAAATAAAGAGAAGGCACCCTCTGTACATGCAGATGTGAATAGTACCATAACCAAGGAGAAGGGGGACGTAGAGAAGAACAAGGAGCAGGGAGGCAAGGGAGAGGCCAAGGTAAGAGGGTTCAAGAGGCTTAAACGATCCCAGGAAGAAGGAGCGAAGGCCGAGTCTGCAATTAGCACTGGCCTTGGGGAAAAAAGAGGTCAGGAGCCGGAGGTTATGGACATTGATGGGGAGGACCGAGCAGCTAAAGTGGGGAAGTTGGAGGAGTCAGAGAAGGAGAAAATTTTGAATGCAGTGGAGCAGGCAGACCGGCTCTGTGGGGACCAATGAAGCTCTTGATTTGGAACTATCGGGGGTTGGGAAACTCCCGTGCAGTTCACGGGCTCTCGCGGTGCCAGGGCGCCGAGGGAGTGGACATTCTTTTCTTGTCGGAAACGAAACTAGATGAGAAGAGGATGATGTTTTTCAAAAAGAAGTTGAGCATGGCGAACATGGAGGTGGTGGATTGTGAGGGGAAAGGTGGTGGACTTGCTGTGTTGTGGAGGAGTGGAATTGATGTGGTTCTACAGAGTAAATCAAAGAATCACATTGATTTGGAGGTCCAGGAGACTGGCATAGACAAATGGAGATTCACTGGGGTTTATGGAGAGCCCGAGGTGAAGGAGAAAACTTGGGAGGTTTTGGGGTGGTTGAAGGAGCAGGATAAGGAGAAGCTTCCGTGGCGTTGTGCAGGAGATTTTAATGAAATCCCGTACCACCATGAGAAGGAAGGGGGTGCCTCGGTCGCAAGCTTGTTTGGATCGGTTTAAAAGAGCGCTGGAGCATTGTGAATTGGACGATTTGGGGTTCTCTGGTGATGTATATACATGGAGGAATAAACAGAATAAAGGCTCCACACATATCAGAGAGCGACTAGATCAGGCAGTGGCCAATGCAGAATGGCGCATGAAATTTCCCTTGATGCACGTCAAAAATGGTGACACCTATTATTCTGATCATAGACCTGTGGTGGTGGACACGGAGATGGTCCAAAGAAATAGAAGTAGTGGTAGAGGTTTTAAATTTGAGGTGAGTTGGGTTAAGGAGAATGGGTGTAGGAAAGCGATAGAGGAGGCATGGGAGGAGAGAGCAGCTGCAGGCTGTAGTTTAGGAGAAAACCTAAAAGGCGTGGCCTCAAATTTAAAGGAGTGGAGTGTTAATGTCCTGGGGGACTTGGAAAAAAGATCGAAAATGGCGAGAAGGGAGCTGGAGAAGTGGAGAAGAGAACCAATCAGCGATATGTTGGTTCAAAGGGAGGCGGTGTGGAGCTTTAAAGTAGATAGGCTAGAAGAACAAGTTTATCTTTATTGGAAGCAAAGGGCGCATGTGAATTGGCTGCAGTTTGGAGACAAAATTACCACATATTTCCATAATGCTTGTTGTTGGCATTTCTTAACGCAACCACCGAAGTATGGCAGCAATGCTAGAAATGCCGGGAGGGTAATTCTATAACTATTGGATATTCCGCAGCGCACTGAGAATGTACCGGCGTAGCATTTCACCGAGGAGTATTCCAAGGTTGTCAGTTTATATTTCTCAAAAGGGAAAGTCGTAGCTAGGAGTTAATAGGAGGAGGAGATCCAGGTGTCTATAATCTAGTATCACTAGTGGAAGAGAGATAAATGGAGTGTCTAGGAAGGTTGGTTCAATGAGTTAGCAAGAGAGTCTAGGAGGTAGAGTGATAGCTAGGTGGGAGGACAACGAGTGAGTGTGGAGTCCTATGACTTTGACTCTATGTCTGTGGATTAATCTGCTCTAGTAGTAGACACACACTAAAGTCGCTAATCCTAACTACTTGGCTGCTGGGAGGTCGATTGCAATAGTGAGACAAAACTCCTATCCTAGCGGACCTTTTTCTTATGGGTAGCCTATCAACCAAACCCGACAGTGAATAGAACCTAATGGGAAGTGCAGAGCTGTCACCTTCACCGCCGCCCGCTATTACACGTTAGAACATTGAATGGTGACATTCAAAGGTAGGTTCTAGCTTAAGCACCACGCTTACGATAACTCCTACAACCCAGACTAAGTATACGACCTAGCCCAAGCCCCGTATTACCGGCGAAGAACACAGCCAAATAGACAAGACAAACTTATCTAGTGTACAACTACTACAAGACAGACTAGGACACTACAACACTACTACTAGAATAGTATTGCACTAAGTAAATGCGAAAGTAAATACTCAGAGAAGTAAAGAAAAAGTAAATATATTAAGCACTGAAAGTCTTACAAGAGGAAGACATACCAGACTCTCTAGAAGATGACTCCGGAGACCCCGAGCTTCGCTCGACCCACTCCAACTCCCACACTACTACTACTACACTGGACTACATAGCTTCACATGGCTCTCAAGAGGCTTCTCATTGATGTCTTGAATGAAGGGGAGTGAGGGGGTATTTATAGTGGAGAGGTGGAGTAGGGGCTACTCCAAGTGGGAGGTGGAGTAGGGGCTACTCCATTGCCACATCATCGATCCGTGTGCTCCTCCCTTCTCCACCCCTAGATCCACCGACCTCCAAACCGCCTTAGATGGATGGCTGTGGGAATTTCCACATGGGAAATGTGGAGGATGTCGGTTGGAGCCAACCGACCTTGGGAGGGGCCCACCTGCAGGTCGGCTGACCTGAGGTTGGCAGACCTGTGGGTCCTGCTCCCCTTCTAGAAGGTCCTGATGTCGGTGGGAGACCAGGCCATGTGGCCGGCCACCAAAGCCAGGTCGGCTGACCTGGCATTAGGGTGCCTGGGCCACCTCTGGCTCCGTGGTGCTGTCCCTACCTGTCACGTGAAGTCTTGCTCGAAGTTGAGTTCGTTTGGTTCTCTGCTTGCTTCCATGTGGACCCATGGACCCATGTGCTAAGTGTTTGGATCGTTGAGAGGTAGCACACTTGGATCCAGGGGTTGGGAAGGTCTCCCTGGAGCATGGTAAGGACCATGCCATGGAGGTCAGCCCCTGATGGACCCATGTCCAGGTCGGTCGACCTGGATAATGGGGCCCACAGGGCTCATTTCCATCTTTCATGTATTTCACAAGCTAAGAGTACAAGTGGAGCTTTATTAGTGATAAATATTTTTATGTGATGCTTATCTTCCTTCCATCGAGCATTGTTGACGGGTTTCTGAGCATATGGAACTGGGTCTTATATCCCATCAACAAGATCCCCCAAGCTTAACCTTTGCTCATCCCGAGCAAATGATCATGATCAAGACTTGGTTCGATTGGATCAGGTATTATCACTAAGTTAACATCTCCCGGTTTTAAGAACAAAACCAGATATACACCATATGTGAGTCTCTGAAGACAAATCTCACAGATAGCTACAAGTAAGGGTAGTATCAGTGAACAATGCTTGATAAATAACGTATATAGTATAGAGAGATATACCCTTAGGTAGCAATCAATGAAAACACACTCCGATCTTTAGGTGTAGACTCTACTCCACTGGATCCAACTGACTGGTTGACAACAAGCCTAAACTTCTCCTGAGGTGTGGGGGAATAGCAAGAGTGAGTCCATGTCGAACTCCGCAAGTATAACATCAAGTGTAACCCCATAGCCACATGATAAAGTGAAACTGAACTAATGAATTGCACATAAACAATTTAAATGAACACATATTCCCTCAAGTTTTCCGGGCCATCCGTAATCAGGCACGGACGATAAATCGATTTAACTCGCGAGAGGTGTACCCTTTACCTGTGAGTCGTGATTCCCATTTGCTCGGGTTTATAACTCCCATGACACTTCCAAGGTGAATGAGCAGGGTCTCACTATAAAGCCACCCATAGGTTCGTCTAACAAGCTAGGGCCGCAGGGTCATCGGATGTAGGGAAACCCTCCTCCCAGAGTGGCACATTCCTACCCGGCTATACACACAATGGAGGAGCCGCCCTATACCCAACTCGCAGATCCTCTAACTCGCTAGAAAAGGTCCTATGAACAACTAGAGGTAGAGCCATATAGCCCTCACAGCGGCACGTCAAGTCCCAGCTTTTGCCAAAGGATAACATTCGTCTTTTATATTTATCTCATATTCACTAGTCAAGCTTACTAGATCATGGTCATAGAAAGAAAAACTCAAGCTATACTTGCCTTAAACTTCGATCCTTCTTCAACTCCTAAAACTTCATAGAATTGCTTCTCGACCTCCACTTCTTGTTGAGCACCAACTTTCAGCGCAAAGCTCACCGACTAGACACGATTATAGAACACCACACAAGCATCCGAGCAATTATACACGAAGCAAACATAGGACTATATTAGAAAAGTACACCAATCGTAAATAAACAGAAAGAAAGTTTATAAAACAACTCTACTCGTTGCTACGATCACAGAGACGTCAAGTTCACTGAAAACGGAGCTACGGCGGCGAAGACATGAGTTTTCAAAGATTTCTATGTAGACTAATAATGCATTAAATATGAGGTCAAAATCTAAAAGCTATAATATGAACTAAACAGTAGCACTACTGCGTAGCTTATGAAATTACGAATCCAACGCAATTTGAACGGGTCAAAACGGATTTAAAACGTAGAAGATATGAGATTTATAAGATGGATGGCAAAACTGTAAATAGTCTATCTCGTACCTTGGCTTCTGTATGGACACAGGCAGCATAATTGTTTGCGTGGGAAGGAAAATCCTCGGCCTCAGTTGGAACTTGGCGAGCTGGCCAACGGTGCCAGACCGTGCGGCACAAGCGAGTTGCTCGGCACACGAAGGATGGCAACCGCGGCACGCATTTGCGATCGGCGTAGAAGATGAACGGTGCCGAGAGCTGCCAGCTAGGGATAGATCATGGTGATGACGATGATATAAGGGAGGAGTAAATTGATCTACCACATAGGGATTCCAATCTAGGGACTCCCCTCATGATATTTTTGATGAACTTTGGCCAAAGGTTGGTACATATACATAGGGCGGAGAACTCCCCACATCTACATCAACTAGCGATATGGTGCTAATTGATGTTGCACCCTCCATCTTTACTAATAAGCCTAAATAAACAATAAAGCCCATTAGTAAATAAAGACATGGGCCTTTGGGCATTGGAAAAATTGAGAGATTTTATTATTTTTGGAATTAATTAATTTCATGAATAAAATAATTCTAGAAAGGTCTAGAATCGATTTTAAGCCATGAAAAATATTCCGAAGGCTCCAAAAATTCGAGAAAATTTTCAGAGACATTTTCGAACATGAGCAACTCAAATAAAATATTTAGAGCTCATATGAAGATATTTTAGAGCATCTAAAAATTAGATTAGGCTCATAGACAAGTGAGAATAATTTCCATAAAAAACTGGAAAAATCCCGAGAAGTTTATAGAGATTGATTGACGAAAGAGGAACTGAAATGAGTGTTTTGGATTATAAAGAAAAGATTAGGAAGGTTCAAAGAGAAGCTGAGCTAAGAAATAAGGAATTTGGATGTAGAAAAAAGATAAAAGGATGCCAAAGAAGGAGGACGATTGACCTATTAAACGGATTTTGAAAGCCTTTTCACTTTTGGTCAAAAACCACACATCACAAAAATATAAATGCACCAGCATGTATGTAAGAACAATGTTGCTACGCCTAGGATGAATTTTAATTTAATGAAAAATATTATTTTACCTAGGTTTTCATGAGCACAAAAATTCATAAATAAATCATTTTATCTCTAATTTTAAAAGTGCAAATTTTAGGGTGTTACAATTGTACCCCCCTTAAGATGAATCTCGTCCCGAGATTCGGAAGATGTTAATCGTAGAGATTGGGATACTCTGCCACTGAACCTTTCTTCACTGCCTTGAGTTGTACCATCTTACCGACAAATGATTCCACTTTGATATGCATAATTTTGTCCATACTCCTAATAACATGCTCGCTGATTCCAAGTCTTCGATGACACTCCAAACAACACGCACGTAGCTCCAAACCAATCCTCAATTAATTTCCAACTGTTAAACCATTACCCTTTTCCTTAAATAAGCTATTGCAGACCCGGGGTGCTAGCTTCCCTTGCACATCGCACTTATCATAAAGAACATCTTAAGAAGGTTGTGTGAACTTGACTATATGGCAAACCCTTGTCACTCTGACTCCAAATCATAATAAATTGTTTTTAGCATGTGCCACTATATCCCCTTTTCGCAACCTCATAACTGTACCATTGTATTGCAATGCTAGTTTACCCTTAACACAAACACTCTTCATCACTCACAAGGTCCACCTTACTGTCAATTGTATGACCAGCTCTTGTCCCCACAGATTCCACATTATATCTTAACATATTCTGCTATTTCCTTTTCAATCCATACTTTCAACTCTCCTATTTCCAACTTCAATAGACAATTGACTTTTGGGTCAAGTTCCTCAAACCTCAAACATAATTCTAATTTTTTTCACCAAATGATTGCATCCTCCAAATTGCCAAGGCATAAACCATGTTTGGGACCTGTGAGTTATGGCCCACTATAACTCCATATCATTCCAATTATAATGTCATTAGGTCAACATCAACTTAGTAATCATCCTTTGAGTTTCTTCTGATCGATCTTGATATTGCTCTTTACTTCCAAGTAAGAACCTCTATGCTCCACAATGGATAACTCGACATCTCATTAGTTGATTGGTCCAACTCATTCTTCATTCATTGACTTGATGCACAAACCTTCACTCCTCTTATATAGAATACCTCCACAATCCTGCAAAAACTCTTGTGTCCAATATTATAATGCCTCCAACGAACCTATTTTAGAACCTTACTATTCCAAAACAAAACTCCAAGTCACACTTATATCCTTGGAAGATATCTACAACATTAACTTAATTGAGCTCTTCTCCATGGTTCCACTACTAGAGATCACTTATCCAAGTAAATAACCCCATCGCTCAAAACTTACTTGCCATGCTTGGTGTAACATTATGTTTTGTAGGACCAGCTATAGAGAAATCCAACATCACACGCGTCTGTCATCAATGCCACTTATCTTGAGTTGATATATGTATTCTCGAGCTTCATGTAGATGAACCAACAAGTAGTAATTCTCAAGGAAAGGACACTTGCTCATGGATAGACCTCTCAACTACGGAGATGGTTGCTTCCTTCCAGGTAAAGTGCTTGAGTGCATAAAACTTTCGCCTTGCATCGTCTTCTTTGTGGCTACCCCCCTTAAGAAAAGACCAACAAGGGGAACCAATGGGTAGCTTGAATCTTCTTAGAGGTGAGTTTATTATCAGCATGTCCGCTTGTCATCCCAAAGAGACTCATATGCTTTGGCAAGAACTAGTAACTTGCAGTTCCTCGCGAGCAGAAAAATCAGCAGCGCAGTAAAACAGACATAACTTCAGTTCTGTTAACCCAATGATGTCGTTCTCTATACCATTGGAAAGATTATGAAATTCCCTATAACTTTCCTATAGAACATGTTTCCAGATTCTGCAGTTAAGTTGGTCGAATATACTCCACAACAGAAACTGTTCTATATTCCAGACAGCACAGATACACCGTTTTTGAATTTCATAGCTCTCAAAACAAAGTTGATATGGAGGTGGTCCTGCTGGCATTGGAAAGGTACAGATGTCTACTTTTTCCCAGAAAAATTTCATAACCATTGCTCCAATAGGTGAAAGGTTATGACCAGAACATCACCGACTGCTCCAGATTTCTGACAGCACAAACACATCACCTTGTGATTTTCATAACTGCCAAACCTGGGTAGCTTTGATGATGATTCTTACGCTCAGAGAAAGATATTGAAGTGTACTTTTGTCCATAATTTTCTCATGATTTTTGATCTTCCAAGATCAAAGATATGAACTGGTGAATACAGATTGCTCCGAAGGGACATGATAGGAAGAACAGGAGGGAATCAAAACCCAGCTGTCTATTCATTAGTCCTTATACCTTAGGCCTATAACTAAATGACATTGTGGTCAAAACCACAAGATCATTGCACTCATTACAAAAATCCAAACCAATCATTAACATAAGCACAAAGCAACTAAGCGCTCAAAGTTCACAAACCACACATGGAGACTGACTGACTAACTTCGCTACTAACGGTTTACTATATAGGGGGCACTGAATCCTACTTCCTAAACACAGTGTGTTTGCAGCAACATCCGAGGTAACATCCCTTGCGTGGGGTTGAGAGGGAATTGTCTTCCACTTCACTTATCACGAGTAATGCAGCTTGACTTCTCCACTCATCAAAGGCTTCTTCATAGTGTTTGCCGTGATATGCCAATAGATCTTGATGAGCAGCATCAGATATTCCAACATGCATTTTGAGATGATTAGCGAGAGATGAGTGAATGATTCCACAACACATGATCCAGTAAATTGATTCCTTCTGGTGACGTGTGCTTCTGTGCTCTAGTGATCCTTATACTTCGGATGAGTCCACGTTGTGCATCTATACTCAACCTCAGCTTGTTGACCAGGATAGTGATTTTGCAGCAAACACTTCAATCGCGGATGGAAGAAACTTCACTGCTATAGGCCGTGTTGATGTACTCCTTGCACCAACAAGTATGAGTCTCTAGTAAGGCAGGATGAGCTTCTCCATTTTGCGATTCTATTAGAGCATAGTTCCATCTAGTGAAGCATGGTTCTCCAAAGCTGGTGCAAGCGGCCTTCTTGTTACCAACCATATAAAGAGAGAAGACTTAGATAATGAGACCAAGGTTTTCGTAACGGAGTAGGGACAAAAGTGAGCATATCTTTTGGAAAATAGCAAAGTTAGAGAGATAGCAAGAAATCAACAAGGATGAGAACAAAGGCTTTCAAACAAGCATCAAGGAGGAGACGAATATGAAGGATAGAGATAAAATAGAGAAGAAAATGTCAAGGTAGGTAAAACAAGGTTGTCTACCAATTCCAAAACACTAAATACCCGGTTTTAAGAACAAAACTAGATATACACTATATGTGAGTCCTAGGAGTCAATTTCCACATATAGCTACAAGTCAAGGGTAGTATCAGTAAACAATGCTTAAAAATAACGTATAGTAAAAGAGAAATATACCCTTAACTAGGTAGCAATCAGCGGAAAGACAACTCCGATCTTCACGTAAGGACTCCACTCCACTGGATCCAAACTGACTGGTTGATCACAAGCCTAAACTTCTCCTGATGTGTGGGGGAATAGCAAGAGTGAGTCCATGTCGAACTCCGCAAGTATAGCAACAAGGCAGTATAAACCATAACCACATGATCAATGTAACATAAGTAATGTAGAGCGTAAACGGTGAGCAATGAGCATGTTAACAATCAAAAGTCATCATCTTAATGTAGGGAGTCAAGGCCGCTCGTGTCCTTGAGCAAGGCTAGTATACCAGTTTAATAAACTCTGCACAGAGGTGTACACTTTCACTGTGAGTCGTGATTTACCCTTTCGCCCGAGGTGATCAGCCTCTTAGCCCACTACCAAGGAAGGCCGACAGGGTTCACTATGAAGCTTTTCAAAGGTTCATCTAACAAGTTAGGGTCGCTAAGGTTTCCTCAATAAAAGCATGAACCCTACCCGGGATCATACAAGGCGAGCCCCTCTTGTGCCCTTTCGGGTAACCACTAACAAGCTAGAAAAGGTCCTCATGCGAGCTAAAGCCGAGCCATATAGCCCTCACGGTTGTACTATAAATCCGGAGGTTCTCTTACGAGATAAATCCTCAAGTTGCTAAAAAGTCATTTTTATCGTTTGTTGCTTAAACATTAATCAAGTTACAAGATCATGATCACAGAAATAAAACCCAAGCTATACTTGCCTTGAACTTAGATCCTTCTTCAAATCCCAAATCATTGTAGCACTGCCTCTTGATCTTCACTTCTTGGTTGCCAACGTAAAGCTCACCGACGGGACACAGTCAAAGAGCACCACTCAAACAATCTAAGCAATCATACACGAAGCAAACAATAGGACTAAATTAGAATACTACACCAATCATAGTAAAATAGTTTGAAAAGCTTTTAAAACTAATCTACACGTCACTACGATCACACGACGTAAAGATCACTCGAAATCGGAGCTAGAACGAGAGAAGTTATGGGTTTTACAAGATTTTCTATTATAAAATAATTGAATTTAATTCAAACTCAAAATTCAAAAGTTGCAAATAGATCTAAAAGTGGTACTAACAGGTAGCTGTCGAGATAATGATTCCAATGCATCTTGAATGACTCGATTTGGAGCTAAAACGACGAAGTTATAAACATTTGAAATCAGTGGCAAATCTGTAAATAAGTGAAAACGTATTTTCGAAACTGAACAGAGCAGATTACGCTTTCCAAAGTAGAAAGCATACTTTAGAAAAGGCACAAAGGGCTCTTAAAAGAATAGAGTAAAGGCCAGGGGGTTTTCTGGAAAGATGGCGGCCGAAGGGGTACGGGCCGATTCCGGCCGTTGGATCTGAGTTTGGCGGCCTAGATTAGAAGGCCGAGAGAGGAGGAGAGCGTCCCACCGGGGAAGACGACCGGGACGGCGGCAGCCATTGCCGGCGGCGAGCCGAGCTCACCGACGAATCTGGAAACCGGCCCTAGAGGCCACGGTTTGCCTCGGAACTTGGTGCAAACGGAAGAGGAGAGCTAGGGGGTCTCACCAGAGTCGAGGATGGGAGCCAAGGTGGGCTGTGGGCGACGGACGGCGAGCAATGGCGGCGAGCTCTGACCTGCGAAGTTCGGCGAGACGCCAGGATTAGTATAAGGCACAAAATTGACCAAAGGTGAGCTTGGCGAGTTCGTAAGACCGATAGGAAGCTCGGCGACTTGCCGATTATGGAAACGGAGCGGCGAGACGGTGAGCTCGAGCTTGAGCTTGGCGGCGGCGGAAATTAGGGTTGCGGTGGCGGTTGTTGCAGGCGCTGGTGGCGGTGGTGCTTGGCGCTAGGGTTGCGAGGGTGTTGGTGAGCGTGAAGCGGCGCGGACGGCTGCTATTTATGGCCGGGAGGCACGCCAAGGTGCGAGGACGCGGCGTCGGGATGGAACCGGACACGGCCGTCGTGTCCCATTCGGACACGAGCTGGAGGAGGGGGCTGACCAGCGGGCCCGGCAAGTTAGCGAGCGGGCGAAAGAAGGAAGGCGCGCTGCGCTGCGGCTTTAGGCCGGCTGGGTTGTGCTCCACTTCGCCAGCCCGAAGGAGATGGCGCACGGGCCAAACCAGGGAAATGAATGGCCAGCGGCCTAGGAGAGAGAGAAGAGGGAGTGGGCCGGCTGGAAAGGAATGGCCAGACGGCCAGGGAAAATGGAAACAGGCCGAACAGGCCATCGGGCCGAAAAATAGGAAAAGGAGGAGAAGAGGTAGCCCGGCTGGGCTGGGCCGGATGAAGAGGAAATAGGCTACTTGGCCGAATTGAGAGGAGGAAGGAGTGGGCCAACTGGCCAGCTCGGGCCAGGAAAGGAGAGAAGGCAGGTGGGCTACCGATAGCTTGCTGGGCCAGAATGAAGGAAAAGGCAGGCCAGCCAGGCCAAATGCCAGGATAGAGTGAGGAGGGAAAAAGAAAACTCTTTTCTTTTGTTTAAACCTTTTCCAAAGGAGTTTTCAAGTAGATTTTGAAACCCTTTTGATTTCAAACCAAAACCAAACATCATACAATAAAACAATGCAGCTGCATGTATGCTCAAGCATGTTGCTAGCCACTAAGATGAATTTTAATTTAGCAAAAATATTATTTTTCCTAGGCTTTCATGAGCATAGAAATACATAAATAAATCATTTTAACACTATTTTTAAAAGTGAAAAATTTGGGGTCAGCCCCTGATGGACCCATGTCCAGGTCGGTCGACCTGGATAAGGGGGCCCACAGGGCTCATTTCCATCTTCCATGTATTTCACAAGCTAAGAGTACAAGTGGAGCTTTATTAGTGATAAATATTTTCATGTGATGCTTATCTTCCTTCCATCGAGCACTGTTGACGGGTTTCTGAGCATATGGAACTGGGTCTTATATCCCGTCAACAAGATCCCCCAAGCTTAACCTTTGCTCGTCCCGAGCAAACGATCATGATCAAGACTTGGTTCGATTGGATCAGGTATTATCACTAAGTTAATATCTCAATAGTACTAAGTGTACAACAAAGAACTTCTCCTTGAATGGAAAAATTAGCAATGTTAACACACCAATATTACTTTAGCACTCATGGGGCTTATGGCATTAACTTAGTCTTGGGACGTTGAAAGATAGAACAGCTTTGACTAGAGCATCTACTTTTCTCATTCTTTTAGCAAGTTTCATGCCAGAGGTTTTGACAAGTTTTTCAAAAGAAGTCTTAATATTCCTCATATGGTTTCTCTCAAGTCACTCGAGTGGTGTATGAATCCTCACCAAGGCACATCAAGTGTTTGCCTTTTTCAAAACATCCTACCTCTAAAAGGCTTTATGTAGAGCTCAAAGTAGGTATGGTAAGGAATAGCATACTCACATTGCATGTGTTGTCATGTTAAGAAACTTGGACCTAAGAAGAGAAATGTCATACCCCCAGATAAAGATGTGGAAATGGAATGAATGGAATAATGAAATGTGATGGATGGTGAAGTAATGGAGAGATTGTATGGTGGATGGGGTTGCTCCTTTATTTGATTCTATCTCTCTCTTTACTTTCTATTGAGACAAGGCTAGCTCTCTCTTTTTTTTTCCTTTTTTTAAGTAAAGGATTTGTCTACGGAGTAGATGCCTAGCCTTTTTGGGATGTGTTTCATCTAGCAATTGATAACTGAGAGAGGATTTCTAACATTTGGAATATGGAGCAACCCATTTGGTAGAGATGGTGGATATGGAGGTGCGTACTTCTAGTGTAGAAGTAGCACAAAAAATGATGGTATGGATGGAGATGCATACTTCCAGTGTAGAAGTAGCATACGAATGGTTGCGTACTTCCGGATTAGAAGCAGCATATTTGGTGGCGTGTGTAATCTTGATCTTAGGAGCATGACAAACCTCTAACACAGGTTCTACAAGACTTAACGAGACTCAATGCAAGCGAGTAGCTTATGTAGAAGGCTTTTGATCATACAATGTATATATGGCCGTGGTATGAATTTAATACCATTGAGGAACAATTAAGTTTTTATTCATTTAAAATAAATTCTCTGGCAATCATGCATGCTTAGAACAATAGTATAGAGCTCTTATCTCAACTATCTCATATCTCACAACAACTTAGACTTTATTTTAGCACTCGCAACCCACTAAGTGATCAAGTTCATGATGGTTAAAAGTGCTAAGTAATCCAAACATAGAGAAGTGCTAAGTTGTAAACAAGCACTAGAGAAACATTAACTAGCAATTTCATCATCAATTCCATAGGAAGAATAGCACACATGAAGCATGAGGGAGATAGATAAACCTTTTGGTGTTTTTATTATAATCAAATTTTTATTTTATTTAGAATGCAATAAAGTAAACAAAAGAAAATGCAAGATAGAAGACATACCTTGGATAGACTTACCTTAGTGGGGGAGAGGATCTCCCCCAAGCTTGGCTTTTGCTCATCTTGTGTTGTCAAAGAGTTTGGGTGTTTTGTTGAGCCAAGCCTAGTGTTGTCGATGAGTTCTCCCATGTCCATCTCTTGATGGCGCCTCTCTCTGCCCGATGGGTAAGGAATGCGCACTCTTGGAGTGTGCTATGGACATGGAGGTCTCCATATGGACCTAGAATTTCCATGGAGCTTGCCTCATCGTCTTCTTCTACATCTTCACCTGCAAGATTCTGCTTGTTCCTACAACACTTTGGCTTCTTGCCTCTCGGTCCAGTTTAATGGTTAGTGCTCCGAGCGCATATAGCCGTCGTTTCTCACAAGAGCAAGGAACTTTGGCTATATGGCCCGGATAAATGATTTTTAGTTCATCCATTGGACCTTAACTTAGCTAATGAGAACATCCTTGTTTGTAACACCACTAGCAGAGACAATTGAAAGTATGTGATCTAGCCAGCCCGTTGAATGATGTGAAGTGAATGGAACTTTCATACTTAAGGGAGTTTAGCCAAAGGTTCAAAGCAGATTAACAGGTGAAACTTTTATCTTTCATACCATGGCATAGAGTAGTTTTTAAGTTCATCATCACTTTTAGAGTATAGACTCTAACACCAGGAAGAAGAATAAGACTTGTGTAGCAATGAAGAAGGCGCAAGGTAGGATTGCGGAATTGTTGGGGTTCAGGATGAGAGCACTCATCAGAGCCAGAAATTGCTTTCTTAAAATCATCTTTTTCTAAACCTATGAGTGGCGTGGTCTAGATCAAGATTGCATTTATGATCATACTCTAAAGCAATATTCAAGGTGCTCTAATTTAAACCAAGTTCAGGAACTTGCAAAAATCCTTCCTACCAATTGTATTAAAGATGGTATTAAATTCCACCTTCATACCTATGCGGTCCAAGAGGGCCGGATCAATGATGATCGTGTGTGCGAATCTGCTTGGCTTGCAGCTTCTTGATTCAGCATGAGGCCGCTCTCGGACTTCCTTATTCTTAGCAGAGGTGCACATGGCACCTTTGAGGAGAATAACTTCTTCACCTAACTGCACAAAGTGACATAACACAAGGACACACTAGGGCGACAAAGATTAGCGTTAGCATTAGTCCTGCCAAGTGTTACTGGTCCTTGCGGGGCATAGTAACTTCCACAGCAAGGTGTGCTAGTGGGTAGTGACACACCACACTTGCTCTTGAGCAAGACAAACTTCTATTGCCACTAGAAGGAAGGCTCACAATGCAAAGGCATTAGCAGGGGGAGGAGAGCAAGTGAGCAAGGGTGCTGGTGACCAACTTTATGGGTCGGTCGACCTAGACCCTCTGAGAATTTTGTAGTGTGGCTCCAGCAGCAAGCTGGTGGATGGTTGTATGTAGATCGAGTGAGGATGTTGGGTGGCCATACCACAGGGCGGCCGACCCAAGTTCCTCCTCCATTTCAAAAAACAGCACCACCATGAGCATGGGTAGGATGAGTAGATCAAAAACCATATGCTGGCTGCCTATCTCCTGGGTCGACCGACCCAGGATGCTCCTCCCCTTACTATGTGCCAAAGTGGGAGGTGAGTAGAGGTCACTCTATGTTGGGTGCACTCCCAACATGTCTCTCTCTCTTTCTTTCTTTCTCTCTTTGGGAGCATGCTCATGGCATCACTCTTCTTGAAGTGAGTGAGGGATAAGAAAGAAGGCAAAGGCAAGCTTCTACTTATCCTAAGCTTAGAGAGAGAAGGGAAGGCAATGTGAGCTCAAGATGATTCTGAGTGTGGATTTGGGCTCACACCGCAAGGGTGTTCACATGGGGAGAAGGGCAAATGGTGGAGTCCCAAAGCTAAGGTCGGCCGATCTCCCCTAAGCACAACTGAATGTTCCATTGGACTATGAGCAGGGAATCCTGATGAATCCATGAAAACATCTCTGAATTGGCACAAAGTGGGGGTCGGCCGACCCCCAAGCTTGGCCTCTCAACACTCTCAACCTTTTGCCATGAAATTCCAGGAGAGTGAAGGCTAGGTGTGGATCAGAGGTAGTGATATTTTTAGTGATTCCCTAGTCTAGTGCTTGATGAATGATAGAAGATGATTGGCAGAAGTGGGGACATGGCTCAAGTGATTCCCATGGACCATGGGGGCACTCAAGCATGCCTCGTTGGCCACTTTGCAGATGTGAGCTGGTGGTTTGGTCCCAAGGTGAAAAGGGGTATCTATGCTTAGAGTGATGGACCAAGGGACCACTTCTTTCAACGTTTGGCTAGCATAGTTTGTACAGGATTCCTACGTGAGGTGAGTAGAAGACAACAGGGTGTCAATGGGGTTCATGTGCGGGTCGGCCGACCCACACTTGGAAACCCCTTGAGCATCCAAGTGTTGTCCCTAAATCTACACATCTAGCCAAAGTGAAAGAAGCATGAGTGGGCCCAATGGTGGGGTCGGCCGACCCCATCATTGGTGATCCACCAACTCAAAACCTTAGTGCAAGTTGCTCTTTGAGGTTTAGTGGCTCTTGCTTAGCTGAATGGAATGGTGAGTTTCTTCATCTTCTTCGCTAAAGCAAGAGATGAGAGTGAGGGGGTCTAGCTCCTAGGGTGCAAGTTGACAGTTTCCTGTCTTTCTTTTCTTGTAACACTCATCCTAGAGCTATATGATCACACATACCAGAAGCTGGAAGGAGGTGGGCCCAACCACTGGGTCAACCGACCCATGGGTGGCCTCCCCCAAGCTATGGTAACACTCTCAAGCAGCAAGCCAACTAAGTGCACTAAAAGTTCTTTGCTTAAAGCTGCAGAGTTTGCCAAGCTAGCTTCATCTAGATGTTCAAATAAGCCTATGAAGCTATAAATGTCATGATTTTTAGATTTTAGCCTGAGCAAGTCATGAACATGGCATGGCAAGGTAGTGGGGCAAAGTTGGCAGGTGGGTGGCACCAAGGCTGGGTCGGCCGACCCAGCCATGGGCCCTACCTGCGCCCCAAGTTGCTTAGCAAGTTAAGCAAAAGGTTTTCTCATCATCATTTTTTATGCAAGATGACTAAGTGTTAAGTTGAAATAAATGATGCGAGAGGTAAGAGTAAACATGCAATTGGAAAGGGAAATATTTTTGGGTTTTTGGTTATGGCTACTACTACACTAAGCTTGAGAAGGCTTGGAACAATAAAGAGAGGAGAGAAGGCCAAGTGAGCTCGAGATGAATTTGCTGGTTACAATGTGGGATTGAGCTCACATTGGGGTGCTATTTATAGGGGTGAAAGGGCAAGGCAAGGCCACCCAAAGGGCAGGTCGGCCGACCTGGCCCTGGCCCCTATGAAGCATTTTCTCACTTTGGACAAGGAATCTAGCCTCGTGTTTGCAAAATGTCACAAACATTGGACCATAACCCTGGTCGATCGATCAAGGGTTGTGCCCCCCACCACTTTTGTCATGCTATGTCAGGTTGTCTGGTAAGGATGGTGGTGGTCATGGTCCAAAGTTGCTGCTAGTTGCTTCGGATTCCTATGTTTAGTGTTTGGTGAAAGAGAAAAGAAGAAAGCAAAAGTGGAGACAAGCATCAAAGTGATTCCCATGGACCATGGGGACACTTAAGCATGCATTGCTACTCCCTATGCTGGCTTTGGCTGGTGGCATGCTTCCTAAAGCATTCAAGATGCTTAAAGTGGCATCCTAAGCTAAAGTCATGAGCAATGGACCATCTCTCCTCAAATTCTGGCTAGTGTGGTGGGCATAGGATCCTTGGTTGTCATTGGGAGGCAGCAGGGTGCCTAGTGGCACCAAGTCCAGGTTGGTCGACCTGGGCTTTGGAGCCCCAGGGCATCCTATGCTGCTCCTTGGATCCCTGCTTCTAGCCAGAGTGAAGAGAGAGGTGGTGGACCCCACATGACAGGTCGGTCGACCTGGCCATGGTGGCCCCACCAGCTCAACTTTTCTTTAATCACTCTTCTCAAGTTTTATTACCTATGTCTAACTTATTTTGTCAAAATAAAATATGCAATTTCAAAAGTAAACATGCAATTGAAAGGGAAATGCAGAATTGAAATGCACGAAGTAAATATGAGATAACTACTAACATACCTGGTCAGCAGAGGGCTCCATGTTTTAGGTCCATAGAGCAGGACCTCTCCATTGACAATTGAGCTTGAATGTGCATCATTCCATCCTGGAGATGGATGGGGATGATTGCACTTTGCCATACCATCGAGATCTCCATCTTCTTGATCAAGGTTTCATTCAATGATCACTGCATTTGTGAATTTCTCTCAAAGACTTACCCTCATGGATTTGAACTTCCTGTAGGGGTTAGTCTAGACATACAACCAAAGTCTACACTAGAAGTTTTGGTTCAATTAATCAAACTTGACTCCATGTCTTATTTGATTAAGGTAGGTAGATTAAACTAAGCACCACGCTTAATTTAAAGGGCCTATGGAAGCACTCTTAAGAAGTACAACCAAACCAAGACTTACTAGGGTGGAAAATGGAAGTTGGAAAATGAAGCACATAGATTCACAACAGGGGTGAGATTGAATGACAAATCGAAGAACCATTTTTTTTGGTTCTCACATTCCTTGGATCAATTTATCACTCTCAATCTATGATTGGATTATGAGTGATGGAGTCTTTTCGTCACTAATGATGGGAAAGTTTTTCTCTTGATGGTGACTTCTTCTTTGTTGGTGTAAAACTGTCGCTTTGCCTTTCCCAATAGCGAGAATGGGAAAAAGCGAGGATAGATGGCTTTTGTGGAGACATTCTAAATGGTGAAGGTCCCACACACCTATAGGAAGTGTTGGAGATGGGCATTGGCATTCCCGTGTGGCTTCCCACAAACGGGTTGGCTTGCACCACATTGATAAGCACAGACTCAAAAGTTGCATCCCCAAGCTAAGCTGCGAACCCATGGTGACATAGTCAGCCAACGGCGTAGAATAGTCAGGGATGATCTTTTGGGTCATGGCTTCCTTGATAACTGGTGCAGAGCCTCCGTCCTTGAACGGGTTTAGGTTCGAATGAACCTTGGAGGTGGAACTTGACAATGTCTAGTTCTCCTCAACAACTGTTCATGCACCGTCTAGCTTCAAGATAATGAGAAGCAAGACAGGTAGGGGGTAAACCCCTAACACTAATTGATAACTAGATTGGTCATTGACCCTGGATTCGATCCTATTAAAACTCCTAGGCTGACGCTTTCCCCGGCAATAACGCCAGAAATGCTTGTTGGCATTTCTTAACGCAACTACCAGAAGCATGGTAGCGACACTAGAAATGCCAGGAGGGGTAATTCTATAACTATTGGATATTCCGCAAGCGTACAGAATGTACCGCTGTAGCATTTCACCGAGAAATATTCCAAGGTTGTCGATTTATATTTCTTCCGAGGGAAAGCCGTAGCTAGGAGTTAATAGGGGGAGGAGATCTAGGTGTCTATAATCTAGTATCACTAGTGGAAGAGGGATAAACGGAGTGTATAGGAAGGTTGGATCAATGAGTTAGCAAGAGAGTCTAGGAGGTAGAGTGATAGCTAGGTGGGAGGACAACGAGTGAGTGTGGACTCCTATGACTTTAACTCTACGTCTGTGGACTAATCTGATCTAGTAGTAGACACACACTAAAGTTGCTAATCTTAACTACTTGGCTGCTGGGAGGTCGACTACAATAGTGAGACAAAACTCCTATCCTAGCGGACCTTTTTCTTATGGGGAGCCTATCAACCAAACCTGAGAGTGAATAGAACCAAATGGGAAGCGCAAAGCTGTCACCTTCACCGCCGCCCGCTATTACACGTCAGAACATTGAATGGTGACATTAAAAGGTAGGTTCTAGCTTAAGCACCGCGCTTACGCTAACTCCTACAACCCAGACTAAGTATACGACCTAGCCCAAGCCCCGTATTACCGGCGAAGAACACAGCCAAATAGACAAGACTAACTTATCTAGTGTACAACTACTACAAGATAGACTAGGACACTACAACACTACTACTAGAATAGTATTACACTAAGTAAGTACTGAAAGTAAATACTCAGAGAAGTAAAGGAAAAGTAAATATATTAAGCACTGAAAGTCTTACAAGAGGAAGACATACCAGACTCTCCAGAAGACGACTCCGGAGACCCCGAGCTTCGCTCGACCCACTCTAACTCCCACACTACTACTACTACACTGGACTACATAGCTTCACATGGCTCTCAAGAGGCTTCTCATTGATGTCTTGAATGAGGGGGAGTGAGGGGGTATTTATAGTGGAGAGGTGGAGTAGGGGCTACTCCACTGCCATGCCATAGATCCATGTGCTCCTCCCTTCTCCACCCTTGGATCCACCGACCTCCAAACCGCCTTAGATGGACGGCTGTGGGAATTTCCACATATGGGAAATGTGGAGGATGTCGGTTGGAGCCAACCGACCTTGGGAGGGACCCACCTGCAGGTCGGCCGACCTGAGGTTGGCTGACCTATGGGTCCTGCTCCCCTTCTAGAAGGTCCTGATGTCGGTGGGAGACCAGGCCAGGTGGCAGGCCACCAAAGCCAGGTCGGCCGACCTGGCATTGGGGTGCCTGGCCCACCTCTGGCTCCGTGGCGCTGTCCTTACCTGTCACATGAAGTCTTGCCCGAAGTTGAGTTCGTTTGGTTCTCTGCTTGCTTCCATGTGGACCCATGGACCCATGTGCTAAGTGTTTGGATCGTTGAGAGGTAGCACACTTGGATCCAGGGGTTGGGAAGGTCTCCCTAGAGCATGGTAAGGACCATGCCATGGAGGTCGGCCCCTGGTGGACCCATGTCCAGGTCGGTCGACCTGGATAATGGGGCCCACAGGGCTCATTTCCATCTTCCCTGCATTTCACAAGCTAAGAGTACAAGTGGAGCTTTGTTAGTGATAAATATGTTCATGTGATGCTTATCTTCCTTCCATCGAGGACTGTTGACAGGTTTCTGAGCATATGGAACTGGGTCTTATATACCGTCAACACTTGTTCGACAAGGAGATGGAGGAATAGGTTAGGTGATATGCGAAAAGATGATGGGAGTTGGGTGGTGGAGGAAGGGGCGAAAAAAGAGTTTATGTCTAATTACTATGCCCAGCTTTTCAGGTCCAGTGACCGTCCTACTGAGGAGCGTATGCAACTGCTGTTGGATGCAGTACAACCCAATGTGACGGCAGATATGAATGCTGTGCTCATGGCTGACTTCTTAGCTAGGGAGGTCAAAGAGGCGCTTGATGCGATAGGAGATTTGAAAGCGCCGGGACCAGATGGCATGCCACCTTTGTTCTTCAAAGAATACTGGGACATAGTTGGCGAGCAACTAACAAAGGATGTGCTAACTGTCTTGAGGGGTGGACAGATGCATCAAGGGTGGAATGACACGATCATCTCCTTAATCCCAAAAGTTGATCATCCACAGAGAGTGACTAAGTTAAGGCCAATCAGTTTATGCAATGTGGTGTATAAAATTATATCAAAGGTGTTAGCGAGCAGGCTACGGGTTGTTCTTCCTGATCTGATTACCCCAAATAGAGTACCTTCGTTCCGGGACGGTTGATATCGGATAATATTCTAATTGCTTATGAGATTACTCATTACTTGATGAATAAAAGGAATGGAAAGGTGGGTATGCAGCGATCAAATTGGACATGAGCAAGGCTTACAACAGAGTGGAGTGGTGCTTCCTGGAAAAAATGATGAGGAGAATGGGATTTGATGAGAGGTGGATAGCCCTTATAATGAGATGTGTTACAGCAGTTAGGTATCAGGTTAAGGGGCTTTAGGCAGGGGGACCCTTTGTCCCCCTATCTGTTCTTGTTGTGTGCTGAGGCATTTTCAGCATTGTTGAAAAAAGGAGAAGAAGATGGGTTAATTGCAGGGGTTAAAGTCTGTCATAGTGCTCCAAGCATTTCACACCTATTATTCACCGATGACTCTCTAATTTTGATTTGAGCGAGTGAAGGGGATTGCTTGCACTTACAGAGTATACTCCAGTTATATGAAGAGTGTTCAGGTCAAGTCATAAATAAAGCCAAGTCTGCTATTCTGTTCAGCAAGAATACAGGTCAAGAGGATAAAACAGTGGTATGTGAGCTATAGCAAGTTACTAAAGAGGCCATGAATGAGAAGTATCTAGGTCTCCCGATGCACGTGGGGAAGTCCAAAATGAACACATTTGATTATCTGAAAGACAGGATATGGAAGAGAATGCAAGGTTGGAATGAAAAATTTTTATCATGGGCTGGGAAGGAAATCCTTATTAAAGCGGTAGTACAAGCAATCCCAACCTTTGCAATGGGCTGTTTTAACCTCACCAAGAACCTTTGCGATGAAATTGGGGCCATGATTTGTCGTTTCGGTGGAACCACCGGGAAGGGAAAAATAAAATACACTGGTTGAGCAAAGATCAAATGATGAAACCAAAGGGAGATGGGGGACTTGGTTTCAGAGATATCCACTGTTTTAACCTGGCTATGTGTTGATGTCTATTAAGTGCCACTGAAATAAAGAGGGTTACGTAAGCGCTGAGAATATATCATCGTAGCATTTTAACCGGAGTAATCCGGGTATCGTTATTTATAATTTTACCACTTTGGGAAGGGAATGCACTTGGATAATGAGTGATGAGCAATGCACATGCGATAATGGAGAGCTTAACCTTGTACGTATCGATCATCTTATACGGGGTAAGTGTCACATAAAATATAGGAATGAATGATAAATGACATAAGATAAATGAGAGCATTTAGCCACATAAAATAATAGTACGACCATCTCAACTTAGCACTCTAAGCTTATAACACTAGCATGGACTAGGACGATCTAGGGTATAATCCTATGTTATTCTAACTATAAAGTCAAAGCATACAATGATTAGTGCAAGAACATCTAGCAATCATGGCGGAAAAGGTTACATCTATGCATAGTGATATTACCGAGAGAAGACAAGAGGCATAGCACCGACTTCAATGTAATAGGTTTGTTACGCTAGACCTATACTCGGGAGAAGGGCTACAAAGGACTCAACAGGGCTTGTCACTCCCGCGATCTACCTCACGATCCGGAATATAGGGTGCAATCGCGAGATAAATACGGTATAGGCACCATGCCCACACAATATCTATCACTCACCCATTGGCCTAATAAGCAAGCGCTATACGATCCTATGCATAAACATAATTCTAGTCCAACTATGCTAAACATATAATCAAAGTAAACTAAGAACGATATAATTGAGAACATAATCAAATAGAGCAAAGTCAAGTCTAATATAATAGAATAGAATAAAGTACTACTCATAGTATCATGAACAATGATGAATATTACAAGAATGTAGAGGGGAATTACCAAGAACTCCGACAGATCCGGACTCCAAGCTAGGCTTGATTCCCTCTAGATCTATTCCTATGTAGCTATGCTACTAAACTATGGAGCTCTAATTGAGATGGTGGCTCTGGCTTCTCTGAATCCTCTCAGATGAATGAAGAGAGAATGAATTCTAGAATGAATTAGGGTTTCACCCGGGGGGCCGGGGGCTCGAATATATAGTCCCCTAGGATGAACCACAGCCCTTGGATCAAACCGACCTAAATGGACGATAATTATTTATCCTCAAAGGCGGTGGAGGCAGGATCCGCGAGACTCGACGTGATTGGTCGAGGTGGGGAGTTGGCCGACTCCCCCCCTGGGTCGGCCGACTGGCCAGCCTGCCAGGTGGGACCCAGCCTTCAGGGGTCGCCTTCTGGAGTCTTCTAGATTATACTTTTTCACCCGTTCGGTCTTTATCTCTATGTAATCATGACATGTGGGCCCCCTTTGGTTCTCTTTCGATAACCCCCTGAGAAATAGACAATCACCAAAACTCGTGGAATTACGTCGGTGTAACCCCTATATCTAACAGGTGAACTCATATTAGTCCTTTCTCTTGCTGCGTTGACGGCATAAAATTGATACTTAACGACCGTCAACAAACTCCCCGAGCTTACCTTTTGCTCGTCCCTGAGCAAAGATAGACTCAGTGATGGATCAGGAGTTGCTACAATGCTTTCACTCCTCATAAGTACATATGCGTTCAAACAAGAACTCTCCTCCGGATTAGAGTGAACTATTCTGACTCAAAACTCACTCATATTACCTTTCACCAAGGGGCTTGTAACCGTCACTTGGGTCTTGAGTAGTTGAAAGACAGAACGGTCAAGTCAAGCGCCATGTTTCTCGCTCTTTGATCAACTATTATCCCAGAGTTTTTGAAAAGTTTTGAAATAAAACTCAGAGTTCCTTGTATGAACCTTTCAGGTCTCTCATTTGTGGTATTTCTGGATCCTCTCTAAGGCATGAGTAGTGTATGCCTTCTCTCTTCTCTCAGAATATGTCATATTTGTGGAATTAAGGCATAGTGGAAAGTGCCTTCTCTCTCTCACCCTACTTTCTAATAGGCTTATGTGGAGCTCATAGGTGGGGAGACACTCAAACTCACTTGTATATATTGCATAGTTAAGGCGGCATGGATCCAATAGGAACTAAAATAATAATAAAGTCATATGTGCATGTCAATGAGGAAATGGGATGGATGATAAGATGATGGTGATAAGGAAAATTATTATGAGGGGTGATCACTTGGTGAACATCTACTTCTACACTTGCTCCTTTGGGGATAATATACCTCCCTTTATTTGAAAACCTTGAAACTTCTTGAATGGAAGGACTTGGCTACTCTTTCTTTTTCTTTCTTTCTTCTTTTCTCTTTTTTTTCTTTTTTCTTTTTTCTTTTTTTTAGAGCAACCAATCCTTTGGAAACGAAACTTTAGCAACAGGGAGTGTATAACTTGAAATGATAATGACTGGAGCTTTTATGTAGGCAAATAGAACGGCGATGATTATTTCTAGATGTTCACTCCCAGGATAGGAATAGTACCTTTCTGGATGAAGTGAAATGAATGGTGTATGTATATGTGGATGGATGGATGGATGCGTACTCCCAGGGTAGGAGTAGCATAAGTGTGTATCCCCAGGATAGAGATAGCACAATATGTGGTGGATATGGATCTATATGTGGGTGGTACTTCTAGGGACAGAAGTAGCACAGAATGAATGTAACATTTATAAAATGAGTGCATGCTTCTGAGGACAGAAGTAGCATAGATCAATGGATGGAGAGCACATAGTATTGACTTTAACATGACTAATTCCTTATGGGTCCACAGCATAACCACACTCAATGCCAATAAAGACTACACTCAAACCTACAATATGATCTATATAAACAGATGGGTTTTCCTAATCTAGTAAGCATGAATATATGGCTGTGGTAGGATTTTAAACTCTCATCATAAAGGAACTCATCATGCAGGAATTTAATATTTTCAAAGATAAATTCTCCAGAACTCTAGTATCTCTAGGAACAAGATGGACAGCAGCTCAAAACCTTCCCATATCGTACCCGTCAACCACCTAGACTTAGATCAAGTGTTCGCTACCCACAAGTTTCGGGTTCAGAGCAAATCTCAAATCTAAATAGTTGTGTCCAAAACTCGGGAGAGTGCAAGGTTGAAAACTAGGTACTTGAAAGGAATTACGGCAGAGCAGCTATTCATCATCTCCATGTAGAGTTTATTCTAAAGGATAACTTAAAGACAGATTACAAGAGCTCTCCAAAAGTAGAAAAGATAAATAAGGAAATCTTTCTGGGTTCTATGGTTATGCATCTTTTTTTAGTTGTTTTAACAAAGCATACTTTAACAAGGTATAAATAGATACGTTGGAAACACTTAGCTTGGTACACGGGGGTGCTCTCCCCAAGCTGGATGTTGACATAGTCTAGCCGATGTTGCCGAGGCATTGAAGACGTTCTAGTCCTCCGGGAGTGTCGTGGATAGTTCTTTGTTGGAGACAGCATTCAATTGTCGCGGGCAGCTCAAACAGGGGGCTGGATGTCCTTCTGCCTGTTGGCTCTTCATGTTCCTTGATGTTCTATGAAGCTCAAATAGACAACAAAGCTTGTGGAACTAGTTAAGTGTTAGTGATAAAACCTCTAGGCCTTGGTTGTCTAGAACTTCCCTAACTTAAAACTCATTCTAACAGGATCACAAGAAATATTTTTATCTTTTTATTTAAGAAATGCAGACGAGGAAAAGATAAATATCTTTGAAATTATTTTTGTGCCACCACGGTGAATGATTATCCACATGGGGCTTAATGATTTTTTGGATGCAAATGCAAAACATTTTTATTTTCTTTTCTAATGCAGAAATAAAAGAGTAAAGATGCCTAAGATACAGGTAGGAAAATAAATATGCTAAGGTAAAAATGCAATGCTAAAAGTAATTGCTGATAAATACCACGTTACCTCTTGGCGCGGCGTTCGGTGGTTTTAAGTCCTCCGAACAGGACTTGTCATGTTCGCTCATTTTTCAAGGGGCGCATTGGTTGGCACCTCGGATGATGTCGCCTCGTGTGTAGGAATTGATTCTGATTTTGCTTTTACCTTCCACACCTTCTTTGTTGGAGAGGATGACCTTGAGGAAGAAGCTTCTTGGACCACTTGTTTCTCTTCTGATGGTAGTACCTCTTCTTCTTCGGGTACCGATCTTCATATCTTGACACTTCTCCCTCATAGTCGGCCCATCCATACGTAGTGATGTTCTTCTTGTTCGGCGACGGGTACGCTGCCTTCTCCTTGTTACGTTCTTCTTGGGCTCTTCGGTGATTATATAATTATTGTTGAAGTAGCGGCGTACCTTCTCGGTGGGAAAGTGGAAATGGATCTCTCTGTTCCAATATAAATGATAGTTTTGGTGGTGTTCAGGAATGGTCTTCCTAGGATGATTGGAGGATCGTAGTCGTCTCCCATATCGATGACTAGGAAGTCAGTAGGGACATAATGGTCATCTATCTGGATGAGGACATCCTTCACTTCTCCTTCGACGAAGCGGAATGTCTGATCTGCCATCTGCAACTGTGCATAGGTGGGCTCCAAAGGCATAGTGCCATATACATACTCATAGGTTACCTTGGCCATGATGTTGACGCCCGATCCGGTGTCACGGCATGCTTTATTGAAAGAGCTTCGTTGATGGAGCATTGAATGGTTGGGACACACGGGTCATCCTTCTTGATCGACGTGGGGATCGAGTAAGTGGTCATGCTCCTTGTGGACTGCGGTGACCATCCTCACCGTCTCCGTCTTCTTGGTCTTCTTATTCTTGTTCTTGCTCTTTTTAGCTGGATTCTTCTTCTTCTCACGTTTCGTTGATGAGGGTGTACTCGGGGCTGCAAAGACTCGTTCTTGAAGAAGAAGGTCTCTCTCTTGCCTTTGATGTTGAAGATGATCTTGGCAGTGTTGGCATACATGATGGCTCCAGCAGTGTTCAAGAATGGTCGTCCCAGAATGATAGGGGACCTTTCATCACTACCCGTATCCACTACCACGAAGTCTGCAGGAACATACGAGTTGCCTACTCGTACACATATATCTTCTAGTACTCCCAAAGGAACACGGAATGACTGATCTGCAAGTTGCAAGCACATGGTTGTGTATGCTAAGGGGCATCTGAATAGCTTCTCATATATCACTCTTGGCATGATGTTGATGCTTGCACCGAAGTCACGCATTGCTTCATTGAAGTTGGTACTTCCAATGGAGATTGGAATGACTCGGTCTCCCGGATCTCCCTTCTTGATTGGCGAGTTGAGTCTATCCATGACCCCTTCGATGGATCACTCCGGCTATCTTCTACATTGAATATATCAACAAGATTTGCGGTCTCGAGCTCTTCGGGTTGTCCGCCGTTTACCTTGGCCGTGGAGGGAGCAAGGTTAACAAGCTGTTGTACCTGCGACTCAAGTATCTTGTTGAAGCGAGTGACTCTTGATGGCATTGGAAAAGCCATCCATTACGTTGCTAAGTGTCTCTAGGACCTTGTCATTTGATGTCGGCTTCTTGGGCCAGTTGTCCATCATCTTGCCTTGGTTCAAGCACTAACTCTCTCAAAGGCGGCCGGTTGTAATTATTGTAGGAGGAGTTGTTACCTTGATAGTTGCACGAATAATTGCCGAGTAGTTAGGCCTCTGCTTTGTTGATTCCAACCTTGATTCTGCGAGGACGATAGTAATTATTATTGTTGTTGTTGTTGTTGAGGTAGTTTACATCCTCCTTCGGCTACGGGCGGTTAGCACTGTGTGCCCAGTCTCTCCACACTCTTCACATGTCATGCGAGCATCATGTATATGCATGACTTCTTTCTTCTCTGTGGCTCTCTCATCGAGCCTCTTCATTAGCAAATCCATTTTGGCAGACAGCATGTCTAACTCCTTCAGTTGGTGCATTCCTCCACCTCTCTTGCGAGTCTGCATTCTTTCTTCACTCCAACCTTAGTTGGATGCCATCTTCTCCACAAGAGCTGTGGCTTGAGGAATAGTGAGTGATAAGAATGCACCTCCTCCGGAAAGCATCCATCGTATCACGTGTCTTGTTCTTGAGCCCATGGTAGAATGTCCGTATAAGCGGCCAATTCTCCATGCCATGATGAGGACACTCGAGGATGTAGTCTTGAAAGCGCTCCCAAGCGGGGGACAAGTCTCATCATGGTGTTGCTTTGAAAGCTTGATATCTTCCCACGAAGAGCATTTGTCTTGCCCATGGGGAAGAACTTCGCCAAGAAATTGGTGGAACATAGTGCCCACGTAGTATTCTTCTCCTTATTAGCGTAAAACCACTGCTTCGCTCTCCCCAAGAGTGAGAATGGGAAGAGGCGAAGTAGTATAGCATCTCCGGGGACATCCTTGATAGTGAATGTGCTACAAATCTCCGGGAAGTGTTGGAGATGAGCACTAGCATCTTCATGGGCCTTCCCACGAACCGGCTTGCTTGCACCATGTTGATCGGCGCAGGCTTGGGCTCAAAAGCTCCTTCGATGTCTGCAGCTGGTCCAGTACGAATGTTGTCCGTAGTTGGAGCTGAGAACTCGCGGAGTGACTTGTTCGCCATGGCTTCAAACGCTGGTGTCAAGTCCCGAACGAAAGGTTGACTTTCTGCTTCCGACAAAATTCCAAGTTGAGTAGATGATGATGATTGATTGGTCTTCTTCAACTTGTTTCTGGCCTTCCTGAATAAAACTTCTGGATTGTCAATATAATTATCAGGAAGAATTGTCTTGATTACCCCGCATAAGATACACAAGTAGACAAAACAAGGGTAATCTGTAGAGAAGGGTTAGTATGACAAAGACAACTCAATCACATTATCTAGTGCAATGCTGCTCATTATCCATTGGCTTTCAACCTTCCCCGGCAACGGCGCCAAAAATGCTTGTTGATGTCTATTAAGTGCAACTGAAATAAAGAGGGTTCATAAGCGCACTGAGAATATATCATCGTAGCATTTTAACCGGGAGTAATCCAGGTATCGTTATTTATAATTTTACCAATGGGAAGGGAATGCCTTGGATAATGAGTGATGACCAATGCACATGCGATAATGGAGAGCTTAACCTTGTACGTATTGATCATCTCATACGGGGTAAGTGTCACATAAAATATAGGAATGAATGATAAATGACATAAGATAAATGAGAGCATTTAGCCACATAAAATAATAGTACAGCCATCTCAACTTAGCACTCTAAGCTTATAACACTAGCATGGACTAGGATGATCTAGGGTAGAATCCTATGTTATTCTAACTATAAAGTCAAAGCATACAATGATTAGTGCAAGAACATCTAGCAATCATGGCGGGAAAAGGTTACATCTATGCATAGTGATATTACCAGAGAAGACAAGAGACATAGCACCGACTTCAATGTAATAGGTTTGTTACGCTAGACCTATACTCGGGAGAAGGGCTACAAAGGACTCAACAGGACTGTCACTCCCGCGATCTACCTCACGATTCGGAATATAGGGTGCAATCGCAGATAAATACGGTATAGGCACCATGCCCACACAATATCTATCACTCACCCATTGGCCTAATGAGCAAGCGCTATATGATCCTATGCATAAACATAATTCTAGTCCAACTATGCTAAACATATAATCAAAGTAAACAAAGAACGATATAATTGAGAACATAATCAAATAGAGCAAAGTCAAATCTGATATAATAGAATAGAATAAAGTACTACTCATAGTATCATGAACAATGATGGATATTACAAGAATGTAGAGGGGAATTACCAAGAACTCCGACAGATCCGGACTCCAAGCTAGGCTTGATTCCCTCTAGATCTATTCCTATGTAGCTATGCTACTAAACTATGGAGCTCTAATTGAGATGGTGGCTCTGGCTTCTCTGAATCCTCTCAGATGAATGAAGAGAGAATGAATTCTAGAATAAATTAGGGTTTCACCCAGGGGCCAGGGGCTCTGAATATATAGCCCCCTAGGATGAACCACAGCCCTCGGATCAAACCGACCTAAATGGACGATAATTATTTATCCTCAAAGGCGGTGGAGGCAGGATCCGCGAGACTCGACGTGATTGGTCGAGGTGGGGAGTCGGCCGACTCCCCCGGGTTGGCCGCGCGGCTGCCAGTGGGACCCGGCCTTCGGGGGTCGCCTTCCGGAGTCTTCTAGATTATACTTTTTCACCCGTTCGGTCTTTATCTCTATGTAATCATGACATGTGGGCCTCCTTTGGTTCTCTTTCGATAACCCCCTGCGAAATAGACAATCACCAAAACTCGTGGAATTCTGTCAGTGTAACCCCTATATCTAACAGGTGAAATCATATTAGTCCTTTCTCTTGCTGCATTGACGGTATAAAATTGATACTTAACGACCGTCAACACTATGCTTGCCAAGCAAGGTTGGTGTCTACTGAAGCAACCGGATTCATTGTGTGCTAAAGTGCTAAAGGCTAAATACTTTGCCAACACTTCTATTCTGGCAGCTCAACCAAAATAAGGAATGTCATACTCGTGGCGTGGTATCTTGGATGGACTTGATGTATGAAGAGAGGGATGATTTGGAGAGTGGGAGATGGTGAGGGTCTGAACATATGCACCGACCCTTGGCTGCCAAGGGACTGGTCTAGGAGACCGATTACACCACGAAGACACAACTTACTCGAGGAAGTGGCAGAGTTGTTTGATCCCTATATAGGGAGGTGGGATGAGTTACTGGTGCATGATCTGTTCTGGGAGGAGGATGCCAACTTAATACTTGCTCTACCTATTCATCAAGGAAGGCCCAACACTGTTGCCTAGCACTTTGACAAACACGGTTTGTTCAGCGTCAAAAGTGCATATAAGGTGGCACGCGAGGGCTTTCTGAGAAGGAGGAGAGCAGTAGGAGGACAGCAAGGTGGATCCCAGGAGGAAGAACAAGGAGTGTGGAAGGCGATATGGAAACTGAACTGTCCAAGCAAAATCTAGCACTTTTTATGAGATTTGCTCATAATAGTCATCCTCTAAGAGGGAATCTTGCTCGCCGAGGTATGAAAATCATAAATCGATGTCCAGTTTGTAACCACCAAGGAGAGGATGGGGGTCATCTGTTCTTCAAATGCAAAGTTGCCAAACAATTGTGGCGTGCTTTAGGGCTGGAAGCTGACAGAAACAGCCTGGCGCGTTGCTGCTCGGCAATGGATGCAGTGCAGTACATAATCAAAGCAACTGAACAGCGGAGACTACTGATGATCGTGGCACTCTGGTTCACATGGACAGAGCGCAACGTAATCAGGGAGGAAGGGAAATGGCGTAGCATTGAGATTCTAGCACGCGAAGTGGAAGCTTATGTGAAGGAGATGGGTAAAGTGGCAAAGGTGCAGCCGATCACCGGGAGGACACAGCGGAGGATTCAGAGGTGGACTCGACCACCAGCAGACTAGTTAAAAATTAACTGTGATGCATCATTTCGCTATGAGAATAAAGCTAGGAGCTGGGGCGTGATCATAAGAGATTGGGATGGAGACGTGGTGATTGCAGGGAGGGGGAAGATCAACCACTTACTTAGCCCTTCTCATGCTGAGCTCGTCGCTTGCCTACAAGGAGTCCAAATGGTGGTGAACTTGGGAGCTAGTCGTGTGATCATAGAAACGGATGCTCAAGAAGTGGTCAAGGCAATCCTTTCGAATTATTATGACGACTCCGACGTCGGCCTCCTAGTTGATGAAGTTAAAAATGTTAGCTTTGAATTTCATTCAAACGGAGTGTAAATTTGTTAGTAGAGATTGTAATAGGGCTGCATATGAAATGGTAGCTTTGGATTATCTATTCAATGAGGGCGAGGAAGTTCTATCTTACTCCGTCCCTGAAACTGTATTTTTTTAGTCGCTAACGATTTGTTAGTTGACGAGTAATGAGAAGTCACACAGATTCAAAAAAAACGATAATGCTGTGAATTTGATGTCCAAGGCATAAGACAGTAAAATTTGGTGGGCTTTTCACCCAGGCGGCCCAGCTCCCCGGCCCACTCTCTCTTCCACCCCTAAACAACAGTTCCTTTTTTCTTCTTTTCCTTCTTTCCCGTTTCGTTCTCCCTCCGACACGGACGAGCACCGCGGCGGCGGTTCCTTTTCGCCGGCGATTTTCAACCGTGGTGTCGTGGACAAGGAAGGGGGCGTCTCCACCGCGCCACCCGCTCGCTCCACCAAAATCCGCCCGGTCACGCGCGTCCGACGAGCGCCGCCGCCCTTGGTTCCTTTTTCGTCGTCGATTCAACTGCGGCGCCATGGGCGGGAAAGGTGTCGGCTCCGCTGCGCCACCCGCTCGCTTGAGCTGGCATTCGCTCGCACGCGTCTGCACTGCGCCGCAGCTTCCACTGGTTGGTTCTCCCCATTTCTCTCTCCATTTTTCGGTCGCCGTAGCTCCTAACCCTAGTCGTCAACGACGGCCAGCATTGGCGGATCCAGGAGGGCTGGGGGGGCTGCAGCCCCCCCCCGGTGAGCTTGATTTTCCCTTTAAAGTTACTGTACAACAACAACAACATAGCCTTTTGTCCTTTAAAGTTACTATTGCTTAGCTTAAATCCATCATTGATTAGCTTGATTCTCCATTATTTAGCCCCCTCCATTAGTTAGACCCTCCCCGGGTGCTCATCCTGGATCCGCCAGCGGCCAGTACCAACGGGGATGGATGTGCGGCGGCGGTGTGGTTGTCAGGGGGTAGCGCGGCTGCCGTCGTGCGGTCGGAGGACTGATTCGTCCGTGTACTGGCCACCGTGTACTGTGCTGTTCCCCTCGTTCTATGTCATCTGTAGAACAGACTGAATAGTGAATACAGAGAAAAAGCAGCCCCTGTACTATCATTCCAAACAGGAAGCATCCTTCAAGCAGCCAAATCGTCAAAAATCCGTGACGTGCAGGTGACATGATTTTGGTTGTTTCTGTCGATTAGGTCGTGCAAGCATAAGCATATATCAAGGGAAACTAACATGTATGCTAAAGTTAATATATGTCAATTTCTGTGATCATATATCTGTTGATTTTGGTTGTGCGTTTGTAACGTGCTCGCTGCAGCCACTTAATTATAGCTCTAGCTTTTGCGTACGTTTGTTATGTCACTGTATTGTTGTTGTATGTCGCTTGCAGGTTGGCTAAGGTATCCACCGTTCTGTTCGGCGATGCATACCCGATCAGGCCTGGATGCGTTGCCCTACAAGGACGGTTCACCGAGCAACTTCGATGTGGAGCCAGATGGCACTCATCGCGAGGCAGATGCCGGGATTGCTGGGCTTCATCGTGGTTGGAAGCGTACGACCGGGAGGAAGCGTGTGGCCTTCGACGATATTCCTGTGAACAAGTCTCCAATGTAGGAGGGACCCCCAATGAGCAAGGTTTGTTGAGTTATTCACATTTTTTATTGTGTGTAGTTGCCAATCTGCTCTGTCATGCTGACTGTACTGTAGTAGTCCTAGTCGGCTCCCTTTTGCATTCCTAGACACAGTGCATGACATCACCACTTGAATTGCCATGGGGTCCAGTATGTCATGAGTTTCTATCTTTTTCATCTTTACTTTCTAAACCAACTATGCTGATCCTTTGTACCACATTACATCTTGTAGGTGTTCTGAAATTAGGTTCATCCTATTGAGCAGTGCTAGTTGCAGATGTCAGGGAAACATTCTGTTATGTTTGTTAGAATGAAACTCCAAACACCATACATTCAATTATGAACTCATACACCAATGTTTTGTTTCGTCATACTATGCTGCTTTGTTTCAGCATTATATATCACGTTGTTTCATTTTTCAACTGTTTCAGCAACATAACCTTTTTTTGGCATGTTGCAACGACACTAATATGTTGTTTCCTTTTTTCCTTCTTTTTTCATGCAGGAATGGATGCTGATAAAAGCAAACGCAAGAGCAGCGGTGATCCTCTAGGAATGTGTCAGCAATTATTTCAAGACTGCCGAGAATTTGGTTAGTGGTTCTATATATTTCAACTTTTCCCCTTATGACTTGTTGCACATCCTTTTTCTAAGTTGTTGAAGCAGCTCTGATTATTTTGTTTCCATATGCTTGTCTGAATGTTTCATTCTTTTTCAGATTAAGAATTTTGGAGCAACAGCAATGAAACATGGGTTCCTCAAACACGATGTGTCTTCCTTTCTGTGGGTGTACCCTGAAGCTCCAAAACAAAGTACCTTGTATGTTTGAACCTTTTCTCCATGTTCTTACATGTTATTATGTCGTGTAATGATTTCATCTATTTTTCTCATTTCCTTTATCTTTGTTCCCTTTCTCCTTTTTGTAAAAGGTTTGACTGCGGTCTGTACATCATGAATTTTTATGGACTCATGGGATGGCAAGACAATCGTGGCATTTCTTGCGAAAGTATGTTTTTCTATCTAAAGCTACCTTCTCCTTTTTTGCTCACATTGCTCTATCTTCATTCCCTTTTTGTATTTGTAGGGGCCGGCACTAGTGTACGGGAAGCATGCTGCTGCCGTACTCCTCAATTCAGAGCACAATGTGGTGAAGCAAGATGAATTTGGGAAGAAGTACGAGGCTGCCATGAAGAAATTGTTCTCTTGATCAAGTCGCTGCTATAGTACTCTCTAGAATGTGTCAGCAGAGGTCGATGTACATTAGTTCCTTTGTAATATATGGAATGGGAGTCCTCTCTCTATGCTATGTGGCACAAATGTGGATGCTTTTGCTGTCTTTTAGGTCATTCCATGCTAGAGACATTTTTTTAGTTCCTTTTGTAATATATTCAATGGGAGTCTTCTCTCTATGCTATGTGGCACAAATGTGGAGCATATATTATCTAAAAATATGTGTTTTGGTTTGTGGCAGAACCGCCTGAAATAATACACTTTCGAAGTACTTGTCTTCCTCTAGACACTAAGTTCCTCCAAAGCAGACTAAATCAAACGATTCCGTCGAGCACACCCGAAGGAGAACTCGAAACAATCCATGTTTTACAACCCGGATCATAAATGAGAGAGTAAAGCTTACAACACTTTTAGGCATTTCTTACGTCACTTTTATTACAACATCAGAGTATTATAGCAATTGATTAACAATAGAATATGACAGGTTAAATATTAACATAATAATATTTATATTCATGAGATGAAAGCTAAATACGATTCTTTCTTTTGTAAAAAGATTATTGATAAAGGTTACAAATAAACTCTATGTCCGCATCATAAAGGAAATCCTCGCTGAGCCCACCAGGAGGTTTCCACACACATAGTCAGCTTTAGCAGCACCTGTCACCTGCATCAGGGTAGAACAAACCCTGAGTACTCAATTGTACTTCGCAAGACTTACCCGTCAGGAGAAAATAAAAGACTCCAAGGAATATGCAAGGCTATATTGCTTGTGGGTTTGTTGCATTTGCAAGAAGCATTACTAAATATATATCCTTACTTCCATATTATTAGCCGTCTTTTAAGTTCATTACCTAACCATTCTAGGTAAGCACATGTTCTACTTTCAAGCAAGGGTTGAGCAATCAGATAAATCCATTTTCCATCTTCTATATTCCACTTCTTACTACGGTGCTAGACCATAGCCAAGTCATACCGAAACAATCGGTAATTCGCGAATCAATGTAGCCTAGCTGGGTACCCCGAAACACAAGCCTCGCTCGTACCCTAGGCACAAGCAAGACTAACCCCTTCCTTCCCTGCCAAGGGTTCCAGGTCCCCACCCCAAACGTGGACTCCAAGACCCCATACTTGAGGCCCGGACTCAATATGGTGCAAGGACCTCCAACATATCCCCGCCTCCAAGCCGTCGACGTAGAAAGAGCTGGAAACCAAGGCATGAAAGAAACGGGTCTTCCCGCTCCCATGCGCAAGTATGTGCTCAGGATAATGGACGGTCCTTAACCGACATAGGCAGGACAAATGCAACCAGAGCCTCGCTCAGATTGCCCAAACCGAGTCCAAATCCAAATCCAAGTACAGTCCCGCCCGGTCTCCCATTTATCATCCATACATATGTTCCATGTGATAGTATAAGATAATAATAACAATAATATTATCCTATCTCTCGCGAGTAACAGACAATCACCCAACTTCTACTGAAATCCTATAGCATAGCAAGCTACACAAACCTGTCATACTAGTAGGACTCATAGGATAAAGATATATAAATGCATGTGGGTTTCATTCAACTCCTTTAAACTTAATGCACAAGCATAAATAAAATGCAGAATAATAGGGGTTATGCACCGGGGCTTGGCTGGGTAAGATATAACCAAAGTTAGTATTCCATCATGATGACATGATCAGCAAGGCACCATCTTTCTGCTATATCTGGACGACTCCTTGATCCATCATCGCTCCTATTATGATATTTGTAGATACAACGCAGAACGTAAATAATCGACGGCAATCGGAACGTTAAAAATATGGTTACGCCTCTCCGGCTAACGAGCGAGATCTAAGGGCTAAGGCACTAGGCTGCACCTCCATGAATAAGGTGTTGTTTCCCGACAAGTATTTTAGTTGTATAAACCCAAGATGTTAATTAATTTTATTGATTTAATAGATATTTAAACTAGGATCCATTAGTTACCTTAGAAAATTGATTATTCTAGAGCTACACAAATTACCTTTGAGCATCCACATAATACTGTGAACTTACTGTGAAATGTTCAGAATCAACCTTGTCATCGTTTTCTCACAAGAATTACTATCAGTTTATATTTCAACAATATTAAGCATCTCTATTTAATTTAAGAACTCCTAAAAATATTATAAAACTATGTGAACAAGAATAGATCATGATTTTAGGAGCCTAACAAAATTAGTCTGACAATTTTTGGATAACCACAAAATTTTTAACTAGATTTATAAGCTCTAGTACGTTTGATGATTTTTAGCCAAAGAAAGCTAACAAACGTTGCTGCATCGGGAGACCGGTACGCCATACTTCTTCCATCTAAGACTCACGTACCACAAGAGAAGCAGCTCACCATGATGCATGCTCAGGTGACGGTTGAAGCGGAGGGTGCCGAGGTGGCCTGGCCACGCTCGCGCGGCGAGATACGCGGCCATGGCGGCTGAGCATCGTTGGGCTGCTGGGGCGCAGACAGCGTCGTGGGCGCCGGGTAGCGTCGGACCTGGACGCGTTCGGGGTGGCCGCGGCTCGGCCCTCCGTGGCGCGCAGGGCACGGCCACGCGCAGCCGCTGCGGCGGGCGCACGGCGACAGGACGGCGGGCGGTGGCGCACTGCTAGTGCAGCGGGTGGAGGAGGTGGTAGCTGTTCAGCTGTGGTGCATAGGATGGCCAGGGAAGCGAAGCGAGGTTATTGTGGAAGAACCAGTTTGGCTCGAGGTGCATGGCTGGCTGGGAACTGCCATCGGCAACGTTCCTATTACGGCCTTAAAGCTTCGAGCCCTCGACGGCGAGGAAACTCCAAAGCTGGAGCTTGTGGGTCAAGGCGGAATGGGTCTAGGAGGCTCAGAGTCTTAATGGCGAGGTCTCATCAGTCATGGCCGCAGAGAAGGAAACGGGGACAAGTTGGGCACCGATTCGTCCTTGTTCTAGGCTCGGCGCGGCTGCGTGGTACTCGTGCGGGCTGGGAAGCCAGGCAGGGCGCCCCATCTTCACGGTGGCCGGGTCCGAGGACCTTGACGAGACGGGCATTGGCACAAGTCCGCGGTAGGTGAATCGAAGGGCAACCGCCCGGCCACGGCTCGAGGCCGGCAGCGGCAGCACGGTCTTCGTCGTCGGTCGCTTGGCGTTGGTGCTCAGCTGCAGACTCATAATGGCGCGTACGTGTGTATGCAGACGACGAGCACAGGCGGACACGACGCCGAGGCGACGGCGCCGCAGAGGTCGGCAAGTCCACACGCATAGGAAGGGCGTCGACGCGAGATGGTTGTAACATCCCAAAAATCCGAACTACAAAATTTTTTTCTAAATAAACCTTTGTTTGTTGCTTGTCTTGTACGAAACCCTATTAGTTCGCATACAAAGTACCTTTGTTTAGTTGTTAAGCATTGCGATGCAACAACATCACATGTGTCTTAATATAGTCCTTAAGCCACATGTGATTAGGACCTTAGGGAAACCTCCTATACTTAAGGATGAGAGTCCATGACCAACCACTCAATGCAGTATGCCCTAGTGATAGCTCCTAGGATATGAACCTAGACCCTAATGATCCTATGCTAGAATTAGTATCAATGTCACCATGGTGTAATGTTTATACATGTACACCTGCCTATAGTATAAACCCTACGATCGACTATAGCCTAACTAGAACTAGCCAGTGGTTAGTGTTACCATACCAACCCCTGACATAGTACCCTAGACCCATGACCTCGGCCCCACCTATGAGAGGTTTTGGGCTTAAACCATAGGTCATAGCCCAGGGTGCTATCCTCATGTAGGTAGTCGACTACTTGACCCTAGTTGGTTAGAGTCTAGCGACATCATGCCAACCCGTAGTGATATCTCCTCACATGAGAATTGTGGTACTTAGTGTCATGATAGGAGAAGAGACCCACACCTATCACTACCTAACTATCCTAGTAGACTGATCCTCACCAACCTAGGGAAAACACCTTTGCTTATGAGAACGCAGTTGCTTAACTACATACCCCGACACTAGAAACTACCTGCCTTAGCTCGACTTGCTACTTCACCACTCTGATGGGTGAACCCCACCAGACCACCCTAGTGGGGCAACCTACTAACTATGCCAAACTAGAGCAACGTGCCCTAACCTTATGCTTATGATCTAGTGGGCCAACACGTCACCATAGTGCCATGGAGTATGACTAGCGGATAGTCTAGGTATAGCTACCTAGTTGTCCACCCATGATCTAGATGCCTAGGCAACCTAGATAGAATATCTAGTGCTAAACCGTGAGAGAGGAAATGTCACTCGGAGACCCACTCTTGACCACGTGACGAGTTGACATAGCTCTAGAACTTATCCTCTCGTGAGAGTAGACCTTGGACAAGCAACCCTGCTAACTAATTAGGTATCACATTGCCACCTATAGTGCAAACATGTCTGGCTAACCTATATAGAGTACCTAGTGCTAGCCCTAGAAGGATTGGCATGCCACACCAAGACCTACCATGATCACCTGTTGGATTAGTCTTAAGCATGCGCCATCCTTGTAGATTAATTTTTGTGAATGATTTGGCTTTTATTTGGATTTCGTATTGCTTGTGGAATCAACAACCAAACATCTATTTTATTTATACAATAAATAGATGAAATGTTATATGGGGAAAACAACACCCCAACAAGCCTATGACCTACTATGTCCACCATGGAACATTTGCCAACATACTACAAATACATATACTTGTGCTTTAGAAGAAAGAAAAAGAAATGGAAAAGGTAAAAGAAATGCTCTGGAAAATGGTAAGGCCATTTCGGCCCATGACCCCGAACCAGCCCGCCATCCACTCTCCTCTCACCTCTTCATTCCCGCGGCCCGGCTAGCAAAATGGCCCAGCCAACTATTCCACTGGCCCATCCTTTTCTTCTCCTTTTCTTTTCCCGCCAAACAGCCAGCCCAGCCCAGCCATCTCGCCGGCCTGCCTTGATGCCTCTCCATCCAGCCAGCATGGAGCAACCGGCCCAGCTATCCGGCCCAACTCGGCCCGCAGACAAGTGACGACAAGCCACCCAACCACCCTGCTGACGCCGACGGGCGGGACCTACCTGTCATGAGCACCTTTGGTCCCCTTCCCGTCCTCTGCTTTTGACCGCGCGCAGAGCGGCGTAAGAGCCACGCCGTCTCTCCTCCCCGTCCGATCCGGCCTCGCGACCCATCGACGACCACGAGCGAGGGCAGCTGGCCGACACCAGCCGACACCCTCTGAGCACAACGCGCCCACGGCACGGGCATTATTCCCTCGCGCTCCGCGCACATGGGAATGCCGCGCGCCTGCTCCCTGCGCCCCCTCTTTCTTGGCCGCAAAGCCAAATTGACTGCTCTCGCTGGCGACTGGAGCCCAGTGGAGCACGATAGCGACCTCTTGGTCACCCCACAGCCGCCTGATCACCACCTGCTCACGCCCTCCGATGGCGCCACGTCGCGCGGCTGTCCCATCCAGCGGCCCGGACGCCGACGCTCTCGCCTGAAGCCCTAGCATCACGACTATAATTAAGAGGCACCAGCCGTCGGCGCCCCTCACCAATCCTCTAAAGCCGCCGCCATCGCGCCTTCTGACCCGCTACCTTCTTCTTCGCAGCGCGCCTCGCCACGGACACGCCACCCACTCGGGCACTCCTCCCCACCTCGCCGTCGACACACGCAGCAACCAAGCATGGCCACGCTCGCCGCCTCGCCGTCGCACGCCACCACGGCTAGCCTGCCGAACCGAGGAGAAGAGAGGAGGACAGGAGAAGGAGAAGAAGGGGGTGGGGAAGAAAGGAGACCGGTGCCGACGCCGGGAAAGAAGAAGCCGCCGCCGCTGGAGAAGAAGATCGTCGCCGAGGAGGGGAAAGGCCACTTCGCCGGAGTAGAGGAGGACAACGAGTACCACGACATTGACACCGCCTCGACCCTCTGCTACCTGGCTACACCGCGTCAGCCTCCTTGCCGCGCCACGCTCATCTTCATCGCCAAAACCAGGTGAGTGCCGCCGTGCCTCCGTTCCAACCCCGGCCCTTGCTTTCTTGGTCATGGCGTCCAAGGACGCGTAGGCCAGAGCCATCACCCGGCTCTTGGACACACGCACACACGAGCACGGGCCAACCTAAGCCCCCTGGACGCTGGCACCACCACGCCGGCAGACCTGCCCGCCAAGCTCGCCGCCATGGCCGAGCCATGCCGTGGCGCGCCGCCGTTCGCCGGCGATCTAGACACCTCGGACACGCTGGACCCCGGCTACTCAACCACCGCGGTGGGGGCGCATCCCATGCGCACACCAGCGGGAGGAGGTAGCCGCGGGAGGATCCTCCCCGACCTCGCCACCGATGGATACGTCCGCGCGGGGCGCTCCGGGAGCGCCACCGCGGCGCACTTGCGCCGGCCGGCTCCGGCCGTCTCGACTGTCGAGACCGCGCCGTTGAGCCACGCCGCGGGCTGCTACACGCCGTGGCACCCTCGGATGGTGGAGATGACGCTTGAAGATGAAGCCTTGGCGCCGCTCTGACGCCGTGCCGCGCGCCGCTGTGCGCCGCCGCGCGCCGCCACCGTATGTCGCGCGTCGCTGTGCGTCATGGCCAACTTTGGCGACCCGAACGCGAACCTGACGCCCCCAATCGACGAGCCGCACCCTCAATTTGAACCAAGCCGCCCGCTTGGCCCTCGCCGTCGGCTGTCCTTGCGGCGGTGCTTGCCGCGTTGCCGCGGCCGGCCGCGCTGGGACGCCCCGCCGCCATTCTCAAGCATCCCGGTGGACCACGCATGACCTCGCGAGGCCGGTGCGCTCGATGGATGGACCGAAGCCCCGCCACGGCGCCCGAACGCGCCACCAAGCCGCCGGCCATGCCGTCGCCGCGCACGGGACAAAGGAAGGGGATGAGATAGGGAAGAAGAAGGAGGGGTGAGGAAGATGGACACGGTTCGTATGAACCTGAGTGACTGACAGCAGGACCCACGGTCTCGTGTCCACCGTGAATCAGGATCTCGCAGACTAGAACCCCGAGCAAACTGCCGACGAACTCAGTCTATCGTGGACCAAGAGGAGGAGAAGGAGGGTGCACGCGGTGCACCGTGGACCAAAGGGTGGTCCATGGACCAAGGTGCCCTTGTCCACCATGGACCAGCTCCGTAGACCACGGCCCGTTTTGGATCCAGACCGCCGACGTGGCGCAACCAGAGCAAGCCACGTGTCAGCCCGGCCCGGCCCAGTCCAGGCCCATCGGCCCAATATCGGCCCATGTACGGCCCATTACCGGCCCATTGGGCCGTTGACCGGGTCCATGCTGACGTCAGCAGTGACGTCATCATCGCTGACGTCATCTGCCACGTCGGCTGACACGTCACCGACACGTCAGCAGTCAGTCGCCAACTCAGCCGCCCTCTCTCCGACACATGGCGGGTCCATGTGATGCCACGTGTCGGCCCCACATTAATTCAGCCATTTATTATTTTCGAGAAAATATTGTTTAAACTTCGAAAATTCATAACTTATTCATACGAGCTCCAAAAATTACGATCTTTATAGGTAAATTCATCTAAAATCGAGCCCGATGCAATGGGACTATGTTTGAGTGCATTTGGTTCTTCTATATTTCATTTGCTTCTTTGTGGCTTCTATAGGAGTCGCTAACGCGACAATTACGTTTCGATTTTAGTCGATTCGGGGAGGAGCGACCTAAGGACGTGAGGTGGAGATCCACCGTACGACTACGGAGGAGGACTTGTACCCCTACCGTCGGATTCGTACCACTACTTCCTCGACATCGCAGTGTCATGGCAAAGCACCTTTATTTTAGAGAATCCTATTAGACATTGCATGTTTAGAACTGCTAGCGCTTTATATTTATTCCTTTGCTAGTATATGATGCATGATATTGCCTGAGCTATATATTTACCTTGTTCGAAGCCCTTTTATCATATTACCTAGCCTTGCGCTCGCACTTATATATTACCGCCCTTCTGCGTGCTTGCATTTATTATCACCATACTTATTATAACTCCACTTCGCATTGTATATGTGGTGCGGGTGGTGAACCCTTGGGAATGGTTTGGCTTGGGATGCCGGACTTGTGGTTATGGTGATGAGCGGTGTGCTGCGTGAGTCTTGGGTGTGTGGTGAGGGTTGAGTCGGCCGGACAGGGATTACGACGAGCTTCGAGCGAGTCTTGCCGAGGGGATACGGCCTGGGTATCCCCGCTTTGTGAGTGCCTGTGGCGGGTAACTGGTTGGATTGAGGTGTCCTTGGTGTGAGCTCCTTGGGGTGGAGCCTTGGAAAGGAGGTGCCGTGGCAGCACGGTAAAGATTAGCCCATACAGGGGAGACATCGCTGTCTGGCCAATACCTAAGGACTTGTGTGCTAGTGACCGGATCATTGGACGCCTTACTTTCCACTCGCTCTCCAATGGGAGGGGAGCCGGTCTAACCATATGGTAGTATGGATGCCATTACTGTCGGGTGTAAGCGGATAGTGTCGGGAGGTACGGGTGGAGCCCACACCCTCCTTAACCACATAGTGACCCTTTTGGCCTGGTACTATGTTCACAGTCTCGGCGGCCGGGGGTCGAGTGGACAGGATGGTATCCATTCTAGGCTTATGGCGATCGGAATGCCTAGGTGGGCACACCTAGATGTGGCCGCATCGATGATGGCTATCTTGTGGAATAGTGAAACTTGCTTGACTAGGAGAGTGTATGGTTGATCGATCGATACATAGTCTTGACTGAAGCGTTGGCTATGGTGTGGTGTGTTGTTGGGAATATGCCCTAGAGGTAATCATAGAGATGATGATATTCCGCTTATATCCATGATATATAAAGTGTCCATTGAATATCCATTAAAGACAACTTGTATTGATTGGCAATTATGTGAATTGTTTGTGGAACTCTTTTACTAGTATGGTTATTCTATATTCGTCCCGGTCGGAGTTCATGTGAGGACACACATGAATATTAGACTAGCACATTATTAGTTGATGACTATGTTTCACAAGTCATGGACATGGAGATGTCGAACTAATAATGTGGGCACATGTATGACATGTAGGCTGGACCGACCCGACATGAGATTGTCTCTATACACATCATATACGTTATGTCCTTCGACCGAGATTGTTGTATGTACTCGAGATGTGTATCGACTTGCTTAGGGACTCGACAAACGCTACTCCGTCTTGGGTAGTTATAAAGGATGTCTTCGGGTTTGTCGAGAAGCATCCGCGAGACATAGACAATCAAGATGGGACTTGCCCCTCTCTATTGAGAGCGATATCACTGGATCACTCAAGTGATTGGATCAACAAATGCATGGCCGTGCTTGGGTTAAGTGTTAACCCACGAGTTGAACCATATATCATGAGGCAAGGGAGTAACTTGTATATGGTCGTAGTGGTTCGTCGATATGATCATTTGCGTACGCATAGGAGTTGTCATGCCTTGCTAGAGGCCCGCTGTCGGCCTATTGGGTGAATAGGAGTATTCGGCCCATGTCTATGTGTGCGTGAACCCATAGGGTCGCACGCTTAAGAGGCTGGAAGCCTAATTCGAGTTGGACTCGAATTAGACAAGGCTTAGGTTTTCCAATGCGCCTCCAATTCGGAAAGCACATGAGAGACACCTATATAAGAAGAGGGGAGGGGCGTGGCCAAAGCAACACAACAAAACACAACAAATACAATCCACACCTTTGGCAGCCGCCATCGCCCTCCACGCTCTCGCCTTCGCTCCTCGCGGACCTAGCGGTCCGGAGGCGCATCGCTTCTCCCTCGTACGTGTGTGACACCTCGGAGGTGCTGCATCCGGAGCACAAGGACGAACCGCACGAACCGCAAGTTGTGGGAGGAGTTGTTGGACGACCACGCAACGCACGGCACCGCTTGCGACGCGTTCGACTACATCAAGTCGTCTTCCGCGCATCTGCGCGTCTAAAGGTAATCCCGTAACTGTAACTAGTAGTAGATCCCGGGCGATGAGGTAGAAAAAGTTTTGTTTTATGGCTAGCGTAGCACCCTCATAACCCAACAGTGGTATCGGAGCTCTATCTTTGCGTTGTTATAGGTTCTGGATGTCGCATATGTGATATGCGCGGTTTTAGATGAGTCTCTGATCTTGGTTCATGATCTTGCCGCGTTGATCTTGTAACGATCTACTCGTACCGGTCGGAATTCCACCATCCGAGTTAAGTGATACATGTAAATCCAATCACGGTGAGTTAGAGATCAATCAGATTGATCGAATTGAACTCTAGGTCAAGTGCCGAGCGCATATGATGCGCGGCGGTGGCAGATTGGATCAGCCACCGGGCGCCGGGTTGCTGAGAAAGGTTCTGTTCGTAAAACAGCCGTAACTTTTTAACCGTAACTCGGATCGAGACGATTCTTAAACGAAAGTTGTAGAGAAAAAAATTTTACATACACCCCAAACCATAGGTTTGGTCCGAGCCAGATTTGCGAAAAACGGCTTGGAAGATAGAGTTTTTCACGATTTACTTTTTGTAGTCGGAATCGGTTACCTCTGTTTTGCAGGTTTTTGATGACTGGTATAGTCCTTATGTGTATGTGATGCATGTATGTCATGAGGATGACAATATGGGCTATACCAAGTCATATCGTGTTTAAGCCGTTCTTACCATGTTCTACTTTCATATGCTATAATGTTTTTGTCTACATTCGTGCGGTAGTGAAGTAGAACGATCCTCGATAATGTTTAAGTTTGTGCTTCCCCAAACCTTGCACTTTGTGTTGTCTTGTACAATCGATGGTGGGTCTATGAAATTAGGGTGCCATCGATTTTCCTTGACTAGACAGGTTCGTATCGGATACTTAGGTTTGAAGGTTTGGTTACTTAAACAAGGTCATCCTAACGGTTAGGGACCTTGGAGCATGAGAAGTTGGTAACCCAAGCATAGAGATGCTATCCAACAACAAGAGTCATATACGATATGATTAGCAAAGAGTTGCTTACCAATCTATCATGTCTTCTAGCGGTGATGCTAAAGCTCACTAGTCGACTTGCTAGTTGTGGGTCTTGAATCACTAAGTTTCAATCGAGGGATATTGATTTTAGTGGGAGTAAATCATATTTGATATTATTTACTCTATCATGGATATTTTGTCTTAGTATTTTGCATTACTTTTATTGTAGATTAAATAGCGTCTTCTAAGCAACCATTTACTTTGCGTTCGATTCTTGAGAAAGATAAGTTGAATGGAACAAATTATGCGGATTGGATCCGCAATCGAGAATTGTTCTCGGGGGCTGAGAAAAAGGAGGAATATCTAGACAGACACGGCGATGATGCCCCTTGACCCGAGATGATGCATCTAGGCTTGTTGATTTGTTGATTTCATTCTCTCGTCTCGCCGCCTAGCTATGGGAACTTCATTGTGAACTACCATATGCATGGGGCGAGAGGGGCTTGAATGAGTTGTGTGGCATGCTGAAAACAGCAGAGGCCGACATTAAGAAGCAGGTCGGTGGCCAAGTGTTGGCGAGTCCCGAACAAGCCTAACTTTAAAAGAAAGAAAGGGGGAAGGAAAAGGGCAAGGCTAAAGATGAGATCTCCAAGCCAGCTCCGCCCGCCCCCAAAGCTGGACCACCGGCTGATGCTAAATGTTTTTATTGTGGTAAGAATGGTCACTTTGGAAGAGCGCAAGCTGTACTTGGCGTCCTTAGAGAAGGACGGCGGTAGTAAAAGGTACTCCCGCTCATACGCTTGTTGTTGTTACGAGACATCTTCCTCGCTAACTCTTATATCAATTCTTGGGTATTTGATACCGGATCGGTTGCTCATATTTGCAATACGATACAAGGAATGATAAGAAGTAGAAGCGTGAAGAAAGGAGAGGTTGATTTCCGCGTGGGCAACAATGCAAGAGTTCTTTGCGTTGAACGTCGGGACGATGCAACTTCACTGCCGTCGGGATTTGTCATGGAATTGAATAATTGTTATTTTGTTCCTAATCTATATCCATTATGAATGGATTATTTATTTTAAATCTTGATGATGCATCCATTGTGAATGGATTATTTATTTTAAATCTTGATGATGTCTGTAATGTTAATGCTAAAAGGCCTCGGCTTAATGAGTTAAGTCCTACATATATGTGGCATTGTCGTTTGGGTCATATAAGTGAAAATCGCATGAAGAGGCTCCATGATGATGGACTTCTAACTTCGTTTGATTTTGAATCTTACGAGACATGTGAGGCTTGCCTTTTAGGCAAAGATGACCAAGACGCCTTTCTCGGGTTTTCCCGAGAGAGCGTCGACTTATTGGAACTAGTACATAGTGATGTATGTGGACCAATGAGCACGACAGCTAGAGGCGGTTTTCAATACTTCATAACTTTTACGATGACTTTAGTAGATATGGCTATGTCTACCTAATGAAGCATAAGTCCGAAACATTTGAAAAGTTCAAAGAATTTCAGAATGAAGTAGAGAACCAACGTGGCAAGAAAATTAAGGCCTTGCGATCCGATCGTGGTGGCGAATATTTGAGTCATGAGTTTAGCAATCATCTTAAGAGTTGCGGAATTGTTCCACGGCTTACGCCACCCGGAGCGCCACGAGAAATGGCGTGTCGAGCGGCGTAATCGGACTTTGTTGGACATGGTTCGGTCTATGATGAGCCGTCGGACCTACCTTTATCGTTTTGGGGATATGCTCTAGAAACGGCCGCTTTCACATTGAATAGAGTACCATCTAAGTCCGTAGTTAAGACACCATATGAGATATGGACCGGGAAGAGTCCTAGTTTGTCTTTTCTAAAAATTTGGGGTTGTGAGGTTTATGTCAAACGGCTTATATCGATAAGCTAACACCCAAATCGGACAAGTGTTTTTTCGTGGGATATCCAAAGGAAACTTTAGGATATTACTTCTACAACCGCTCGAGGGCAAAGTGTTTGTTGCTCGAAACGGTGTTTTCTTAGAGAAAGAGTTTCTCAAAAGAGAGAAGAGTGGACAAAAGGTGTATCTTGAAGAAGTTCAAGATGAGCCGATCGAGAAGGACTCTACGAGTGATGCTAATGTAGAGAACAAGTTGAGATGCCCGTGGCCACGAAACACCTCCACAACCACGAAGATCGGTTAGACTTCGCGAGTTGCGTGGGGATCTGTTATTGTTGGACGATGACGAACCCGCAACATACGCGAAGCTATGATGGACTCGAGATTCCGAGCAATGGCGAGTGCCATGAGATCCGAGATAGATTCCATGGGAAATAATCAAGTTTGGAACTTGGTTGACCCGCGATGGTGTTAGACCCATCGAGTGCAAATGGATCTATAAAAAGAAGAAAGATATGGACGGAAATGTTCACGTCTATAAAGCTCGACTTGTCGCAAAGGGTTTTCGGCAAGTTCAAGGAATTGACTACGATGAGACATTCTCTCCAAAAGAGCGATGCTTAAATCTATCCGGATCATTCTAGCAATAGCGCCTATTTTGATTATGAAATTTGGCGAGATGGATGTTAAAACAAGCCTTTCTAAATGGAAATTTGGAAGAGGACGTGTATATGATACGGCCGAAGGTTTTGTTAATCCAAATAATGCTGGAAAAATATGCAAGCTTAAGAAATCTATTTATGGGTTAAAGCAAGCATCTCGGAGTTGGAACATTCATTTTGATGAGGTTGTCAAAAGGTTTGGCTTCCGTCGAATGAAGAAGAGCCTTGTGTTTACCAAAAGGCTAGTGGGAGCGTTATTTGTTGTATTTCTAATCTTGTATGTGGATGACATACTATTGATTGGGAATGACATTCCTATGTTGCAATCGTAAAGACTTCTTGAATAATAGTTTTTCTATGAAGGATTTGGGAGATGCAGCATACATCTTGGGCATTAAGATCTATAGAGATAGGTCGAAAAGGCTAATAGGATTATGCCAAGATACATATATTGACAAGGTGTTGAAACGGTTCAACATGGAGCAATCCAAGAAAGGGTTCTTGCCTATGTCACATGGTATGCGCTTTAGCGACAAGCAATGTCCTTCATCAGATGAAGAGCGCAAACGCATGAGTAAGGTTCCATATGCTTCGGCAGTCGGTTCCATCATGTATGCCATGATATGTACTCGCCCGAGATGTCTCATATGCTCTAAGTGTTGCGAGCGAGGTACCAAGGCAATCCTGGTGAGAGTCACTGGGATTTGGTTAAAAACATCCTTAAGTACTTGAGAAGAACTAAGGATGAGTTTCGATCTATGGAGGTGAGGAAGAGCTCGTTGTAAATGGTTACACCGATGCTAGCTTCCAAACCGATGTAGATGATTCACAATCTCAATCAGGTTTCGTGTTCACGGTAAATGGTGGTGCGGTAAGGCTGGAAAAAGACGGTGGAAAAGTTCCAAGCGCAAAGGAGAGGTGTTTGGATGTCCTCATTGATCGATTCTGAACAATTGTGATAATAAGCCGAGTACATTGCAAACATTCCGGAAATTTCACCTCGCAAAGGAAAGGTGAAATTAAAATGTGCAAAATACATACGGATTTGAATGTAGCAGATCCGTTGACAAAGGCTCTTCCACAGCCTAAGCATGAGGCGCACATGATGTCTATGGGGATTAGACATATTAGAGATTAACTCTAGTGCAAGTGGGAGACTGTTGGGAATATGCCCTAGAGGTAATCATAGAGATGATGATATTCCGCCTATATCCATGATATATAAAGTGTCCATTGAATATCCATTAAAGACAACTTGTATTGATTGGCAATTATGTGAATTGTTTGTGGAACTCTTTTACTAGTATGGTTATTCTATATTCGTCCCTGGTCGGAGTTCATGTGAGGACACACATGAATATTAGACTAGCACATTATTAGTTGATGACTATGTTTCACAAGTCATGGACATGGAGATGTCGAACTAATAATGTGGGCACATGTATGACATGTAGGCTGGATCGACCCGACATGAGATTGTCTCTATACACATCATATACGTTATGTCCTTCGACCGAGATTGTTGTATGTACTCGAGATGTGTATCGACTTGCTTAGGGACCGACAAACGCTACTCCGTCACCGGGTAGTTATAAAGGATGTCTTCGGGTTTGTCGAGAAGCATCTTTGCGAGACATAGACAATCAAGATGGGACTTGCCCCTCTCTATTGAGAGCGATATCACTGGATCACTCAAGTGATTGGATCAACAAATGCATGGCCGTGCTTGGGTTAAGTGTTAACCCACGAGTTGAACCATATATCATGAGGCAAGGGAGTAACTTGTATATGGTCGTAGTGGTTCGTCTGATATGATCATTTGCGTACGCATAGGAGTTGTCATGCCTTGCTAGAGGCCGCTGTCAGCTATTGGGTGAATAGGAGTATTCGGCCCATGTCTATGTGTGCGTGAACCCATAGGGTCGCACGCTTAAGAGGCTTGAAGCCTAATTCGAGTTGGACTCGAATTAGACAAGGCTTAGGTTTTCCAATGCGCCTCCAATTCGGAAAGCACATGAGAGACACCTATATAAGAAGAGGGGAGGGGCGTGGCCAAAGCAACACAACAAAACACAACAAATACAATCCACACCTTTGGCAGCCGCCATCGCCCTCCACGCTCTCGCCTTCGCTCCTCGCGGACCTAGCAGTCCGGAGGCGCATCGCTTCTCCCTCGTACGTGTGTGACACCTCGGAGGTGCTGCATCTGGAGCACAAGGACGAACCGCACGAACCGCAAGTGGTGGGAGGAGTTGCTGGACGACCACGCAACTGCACGGCACTGCTGTGACGCGTTCGACTACATCAAGTCGTCTTCCGCTGCATCTGCGCGTCTAAAGGTAATCCCGTAATCTGTAACTAGCAGTAGATCCTGGGCGATGAGGTAGAAAAAGTTTTGTTTTATGGCTAGCGTAGCACCCTCATAACCCAACACCAGTCCCGTGTGATGCTTACTTGACTAGGAGAGGAGTCTTCTGCCTTTCTTGGGACATGGGTATGTTACATCCGGCCGTGAGCCTGGGAGGCTGCGGGTCGTTGAGGCCTGACGAGAGGGAGTCGTCTTGCCGGCCACGTGAAGCGTGGTGGGGTGTGGTGTGTGGGGTGTAAGGTGTGGTGATGTGTGGATGGGATGGATGGGATGGTGGATGGATGTGTGTGTGGGTTTTGGGAATGTGTTAAACTTGATTATTATTATTATATATTATACTTGTTGCTACCTCGCATGCGCTAGGATGCAAACCACGGCCAAATATAGGATCGCGAGATCCCTTTATTTTCTCTTTTCCACTAAAGCTCATTCGGTGCGACCATGGCACGCACACATCCGCGGTGTGCGGTTTTCTGTGATGTTAGGATTGAAAGGATTAGAAGGTCTCGTGCCTCGCGCTCAAGTTGGAGTTTGAAGCTGCTTCCGCGTTTTTCTTCCACCTTCGCAAGCTATTTTGGATGTTAGAAATATTTTGTTTACGCCAGTGCGGCGTTGTAATTATTAATGTAAACCCTTCTACTTGTACTCTGTATTCTCAGAATTCGATGTATGAGATTGATTATCAACTGTTGTATATCATTCTGTGGATTTTCCCTTCGCGGAAAATTGAGGATGTTTCAGTTGGTATCAGCTCCAGTGCTTGACCCTAGGACGAGACCCTCAGGATTGGACGATAGAATAGGATGAGTCAGCCCTTCTTTCGGTTATATTACCGACCTTGCACCATTTCGTGCATGGCTTACCTCTTATAATGGACTTGCTAACCATGTTCTTGGACTCCAATGCAAATGATGGTGATCTATTAGAAGCATGCCTTCTACCTCAAGTACCTTGATGGATATGCCCAAGTACTACAAGAAGTGCTTCAAGAGTTAGAGCCCCTGACAATAGACGTGCCACAAATAGGTAGTGCCTAGAAGAGCCGAAGTCTACTATATGATGACCCTGTAGAATCTCCTAGGAAAGGAAATGCCGTAACAAAGCCTTGTACCATTCCTAAGGTAGAAGACACAGTCCTTGCCGCTGTGCAACCTATTGTCCATATGACTATTCATGCGTACGAACTCTTCGAGCATGGTCTCCTGCCGTCTATTACCCCGTGCCCCCGATGCCTTTAGAAGTGCCATAGGGTAATGGGATGAAGCCGAACATACCTAGGCAAAAAAAAAGGGACCGATGACAACCTCAATGCTTACTAGAGAGACACCTACTTCTCCAGGATAGACTCATGAACACACCAAGCTGCTAAAGCGCTATCAAAAGGAGCCCTGTGAAGAAAGATTTGCTTTAGAGCCTTTAAACCTCACCATCGTTGCTTACTTCCAGTCTGCACCTGAATCCGCCCTGAAATAGGAGGAAGCTCGCCAATGCACATAGCTAAAATTCCTGACTCATGCCCAACCATGTAGATGGAAGAAAGTTCTTCGACCCACCTATCTAGCTCTTAGACAAGACTCATCATGATAAGGGGGTAGGAAGAGGATGATTAGAATAAGCCATGTATAGCTAGAAGTTGTGCCATGGATAGAGTGGAATGTCTACCATTTTAAGCTACTTACATGTAGTACGTTTTCTCCGCGGATCTCTTGGCGTAGCTACCAAGGATATCGCTTTGTAACAAACCCAATGTAATGAGTGCTTGGTTTTTATCGGATTTTATGGTTCTTCATGCTTCTTTGTATGAGTGTAGGATAGATTTAAATGTTTTTAAATTGTTTAAATCATCTAAACTCAAGTGAAATTGTTAATAAATCATGTCGCTTGCACATAATTCCTAATCCTTATGACCCTTACAACGGGATGCCCAATAATTGGGTAGCTTCAACCATTGCTCAACCCCTTCGGAAGACACCATGGACGCCGATCAAGGTAGTCACAAGCCCTCCCCGGACTCAACCCCAAGAAGGAAGAACTCCATGGAACCCCCACGAGGAACCATTCAACAAATCCAAAGCATGAGCAAGGGAATTCATCTCGATGAAGCTCCCTACTTTCGATGGAACCGACGATGACCCTATCACCCGTAGACCGGCTATATGATATGGCGGAAGAGTTAGACTTGACCTCCTACACCGAAGAAGAAAGCGTGAAGGTTGCAGCCCATCAACTCATAGGTTCCGTACATACATGGTGGAACACATTCAGCAATGCCCATTCCAACCCAACCAACATCTCATGGAGAGAGTTCAGCGAAGCCTTTCGCAAACACTATGTACCAGATGATGCAATGGAAGACTTGAAAAGAGAGATTAGAAGCGTAAGGCAAGGAACAGGGAGTGTTCACGAGTACAACATCCGCTTCAACCGCATGTTGCGTTACGCACCTGCCGTACGAGACTCTAAGAAAGATATGATGTTCTACTACCGTAGAGGCCTAAACGATGGCATCCGAATGGTCCTTGCCAGAAGCACCTACCACATCATTGAAGAAGTAATTAACAAGGCAATTGAGATAGAAGAAGACCTCCTCGAGTATGAAATAGTCGATGGAAGGAAGAGATGCCGCATTGATGGATCATTCAGTGGCTCACTAGTACGACAAATGAGAGCAATCACAGACTCATACCGTACCCAGGCTCGAAGCATGTGGAACGCTACTGCACCTACTTCTACAGGCAGTGTGCCGTTCACTTACTATGGATCCGACCACTCTAACCTCAGAGATGCTGACATCAAAGGAATGAAGACCACTCCGCCAATTCAGGACCTTGGTATAAAGAACCTCGTGACAATCACAAGTAGCGTGTTTATCACCTGCTATGGATGCGACAAAATGGGCCACATGATTGCCAAGTGCCCAGAAAGAAAGACTACCCCTACTACAACTCCTGTCCTCAATCTAGACAATGATACTCACTAAGCATGTAGTCAAGTATTCAATCTTATCTCGATGTAACATGCTTGAACATGTCTTCAAGATTGTATGAGAGTTCATCTTATCACTAAATACAAGGATTTTCCCCTTCGTACAAGAACACTTGTGAATGATTCCAAGATCTCCGGGTATAGGTATCTCTCGCCTAATCTCGATTTAAAAATCTATCTCCCCGAGTGCATTGGAAAGCCACTCGTTTCAAAACATCTTTGCGAAAGTCTTTCATTTCAAAACAAAAGTTTTACTTTGCACTTCAACCTTTGATAAAATGCTTGCAAAATAAAAATGGCCCAAGTTTCATTTTAAAATCTTTTGACTTCAACCAAGGAGCCAAACTTATTTTAAACAAAATTCATCTTCAAAATGTTTTACAACACGTTTGCTAAACAAAATAATTGTGAAAAGGTTTTGTTTGATTACCAAGTTTCACAAAACGAGCAAGTAATTGTGAATCATTTTCAAACTACCCGTGTTTCAAATGATTGAAAAAGAGTCACACTTTGTTTGAAGAGTAAAACCATGTTTCAAAACTATTTGATTTTATAACTCACTTTGATTTCAAACCTCTTCAAAAAATCTCCCTTGGACTTTAAGGCCTACAAAATCACTATCTATTTTAAAATAAGATTTTAGAAAATCATCATGACGATGAGGGTTCAATGAACGATGCCCCAACCGATAACTCTAGAATTGCGTATGCATCTTGGATACCTTGTACAAAATTTGGATCGAGTCACCAAGTAAAGCAAAGGATGCAATACCTTTCGCAAGATCCTTTGAAGCGGCTACGCCGACTAAAAGCAAGGATAGCAACTACGCTTATCGAGTAGCGCGGCGAAGCGTGGTGGGCTCATAACCCACTGGACCCGGATCGAAATCGGGAGCCTAAACCGCACCTCGAAATTTGGGAAGACATGATATAGCCTAAACTAATATGTGTCCCTCCCACATGCTAAACCCCGCGATGAAACATCCTTCTGTGACAACTCCTCGATCATCGTTGAAGTATCTTTTTGTAAACCCTCAAGATCGACTAAGGATCTAGACAAAGAAATCAAGACTCTACTACTCACTCTCGCGACTCAATGGAGCAACTACTTCAAGCTATGTGGAACTAGAAGTCAGACTTATGGGAAGCATCGCCATACTAATTCATAGAGTACTACACACCTTAAATCTCGGGGACGAGATTCTGATAAGGGGGTAGGACTGTAACATCCCAAAAATCCGAACTACAAATTTTTTTTCTAAATAAACCTTTGTTTGTTGCTTGTCTTGTACGAAACCCTATTAGTTCGCATACAAAGTACCTTTGTTTAGTTGTTAAGCATTGCGATGCAACAACATCACATGTGTCTTAATATAGCCCTTAAGCCACATGTGATTAGGACCTTAGGGAAACCTCCTATACTTAAGGATGAGAGTCCATGACCAACCACTCAATGCAGTATGCCCTAGTGATAGCTCCTAGGATATGAACCTAGACCCTAATGATCCTATGCTAGAATTAGTAGCAATGTCACCATGGTGTAATGTTTATACATGTACACCTGCCTATAGTATAAACCCTACGATCGACTATAGCCTAACTAGAACTAACTAGTGGTTAGTGTTACCATACCAACCCCCGACATAGTACCCTAGACCCATGACCTCGGCCCCACCTATGAGAGGTTATGGGCTTAAACCATAGGTCATATAATAGGTGCTATCCTCATGTAGGTAGTCGACTACTTGACCCTAGTTGGTTAGAGTCTAGCGACATCATGCCAACCCGTAGTGATATCTCCTCACATGAGAATTGTGGTACTTAGTGTCATGGTAGGAGAAGAGACCCACACCTATCACTACCTAACTATCCTAGTAGACTGATCCTCACCAACCTAGGGAAAACACCTTTGCTTATGAGAACGCAGTTGCTTAACTACATACCCCGACACTAGAAACTACCTACCTTAGCTCGACTTGCTACTTCACCACTCTGATGGGTGAACCCCACCAGACCACCCTAGTGGGGCAACCTACTAACTATGCCAAACTAGAGCAACGTGCCCTAACCTTATGCTTATGATCTAGTGGGCCAACACGTCACCATAGTGCCATGGAGTATGACTAGCGGATAGTCTAGGTATAGCTACCTAGTTGTCCACCCATGATCTAGATGCCTAGGCAACCTAGATAGCATATCTAGTGCTAAACCGTGAGAGAGGAAATGTCACTCGGAGACCCACTCTTGGCCACGTGATGAGTTGACATAGCTCTAGAACTTATCCTCTCGTGAGAGTAGACCTTGGACAAGCAACCCTGCTAACTAATTAGGTATCACATTGCCACCTATAGTGCAAACATGTCTGGCTAACCTATATAGAGTACCTAGTGCTAGCCCTAGAAGGATTGGCATGCCACACCGAGACCTACCGTGATCACCTGTTGGATTAGTCTTAAGCATGCGCCATCCTTGTAGATTAATTTTTGTGAATGATTTGGCTTTTATTTGGATTTCTGTATTGCTTGTGGAATCAACAACCAAACATCTATTTTATTTATACAATAAATATATGAAATGTTATATGGGGAAAACAACACCCCAACAAGCCTATGACCTACTATGTCCACCATGGAAAATTTGCCAACATACTACAAATACATATACTTGTGCTTTAGAAGAAAGAAAAAGAAATGGAAAAGGTAAAAGAAATGCTCTGGAAAATGGTAAGGCCATTTCGGCCCATGACCCCGAACCAGCCCGCCATCCACTCTCCTCTCACCTCTTCATTCCCGCGGCCCGGCTAGCAAAATGGCCCACCAACTATTCCGCCGGCCCATCCTTTTCTTCTCCTTTTCTTTTCCCGCCAAACAGCCAGCCAGCCCAGCCATCTCGCCGGCCCGCCTTGATGCCTCTCCATCCCAAAGCATGGAGCAACCGGCCCAGCTATCCGGCCCAACTCGGCCCGAGACAAGTGACGACAAGCCACCCAACCACCCCGCGACGCCGACGGCGGGACCTACCTGTCATGAGCACCTTTGGTCCCCTTCCCGTCCTCTCGCTTTTGACCGCGCGGAGCGGCGTAAGAGCCACGCCGTCTCTCCTCCCCGTCCGATCCGGCCTCGCGACCCATCGACGACCACGAGCGAGGGCGGCGGCCGACACCGCCCGACACCCCTCGAGCACAACGCGCCCACGGCGCGGGCATTATTCCTCGCGCTCCGCGCACATGGGAATGCCGCGCGCCGCTCCCCTCGCGCCCCCTCTTTCTTGGCCGCAAAGCCAAATCGATCGCTCTCGGCGGCGACCGGAGCCTGTGGAGCACGATAGCGACCTCTTGGTCACCCCACGGCCCGCCGATCACCACCTCGCTCACGCCCTCTGATGGCGCCACGTCGCGCGGCTGTCCCATCCAGCGGCCCGGACGCCGACGCTCTCGCCTGAAGCCCTAGCCTCACGACTATAAGAGGCACCAGCCGTCGGCGCCCCTCACCAATCCTCTAAAGCCGCCGCCATCGCGCCTTCCTACCCGCTGCCTTCTTCTTCGCAGCGCGCCTCGCCACGGACACGCCACCCACTCGGGCACTCCTCCCCACCTCGCCGTCGACACACGCAGCAACCAAGCATGGCCACGCTCGCCGCCTCGCCGTCGCACGCCACCACGGCTAGCCCGCCGAACCGAGGAGAAGAGGAGGGGACGGGAGAAGGAGAAGAAGGGGGTGGGGAAGAAAGGAGACCGGTGCCGACGCCGGGAAAGAAGAAGCCGCAGCCGCTGGAGAAGAAGATCGTCGCCGAGGAGGGGAAAGGCCACTTCGCCGGAGTAGAGGAGGACAACGAGTACCACGACATTGACACCGCCTCGACCCTGCTCTGCTACCTGGCTACACCGCGTCAGCCTCCTTGCCGCGCCACGCTCATCTTCATCGCCAAAACCAGGTGAGTGCCGCCGTGCCTCCGTTCCAACCCCGGTCCTTGCTTTCTTGGTCATGGCGTCCAAGGACGCGTAGGCCAGAGCCATCACCCGGCTCTTGGACACACGCACACACGAGCACGGGCCAACCTAAGCCCCCTGGACGCTGGCACCACCACGCCGGCAGACCTGCCCGCCAAGCTCGCCGCCATGGCCGAGCCATGCCGTGGCGCGCCGCCGTTCGCCGGCGATCTAGACACCTCGGACACGCTGGACCCCGGCTACTCAACCACCGCGGTGGGGGCGCATCCCATGCGCACACCAGCGGGAGGAGGTAGCCGCGGGAGGATCCTCCCCGACCTCGCCACCGATGGATACGTCCCGCGGGGCGCTCCGGGAGCGCCACCGCGGCGCACTTGCGCGGCCGGCTCCGGCCGTCTCGATCGTCGAGACAGCGCCGTTGAGCCACGCCGCGGGCTGCTACACGCCGTGGCACCCTCGGATGGTGGAGATGACGCTTGAAGATGAAGCCTTGGCGCCGCTCTGACGCCGTGCCGCGCGCCGCTGTGCGCCGCCGCGCGCCGCCACCGTATGTCGCGCGTCGCTGTGCGTCGTGGCCAACTTTGGCGAGCCGAACGCGAACCTGACGCCCCCAATCGACGAGCCGCACCCTCAATTTGAACCAAGCCGCCCGCTTGGCCCTCGCCGTCGGCTGTCCTTGCGGCGGTGCTGCTGTTGCCGCGGCCGGCCGCGCTGGGACGCCCCGCCGCCATTCTCGAGCATCCCGGTGGACCACGCATGACCTCGCGAGGCCGGTGCGCTCGATGGATGGACCGAAGCCCCGCCACGGCGCCCGAACGCGCCACCAAGCCGCCGGCCATGCCGTCGCCGCGCACGGGACAAAGGAAGGGGATGAGATGGGGAAGAAGAAGGAGGCGTGAGGAAGATGGACACGGTTCGTATGAACCTGAGTGACTGACAGCGGGACCCACGGTCTCGTGTCCACCGTGAACTAGGATCTCGCAGACTAGAACCCCGAGCAAACTGCCGACGAACTCAGTCTATCGTGGACCAAGTGGAGGAGAAGGAGGGTGCACGCGGTGCACCGTGGACCAAAGGGTGGTCCATGGACCAAGGTGCCCTTGTCCACCATGGACCGCTCCGTAGACCACGGCCCGTTTTGGATCCGGACCGCCGACGTGGCGCAACCGAGCAAGCCACGTGTCGGCCCGGCCCGCCCGGTCCCAGCCCATCGGCCCAATATCGGCCCATGTACGGCCCATTACCGGCCCATTGGGCCGTTGACCGGGTCCATGCTGACGTCCGCAGTGACGTCATCATCGCTGACGTCATCTGCCACATCGGCTGACACGTCACCGACACGTCAGCAGTCAGTCGCCAACTCAGCCGCCCTCTCTCCGACACATGGCGGGTCCCTGTGATGCCACGTGTCGGCCCCACATTAATTCAGCCATTTATTATTTTCAGAATATTGTTTAAACTTCGAAAATTCATAACTTATTCATACGAGCTCCAAAAATTACGATCTTTATAGGTAAATTCATCTAAAATCGAGCTCGATGCAATGGGACTATGTTTGAGTGCATTTGGTTCTTCTATATTTCATTTGCTTCTTTGTGGCTTCTATAGGAGTCGCTAACGCGACAATTACGTTTCGATTTCAGAGTCGATTCGGGGAGGAGCGACCGTGAGGACGGAGGTGGAGATCCACCGTACGACTACGGAGGAGGACTTGTACCACTACCGTCGGATTCGTACCACTACTTCCTCGACATCGCAGTGTCATGGCAGCACCTTTATTTTAGAGAATCCTATTAGACATTGCATGTTTAGAACTGCTAGCGCTTTATATTTATTCCTTTGCTAGTATATGATGCATGATATTGCCTGAGCTATATATTTACCTTGTTCGAAGCCCTTTTATCATGTTACCCAGCCTTGCGCTCGCACTTATATATTACCGCCCTTCTGCGTGCTTGCATTTATTATCACCATACTTATTATAACTCCACTTCGCATTGTATATGTGGTGCGGGTGGTGAACCCTTGGGAATGGTTTGGCTTGGGATGCCGGACTTGTGGTTATGGTGATGAGCGGTGTCTTTGCGTGAGTCTTGGGTGTGTGGTGAGGGTTGAGTCACGGGACGGGGATTACGACGAGCTTCGAGCGAGTCTTGCCGAGGGATACGGGCCCGGGTATCCCCGCTTTGTGAGTGCCTCGTGGCGGGTAACCGGTTGGATTGAGGTGTCCTTGGTGTGAGCTCCTTGGGGTGGAGCCTTGGAAAGGAGGTGCCGTGGCAAAGCACGGTAAAGATTAGCCCATACGGGGGAGACATCATTTGTCCGGCCAATACCTAAGGACTTGTGTGCTAGTGACCGGATCATTGGACGCCTTACTTTCCACTCGCTCTCCAATGGGAGGGGAGCCGGTCTAACCATATGGTAGTATGGATGCCATTACCGTCGGGTGTAAGCGGATAGTGTCGGGAGGTACGGGTGGAGCCCACACCCTCCTTAACCACATAGTGACCCTTTTGGCCTGGTACTATATTCACAGCCTCGGCGGCCGGGGTCGAGTGACAGGATGGTATCCATTCTAGGCTTATGGCGATCGGAATCGCCTTAGATGTGGCCGCATCGATGATGGCTATCTTGTGGAATAGTGAAATCTCTGCAGAGTGTATGGTTGATCGATCGATACATAGCTGACTCGTTGGCTATGGACCAGTCCCGTGTGATGCTTACTTGACTAGGAGAGGAGTCTTCTGCCTTTCTTGGGATATGGGTATGTTACATCCGGCCGTGAGCCTGGGAGGCTGCGGGTCGTTGAGGCCTGACGAGAGGGAGTCGTCTTGCCGGCCACGTGAAGCGTGGTGGGGTGTGGTGTGTGGGGTGTAAGGTGTGGTGATGCGTGGATGGGATGGATGGGATGGTGGATGGATGTGTGTGTGGGTTTTGGGAATATGTTAAACTTGATTATTATTATTATATATTATACTTGTTGCTACCTCGCATGCGCTAGGATGCAAACCACAGCCAAATATAGGATCGCCAGATCCCTTTATTTTCTCTTTTCCACTAAAGCTCATTCGGTGCTGACCATGGCCCGCACACATCCGGCGGTGTGCGTTTTCCGTGATGTTAGGATTGAAAGGATTAGAAGGTCTCGTGCCTCGCGCTCAAGTTGGAGTTTGAAGCCGCTTCCGCGTTTTCTTCCACCTTCGCAAGCTATTCTGGATGTTAGAAATATTTTATTTACGCCAGTGCGGTGTTGTAATTATTAATGTAAACCCTTCTACTTGTACTCTGTATTCTCAGAATTCGATGTATGAGATTGATTATCAACTGTTGTATATCATTCTGTGGATTTTCCCTTCGCGGAAAATTGAGGATGTTTCAATGGTCAAGATGCCTCGCGCGACGGGAGCTCGCGAGCAGCAGCTGCCAGCGGCCAGTAGACGTGCATGACGCAGGCCAGCAGGCGCACACAAGCAATGCACGACACAGACAAGCAGGCGTTCAGCAGGGGCAACTTGAGCAAGCGGCCAGTCATTCCTATGTGTGTACGTGAGTGTGTTGTGGTGTACGTGAGTGTGTTGTGGTGTACGTGTGTTTTATTTTTACTTTCTCTTTTCTTTTCTTTACAAACACATAATAAACAATTATATAAACTAGGTTCATGCAAAGCACTCAAGCAACACTATATCACGCACATTTTTATCATTAGCAAGTTCTGATCTTTTTCAAGCAAAGATTAATTATTATATTTTCCTTTTACCTATTTGAAAGAGTTTACACTCACAAGATATATTTTATTTTTGGTTTATAAAAGTTGTTCGTCTTTTCATGCGTATCAAAATTTTAAAACCCGTGGAATTTGTTTCCGATGATTTCTCTTAAGCCTTAACTCTAGGGCTAAGCAAGATTGTAACACCGGGGGTGTTACATGGTCCATGATGGTTGCTTGTGACAATGGTGTTGTTGTCTACTATTTTTTATTTTGATTTTTTCTGGTGTAATTATATATGATATTCTGTTTTTTTAATTTTAGAGCATCCCAGCCCACATTTAACATGTTACAGGTTTTATTTGGGATGTTTCATTATTACAATTTGAGTTGTAATGTTAGTAGATTTCTGCTGCTCCACTAAGAGGATTTTATTTGTAACAGGTGCCTGCTATGCCTTTTTCATTTTAGCATTTATAGATGTAACAGATGTTGAAACCATGCTGTTTCACTAAGAAGTATTCAATTTTAACATTAGACAACCCTGGCCGTTTCATTTAACCATTTCTAGATGTAACAGAGGTAAAAACCATGCTGTTTCATTAAAAGCAATTCAATTGTAAGGTTAGGCAGGCCTGGCTGTCTCATTAAACCATTCCCAGATGTAACAGTAGTTAAACCATGCTATTTCACTAAGAGTATTTCAGTTTTAACAGTAGTCACCCTGGCTGTTTTCATTAAACCATTCCCAGATGTTTTTGTAGTTATACCATGCTGTTTCACTTACATGATCTTCAATTGTAACAGTGGCCAGCACTTGGCTGTTTCGTCAAATAATTTCCCGGAACCATGTTGTTTCATGACCACATTTTCAGGTAAAAGAGATGATTCATGTACTAACAAAAGAATTTAATAACTTAAATTATATTGCAACTGTTTTTAAGTTCATCTTTTTGTGGTTTTTTCCACACTTAAATATAGAGCAGCAGACTAAAATGTGGGATTAGAACCATGGATATTTTAAATTTATTTCCGGTAGGGACACTACAGTAAGTTCTATGTTTCAGTAGAGTAACCTTTTGGTTGAATGTACAACACATTTTATCAAATTGGACACTGAATTGGGGGGTGTGTGTCTCTGTGTTTCATGCACATGCTAGTCTTGGATATAGCTGTGGTAATACAATAGTAGCCCATCTCACAAATGTCACTTGAGTACTGAAATTGTGACATATGGATCTAGAAACATGAGAATAAGCAAACTCAAGCAGCCTGTTAAGTTGATCACATGCCATAACAAGAACAAGGAACTATCCAATTTCTTGCAACAAGCATATATGTTCAAAATACCACAACATTTCTATTTTTCCAAATGCTTTTCCTCAGCCATGCCATGAATAGGTATAGGTATACTGGTGGATTTGGCTGTTGCAAGATCTCGAACCAACAGGCGCACTAGTCATTTGCCGCTCGAAGCTCGCCATTCGTGTGTCTCCATCACTTCTACTCTTGCTACAATTGGGGGAGGCGATGGGCATATGGGTGGTTCTCTTACGGGAATTCAATTCGGTCCAGTAGGTGAGACATTTGGTGGGGAAAGGGTGGTGGTGATAGGTTGTTGCAACAGCGTCGCCAATGTTGCTCGAGCTGACCTAGGCGCCGCGGCGAAGGGTCAGGCAGCGGCGGCGCGGTGGTGAGGGCTCGGCGGGCAGCCACCGCTGCTGCGAGAAGCCGGGGGCGCTGGAGCAGGGGCGACAGTGGCGAGGGAAGGCGGGCGGGGCTGTAGCAGGTGCGCGCGTTGCCCGGGGCTGGAAGCCGGGGCCTGGAGGTTCGCCCGCGCTGGCGAGTTCGCTGGCCGTCCAGCGACACGCGCGCCGCGGTTCCTGTCGGAGCAGGGAGGTCGGAGTTGGGGAAGGAACTAGTTTCCTTTTTGTGTGGGCTGTTCGAGGGGGGAAGGGATAGGGGTGGGCCGGTTTTCTTATGGGCCGCGCGAGAGGCGTCCGACGTCTAGGATGTCCGAGCGCGTTCTGCACCCATAAAAAAACTATGCCAAAACCAAATTCAAAATCGAACGAAAAAAATAACATTTTGGCTTGGTTCATTTGGCTCCGTTATCGGTTTGCGATTAAAATCTGCTTAGTCCTAGATACCCAGACCTCCGCGCACACTAGACAACCAAGCGACGCCTTAAGCCACATGAAAGTGAAGCCTAGAAAAAATTGGAGCCCAATATCAAAAACTAGCATCAATCATGTGATGAATGTTCAGTTAACAGAACTAAGTGTTGCTAAAAAAATGCTAACAGATCAAAGATATGTTTTCAAATGGCCTTTAAATCAACATGGCCTCTTCACACCTATGTACAGAGTGATAGCCGTTATTGGTGTGGTACCCCATAACCACAATATATCGAAGCTAAAGTTGCCTCACAAAATCAAAGTTTTCATTTGGGACTTAATCAAAAGAGTAATCCTAACCAAGGATATATGTTTCTTTTAATTCACCTCCCCTGTAAATGTTGTTCACATGTTTAATGATTGGCTACAAGGAGTAGAGAGGTTACGTATCAGGCCTAGATAGGAACATGTGCCGTCTGTTGGGCACTTTGGCGAATTAAGTCAAAATTATGAGAGTTTTAACAAGACACGAGCTGGATCCGCTTTTGGGCGCTGCTTGAAAAAGAAGAGGATAGTGATTGACCTCTTTTCCTATCATGGCTAGAGTTTTAGAGGTAGACTTCCTTTCATTTGATTTTTACCCTTGTGGGACTAGCGAACTTTCTGCTTTTTATATAAGATCGTATCTCTTGCTAAATTTATATCATTCCCTATTGTTGGTTTGCATATAATTGATGATTAAATCGATGCTTAATGAATTTGTAGATTAGATATCTTGTTAAAACATATTACTTGCTGAGATTTTTATATCTCATGCTCTTTTCTTTCCCGATGCTTAGGTGGCTTTTGCTTGAAGGGTGGGGAATTAGCAAACTCAGCATGTTCATGTTATCTTTTACTGTGAAACTTGTGCTATATTTGGTTAACCTTAAGTTTTGGTTAATTAGCTTTATCATGCTATTACAGAGGCAGTGAGCTAACAAAGCACAGACGCACCACAGACTACTAACATTGTAACATAGCTAGGCAATGGACGAAATACATGAGCAGGTGATTTTATACTGCAGGCAAGACAGAGCAAGCGCAGCAGAGCAGAGGAAAGCAGATCAAGCGAAACAGACGGAGCAGAGGAAGGGGAAGCAGAGGAAGGGGAAGAAGGCTGACGATGTCCGGTGGAGAAGAGGGCAAAGGAGTCGCAGGCCGAGACCGGTAGAGGAGGCAGGCGGAGCCGCGCGGGGTTTGCGCAGCCAGCCAGCCAAACACACGGGTTTGCGCACCGACCAGTAGGCGGGGCCGCATGTCAGGGACGCGTCCCGGACCAGCGGACAGACTTGCGCGGGCGGATGGCGGCGGCGCACGGCCGCCGCGTGCTTCACGGGCTGATCCGCCACCGCCGGTTCCAGGATCCTCTTCGCTTCCCTCTCCTCTTCCGCTTTTTCCTTCTTCACTCCCACGGATCCTCTCGATTGCGCCTTGATTGGGCCAGAGTAGCTAGCGGCATCGATTTGGCGCTCGCACAGCAAATCCCGCGCACCCCTCTTTTTCGTCGCCAGGCCGCCACTCTTTCCCGCCAGCCTCTCACGTTGGCGGATGCCTATGGAGTATGGACGCCCAAGCGACGCCATCCACTCAAGGCGAATGTCATCCGCAAGCTGCCGCTGCTCGCCCGTAGGCTGCGGCCACCAGGCCCGCCACTCCCGTAAGCCACTAGCTGCTCTCCCGGCCAAGCCCACAGGGCACTACTGAAGACTTGTCCTCGTGCTGCTCGCCTCCGGCTTAGAGACGCCAATCCATAGTTCTCCCGCGGTGGTCGCCCATCTACACGCAGGCAAGGAAGCCACGCTGCGAGGTTCGTCTCCTGCTACCCACACCTCTGTTTCTGGCTGTCTTTTCAGAGCAAACATGCACACCAAGCGCTCGATGCTTTGCCTCTATGAGAGGATTATTCACTTTTAACCTGAAACATATGTTTGTAGCAATATTGTTTGGGTCGGGCCTATGTATGCTTTCAAATGTTGTTCCTTACTTCTTCATGGAAAGGTACCTGTACCTTATGCTGATTTCTGATGAAAGACACTTATTGTCTCACGGGTTAAACAAATATATACCGTTAATAATTTATGAGACAGCAACTACCAATGTTTCTTGGCAATCGGCACAGAAGAAATCTTGCCTGCTAAAACTATACACGTCATAATGGTTCATGTTGTTATCACTTTTGAGTTTTGAACAAAGGCACGAAGGTCCGAGCACGGATGACTTTGTGCCAAGATATTAGATAGCTATTTTTTCCAAACTTATGTACTCTTTGAAGTTTTGATCCCTTTCTCAAGGATATGCACTTGCATGTTGTTTCATGAGTCAACATGAGGAGCGAAAACTTAATGTTTCCTCTACCTGCTGTAGTAACTATGAAGCTTGCAGCTAGAAAATGAAAATTATATATGACCAAACTGTATATTGTCTTACAGTGACATTGAACTAGAACCAAAGCAGTATAATTTGTTTGGCTCCATTCTTAAAAAATGGCAGCAGATGCCCTTTTGACTTTCATCTTTTACTTTTTCCTACTAAAGATTCCTTTGGTTCTCAATCTCTGTGCTACTCTGAACATTATATCTTTGACCAGCAAAAATCAGAAAACAGTAAAGCATGTATACAAAAAGGATAGTAAACTCCACAAAGATATACACAACGTTGTTCGGGGAGAAACAGCTGGGGCGGCCTTTTCAATGGACATGGCGACTCCGTCGCCGCGGGTGCCGATGCCCCGGTGGTTGCTGACACCTTCTTCCCCGTGGCTGACGCCACCTTCACCGTCCCCGATGCGCCCGCCTGCGTCAAGCCCACACCACCCGTTCCCGCCGTCGCTTTCACTTCCACCAATGTGAACGAGCTCGAGGAGTCTCTCCCAGTGGAGTAGCAGCACCCAGGAGCTCGAGGAGAAGCCGTAGGATGCCAACATCACTGACCCCTAGGAGGTGCCCTCCGAGTGCGAGGTCGGGATGCGGTCGCTCTCTAGGCTGCCCCGCCTTTGCGTCTTCCCCTTCACAGCTGCGCCCGATGCCACCTTCGACTACGAGCTCTCCATTACCAGCGAGCCCATCCTCTCACTCAAGTTCCCGTTGCCCCATATCAACATTGACCTCCTCTACGAGCTCGACGTGCGGTGGGGCTTGAATCTAGGTGTGGGCCCCATCGAGCACGTTCCGGTGGAGCTACCGCTGCACAGCCTGGATGGCACCTACGATGCGGAGCTACGGTGCACCATGGGGATGTACAACCTACGGCTCATGGCACTGTTGGCGGCCCTCAATGCGCCCCACGGCAGCGACGAGCGCGTGTTCGTTGGCACGGACATGCAACGGAACCACAATGGTTTCGCGCCCGGTGACGCTGGCCTTCTCCGTTGGGTCCGCCTCGACTCCACCGAGTGCGCGCTCTGCGCCGCCCCACTTGGTGGCTATGCCAGCTCCCTCGACGATGACCCAGAGTCCGGCGTCGCCCACCGGGCCATTGGTCGCGTTAGTCAGTCACCCGCAGCGTCTGCCGCGCTCCGCGCCGATGCTGTAGGCGCAGCAGGTGGTGGGCTGCTAGCATCTGTGGTGGCTGCAGGATCAGCGCAGGCTACCTGTTCGATGATTTGCCCAGCCCGCGACCGTAGCGTCGCCGACATCCCAGGTGCTTTCTGGGAGGGGATGCTCCACTGGAACGATGATTCTGGCACCATCCCCGCCGACACGCTCGCATGCCTCATGAAGGTCGCCCTCGCCAACAACTTGCTACTAACAATTCCACCCCCTCTCGCCCCGCATCGTTCCTCCTGGGGCGACACGGGGGAGCTCCCGCAGCCGTCGCCTAGTTCCCCCCTGCTCCGCCCTCCTGGCCGCCGTTGTCGCCCTGTTCGGTGTCGTGGTGGTGGCGGCCCGCGTTTCTGCCGCCAAAAAAGGCCGCTCGGGCGCTCTTCTTCCCACCCCCACCGCTCCCTCCCTCCCCTCCTCTTCACCTCCGGCGCCGGCGTCTTGGGGGGGCCAGCGGGCCGGATCCGTGCTCTCCATGGCCGGATCCAGCTCCTCCTGCCCCGGATCTGAGCTTCCCCTTAGCAACGATGAGACGGCGCCCAGGCCCTTCCCCTCCGGCGACAGGTGGCCCGGCGGCAGTTGGCTGCCGGCGGTGGGTTGCGGCCCCTCCTCTCCAGCGGTTCCGTCGGCCGCCAAGGCTAGATCCGCCCTCCCTGGGGTCGGCTCTAGCCTCCCATGGCTGAGGTGGCTTCCCCACCAGGCTCACGCAACGTTCGGGGCGGCTGCCCCCTCCCTCCGGCGTGTTGGCTGCAGGCAGCTTCCCCAGGCGTGGGCGGTTCTTCGTCAAGCCTGCTGGCCGCGCCGGGGTCCTGCTCATGGCGCCTGGCGTGGGGGACGGGCCTTCAGTTTGGCGGGCGGCAGAGTCAGCTCGGCTGGGGCCATTCGTGCCCCTGGCATGCCCTCATCGGCTCGCTGTTGGCCAGGGCGGCGTGGCGCGGGGCGTGGCCGCCGGCCAGGCTCGGCATCGCTTGGCCGCTCTGGTGGTGAGCCATCGACGCCTTGGTGGCGTGGATGGCGTCGCTTCGTTCATCTACAGCGCCATGGTGGCGAGGTTGATGTCAGTGGAGCGGACACGCCTCCTCTGCAGCGGCCGGGCTCGAGCGGCGCCCCGTGGCCGGATGCATGGAGTTCTGGGCGAAAGCTTAGCCTGACGATGGTCGGGCGAGCGACGGTGACGCCTTTTGGCGCCACATCCTTCCTGGAGGCGCCGTTCTTCTACTCTCATGCTTCTGTCACCGGCAGCAGATTCTGAGTGAATTCCCCTCCTTAGTTCTCTAAGGCCAGCGACGATGGCGTCTCTGCATCACCTCCTTCGTGAAGGCGTTGCTGAAGAATCTCCTGCCCGCCGCTCCTCCCGCACGGTCACTCTGGTCGTCGTGTTGAACCTAATTGTGCTTCATGTTCCTCCTCACCTAGGTATGTCTAGTTGGTGTTTGTGGTAGCCGTCGTCGTTTCCGGTGGATGCTTTGCTACCGAGGTGTTTCTGGCAGATGCTTTGCCGTCGAGGGGTTCTTCGCTGCTTGGGCGGATGCTTTGTTGCCTATGTTTCTTCAGGTAAGTCCTCGGCCGTGGTCCTGAGGGCAATGGTCCTTAGTGACTCGAAGGAGCAGGTTGATTCCTGTGGATGCTTTGCCACCGAGGTGTTTCCGGCGGATGCTTTGCCGCCGAGGGGTTTCCAGTGGATGCTTTGCCACCGAGGGCGTGTTTCCGGCGGATGCTTTGCTGCCGAGGTCGTTGACGTGTGGACGGATGCTTTACCGTCTGGAGTTCGGGCGGATGCTTTGCCGCTGTTATCCCTAGGGCTCCTCTCACTGCTGGCTACCATGGTGTGGAGTATTTTGTATTAGGTTCAGTGTGCTGGGGTTGTTAGGTGGAGGGTCCCCCACCCCTCATGTTTCTTGCTTTTCGTTTGTGTTGAGGACTTCGTTGGTAATCCATGGATTACCTGCGAATCCTTTCTGTATCAACTATGTGTAGGTCTATTGACCACTCTCTTCTGCTTGATGAAAAACGGGCTATATCCCCGGTCTCGAAAAAAAAGGTCGCCCTCGCCCGCCACAAGAAGGCCTCGGTTGCCCTCGCCCGCCATGGGGTGGCCTCCTCGCTGCTCCTGTTGTGGGCGCATGGAACCATGCACGCCCGCGCCACCTCTGTCCCAGACGCCTCTGCACCACCCCCATCCTCGGACCTGCTGGCTGACGCTTCCAAGACTCGGGCAAGCAAGCATGGGGGAGGCACGTCCCACACTGTGTTCCACCAAGGCGGCACGTCTGGCATCACCATGTCGAGATTCATGTCCTGGGAGCATGCCTATGGGAGTGCGCACAAGGTTTTTTGAGTTTGTCGTGCCGGTGACAATACACCACTGTTGCCCTGTTGCTGCCAGCGATGTGCTGCATCCAGAACATAAGGTGCCCATGCCGGTGGTCCTGAAGCACGCTCGGCTGGAGTTTGGAGAAATGCCTAGCACGTACACCACCACCATTCACTTTGTGAGTTCTCTGCTGTTCATTGGTACTATCAACATCTATGAGGGCCATAAGATATTGGTGGAGATAATTGGTCCCAATCGAGTGGTGCTAGAACTACTACTTGAAGTCTATCAACACTAACCATACCCACAACCTGATGATCTGAGGTCGAAGAGTTGTGATGCTGAGTACGGTCTTCTTTCAACATGGTTGAGATGTGCTCTGTCAGGTGTTACTGTGGTCGCCTTTGGAAGCCCCCATGGCCTATACAAATTCGCAACAAATCAGCGTTTTGCATCTGTTTCTGATCACTGAGCAGCTGGCATTGCTTGCCACAGGGACCCTAGACAGAGCACAGATCTGGACCCAATATGGTTCCAAGAGACCTTCTGGAGTTGTTGCTATGATTTAGGGCATTGATGCTGAGAAACAAACTACACAGCTCTTTACATGTGATCCTGCTGGGTATTTCTTTGGTCACAAAGCAGGACGTGCTGGCCAAAGAGATAGAGAGGCTGTCAACCTTCCTGAGAAGAAAATGCAGAAAAAATCCTTCACAATAATTTCAGGAAGCTGTTCAGATGGCAATATCAGCATTGCAGTTCGCCCTGAAGGAGGACCTCAAAGCCACAGAAGTTGAGGTTGGGGGTGTCAGCAACAATGATCCCACTTTCAGAGTGCTGACAGAAGCTGAAATGGTTGAGTACCTGAGCTGAAGGCCTTGTTGCGCGGCACCCTGACCTCAGTACGGGTGTTGGCCACACACTTGTCAACTAGTTTACTCAGAGTTAGACTCAATTGGCCTACAGTTTGCGGCATTGTGTTCCAACCATGCATGTTTTGTTGTCATCAAAGTGTATGTTCTTGATTGGATGCTCATGGCCGTAATTCCACTGGAGATCATGTGTGATGGAGCTCAGTTGCGGCCAACACCATGGCCTTCTTTCAGTTCAGTCCATGCAGCTACTGTTAGTTACGTGATGCACCCTTCCACATATGCTGGGGTCTACTGCTGCTTGGTGAAGGATCTCTAGCAACAGAAACATGAACCTCTGAAGCTACAAGTGTTCAATGCTGACATGGTGCTTTCCGGAACTGCTCGGTGGTTGTCTCTGCACTCCGGCTCAAGGCAAGTAATCTGCAAGGTTTTTTGTCCCATGGCTTGGGGGCAAGCCGCATTTCAAGAAGCGGGAATGCCAGTACATGTGTATGTGGGGTCAGGCTGTCAGGCACAGCTAGGCAGTGGTATATAAGGGAATCGATTTGGAGAAGACAGGCATCGAAGAATATTCAGAACCCAATTACTTTCCCCGGCCCTTGCATTTACTGTTCATCTTCCACCCCAACTATCTCCTTCCCCGGTACCCGGTTCCTCCTTCTCAGGCTGATTCCTCTACTTCTAGATCTCCCTCTCCCTGCGATCCTGTATCTTGCTACCTTGAATCGAGCTGTCAGTAGTATGTTGCTAACACCTTGAGGTCTGTAGATTCACTGAAACTTTCGAGGATAGCTTTAAGAAAATGAAGCCGGACAGCATCAGCTTGTAAAACGAGAAGGGTATCGTTTGCATATTGTATCACTAGGAAGTTATTAGGGCTCAGAGAGATCGGTGCTTTAACCAAGTTCAGACTAGCAGCCTTGTTGCCAATAACTTGCAGAAGCTCAGCAGCTAGAACAAACATGAAGGGGGAGAGGGGGTCCCCTTGACGGACGTCATGTTTACATTTGAAGGATTTCCCCGGCACACCATTAAGTAGGACAGCTGATGTCCCTGAAGCTGTGTTTCCGATCTATCCATCGCGCTGGCAGGCTCATCATCTCCATGACTTGTGTAGAATAGCACTGTGCTCGACCGTGTCAAACGCTGTCTCAGAATCCAGTTTTAGAATGAGGGCTTCTCTTTTTGACTGGTGACAATGGTGGATATATGGTACACACATCAGCGGAGGCCCCCGCGTCGCTCTCCGTACGAGCGACACGGGCGGCGACCGACACCACCCACCAGCGCCGCCTCTCCCTACCTCCCCCACCGCCTCGCCGCCGCCGGAGGCCGCCAGCGGAAGCCGCGCAGCTCCCAAGGATGGCGGCGGCGGGGATCTCGCCTCTCCCATGGTCCCGAAGCTCTGCAGGTCCGAGATGGCAGCGGCATTCTTCAACCTGGCGGTGGTCTTCTCGCGCGTGGGGGCGGCGCATCCGGCCCTGCCCGACCGGATCCGGCCAGCCCTCGGCCAGATCCGGCGACGGCGGAGCTCCTGCCACCGTCTTCGGCACGGCGATGGCAAGCCACCCGCGGCGGCCGTGTGCGCGCCTGCGCTCAGGTGGCAGCCAGCCGGGGGGCCTGGCCGGGGCCTCTGCTATGTGGCGTCCTGGTGCCCGGCGCCTTGCCGGGGCCGGATCTGTTGCCAGCGGCCAGCTCCGTGCCACCGCCGTCCGGCTGGAGCTCCGGCGACCCTGGGGCTAACCTGGGGCCAGATCCGGTGCCTGCGGGTCTTCATGGCCTGTGTGCGTGGATGGAGGGTGCGCTTGCGACTGCATCGGCAACGAGTTTAGCGGCGGCGGACGCGGACGTTCGATGCGGAGGTGCAGCGGTGCCTTCTGCTTCAGCTCATCAGCATCGTCGTACTGGCGTCAGGAAGTTTTCCACGATGACCGGCGTTGGTCTGGTTGACAGCGGTTCTTGCGACCGGCGCTGCATCGTCTTTGATGCGGCAGCGTCAGTTGACCTACGGCGGCTCATGGCCACGGTGTTTGGCCTCGCTCTGCGTTGGTCAGCTTCGGCGAGGCTGCAGTGGTGCTTCCCCTCGCCTTCACCGGCACCCATGGGCAGTCGGCCCCAATTTTGGCGGCTGGCTGTTGGATGGTGCCTTCACCGGCGTCGAGGATGGTGGTCGTCAGCATGCAACAGTTGAGTTTTTCGGTGGCGGAAGGGGTTGGGGCCGTGGAGCGGTTTATGGGGCGTGTTGTTCGGCCGCGGGCAAGCCGGCGGTGGGGCAGCGTGCCCTCTATCTTCTTCACCTTCCTTTGCAGGGTCCCAGCAGTGGCGCGGTGTGTGCGGTTTGGTCGCGGGCTTGCCGGCGACGGGGCTGCGTGCCCATGGGTGCCGGTGCGCGCCTCTCACCTTCGCGGGCGAGTCCTGGTAAGGCTCCGCACGGTGTGGCGGCGGCTGGCAACTGCTTTCCGGTGCGCGCCTCCCACTATCGCGGGCGAGTCCACGAATGGCTCCGCGTGGTGTGGCGGCGACCGAAAAGCCCATGTCAGGGACGAAAGTCGGTGCGCGCCTCCCTTTGTCACGGGCGAGTCCGGGAACGGCTCCGTGCGCTGTGGCGGCGGCCGGCAATCACTTTTCGGTGCCCGCCTCCCACTATCGCGGGCGAGTCCTCGTGTGGCTCCGCATGGTGTGGCGGCGGCCGGAAAGTCCTCATCAGGAACGAACGTCGGTGCACGCCTCCCTCTGTCACGGGCGAGTCCGGGAACGGCTCCGTGCAGTGTGGCGGCGGCCGGCATACCCCCCCTGTCCAAGCACTGACGCTCGGTGCTGCAAGCCTACCTCCATCTCGGGAGGGTCAACACGAACACTAGCAGATGTTCTGGGCGAAAGCTTAGCTCAGATTAGTCTGGGCCAGTGACGAAGAATCTCCTTCTTGAAGGCGTCATTGATGAACTTCTTGCTGCCGTCTTCGTGGTCGGCTCGCTCAACAACTCGGCATAAAGCTCAGGCGAAAGCCTTGCCAAGTTATGCTTGGCCGGCGATGATTACGTTGCGACGTCATTCACCTCCCTGGAGGCATCGTTGAAGAGCTCATGCCTTTTATTGTTTTCCTCGTCGGTTTATGCTTGTGCCTTGTTGCCCTTGTGCTGGGGTATAGCTGTTGATTTGTTTTATCAGTGGATACGCCATGTTGTAAAAAATGAGTTGTAAAACTTATTATCAGGCCCTTTTGGGCCAATATATATAAAATTCAGGTGGGGAACTCCTCCCCCCCAGTGACATTAAAAAAAAAAACAATGGTGGATATACTCAAAACACCAACTGAGATAGTTCTGGATAGTGCACGATCGAATAAAACCGTACTTGGTTTTTGTGAATAAGCCGCATAATAACCCATTGAAGACGATCTGCAAGCAATTTGGTTAGAATGAGCCATTGGTGGTGTCAAGATTGATAGAGCCTTGAAAGAAATCGTCACATAGTCTGTAAAAATCTCCTTTAATTTGATGATTGCCAACACTTCTTCACGTTGCGACTACCCAGAACTATTGGCCGATTAAAATAATGCCAGCTTTTTTTATCTGCCGTGACACCTCATGTGTGAACTATTGACTAGCCATTGCGTTTGCTTATTGCCGTGCATGAATTGCGCTTGGATATACTTGCTGGCACATATTCTAATATATTGTTTTTCTATGGTTGCTTGATTGAGATCAACTTCAGAGACTATTTGTGCTAGCTATTGTACTATGAATGATCGAGAAGATCGTAGACGTTTCATCTCATTGCCTTTTATATTGTTCTATCTATCTATCATGTCTTTCCACGCCTGTCATGTTTGTTGTTTATTAATATATACATGATATGCATATCTCGATTTCTTTATTTCATTGTATATGTTTTTTGTTTCTTATATTTTGTATAAGAGTTCTCAAGCTTAAATAGAGACACCTAAATAAACATATATTAATAAACCTTTATGTATAATGTCCTTAATATGCAAGATAAACTATGGTAATACCTTTTATTTATAAAAAGCTTTTGCACTTTGAAAAAATATTATATTAAAAGATAGAAGCATAGAACAACTCCGCGTCATCTAGTCAAACTAATCGCGAAGTGCAAACCAACGGTCCATTCCTGCTTGCTAAAAAAACCTTGGGCACCAACTCCCAGTCTCCATCCAGCATAGACCAACAGGCAGCAAGCATAGTATTATACTGCAGAATGATTAGCCACTACGGAATCACGTAACGTGAGCCAAATCATCATCATCATCATCATCATCATCATCATCATCATCATCATATCATAGTCGGCCAATGCAAAGAAACCAAGCTCTACACCACGACGCAAGAAACCAAAAGCCGTCGCCGCCGGCCATGCTGCTCCTAAGACAACTAAGAGCCTGCAGGCGCCTGCTGCAGCCACAACCAGTGCTGCAGCAGCCTTGTATTCGCCAGGCCATGGTGACGATGAGAGAGCTCTAGTAGCTTTCAAGGCAAAAATCTCCAGCCACTCAGGCGTTCTGTACTCGTGGAACCAGAGCACCAGCTACTGCAGCTGGGAGGGCGAGGCACCTATGGCGGGTGGTAGCCCTGAACCTCAGTTCCCAGGGGCTCACTGGCATCATCTCCCGTGCTATCGGTAACCTCACTTTCCTACGCTTACTCAACCTAAGCTACAATAGCCTTCAGGGAGAGATCCCTGCCAGCATCGGCTCTCTTAGGCACCTCCGACGCCTACACCTGGTTCAAAACAAGCTCACTGGTGTCATCCCGAGCAACATCAGCCGCTGCATCAGCCTCCGTGAGATTATCATCCAAGACAACAAAGGTCTGCAGGGAACCATCCCAACAGAGATTGGCAACCTGCCAGCACTCTCGTTTGTAGTCCTAGACAACAACAGCATTACCAGAACAATCCCGTCGTCTGTTGGAAACCTTTCTCGGCTTACAGAGTTGTCCTTGGCAATCAACTATCTTGAGGGATCAGTCCCTGCAGGCATCAGGAACAATCCGTTTCTCGGTTTCCTTCAGCTCTCTCGTAATAACCTCTCTGGTCTGCTTCCTCCTTCCCTGTACAACCTATCATCTCTTTATTACTTTTATGCGGCTCTCAACAACCTTCGTGGCCATCTACCATCTAACCTAGGGAAAAGCCTTCCGAGCATCCAACAACTTGGGATTGGGAGAAACAAATTTACTGGAGCTATTCCGATGTCACTAACCAACCTTTCTAGGCTCCAGATTCTTTCCGGTGCACTCAATAGTTTTATTGGGATTGTTCCTTCCGAATTGGGAAGATTGCAAAATCTTGAAGTGTTTGCTATGGGTGAGAACATGTTAGAAGCAAACAATGAAGAAGAGTGGGAATTTATTGATTCTTTGGCGAATTGTAGCAGATTACGGGTACTCGCATTTGGATGGAATAGGTTTGCAGGGAAACTTCCAGGCTCGTTGGTTAACCTGTCCAGTAATCTCCAGTGGCTACATAGTCGCAACAATAGCGTATCCAGTGTCATCCCATCAGATATTGGAAATTTGGCAGGCCTTGAGATGCTTGATTTTAGCGAAAACTTACTTGCTTCGGTCATTCCTGAAAGCATCGGGAAGCTTACACGATAGCAACAGCTAGGCCTCACTTCAAACTACCTCTCAGGACATCTACCATCTTCCATTGGTAACCTATCTAGCCTACTTCAAATTAATGCCGGCGGGAAAGCATGGACGGGCCAATTCCACCAAGCATTGGAAGTTTGAGCAAACTTTTAGCCTTAGGTCTGCCAAATAACAATCTCACTGGATTGATTCCCCATGAAATTTTGGAGCTACCATCGATTTCAATGGTTCTTGATTTGTCTAACAACCAGCTGGAGGGGCCACTTCCATTAGAAGTTGGTAGTTTGGTACGTCTCAGAAAACTCCTCCTATCAGGAAACAATTTTTCAGGTGACATACCTGATACTATTGGCAATTGCAGGGTCATGGAAATCCTCATAATGGAAGGCAATCAATTCCAAGGAATCATACCTGCTACGTTCAAGAACATAGCAGGCTTGACCTTACTTAGTTTGACGGATAACAAATTGAACGGAAGCATCCCTAGCAACCTAGCTACCCTTACCAACCTACAGGAGTTATATCTTGGCCACAACAATTTTTCTGGAATAATCCCAGAGCTTTTAGGTAATTCAACATCATTGCTTCGCCTAGATCTGTCCTACAACAATTTGCAAGGTGAAGTACCAAAAGAAGGGGTTTTCAAAAATCTAACTAGACTCTCAATTGTTGGTAACAATGAATTATGTGGTGGAATACCACAACTCCATCTACCAAGATGCCCAAGCTTTGGTGCAAGAAAGAATAAGAAAGGCATACCCAAATCTCTTAGAATAACAATCCCAACAATAATAGGAAGTTTCCTCTTACTTTTTCTGGTTTGGGTTGGATTTCGCTACATAAAGTCCAAGGCAACACCGATGAAAGATTTACCACCAGAATTTGCAGAGATAGAGCTTCCAATAGTTCCATACAATGATATATTGAAAGGAACAGATGGATTTTCAGAAGCAAATGTGCTTGGAAAGGGAAGATATGGTACAGTATACAAGGCCACACTAGAAAATCAAGCTATGGTCGTTGCCGTTAAGGTGTTTAATGTCCAGTAATCTGGTTCCTACAAAAGCTTCCAGGCTGAATCTGAGGCACTAAGAAGAGTGAGGCACCGATGCCTTCTAAAGATGATTACATGTTGTTCTAGCATCAATCACCAAGGTCAAGACTTCATAGCTCCAGTCTTTGAGTTCATGGCTAATGGTAGCTTAGATGCATGGATCCACCCAAATTTGGATGGCCATAATCAACACAGAGCACTTAGTTTGTCAGAGAGGTTGGATATCGCTGTGGACATTGTGGATGCTTTGGACTATCTTCACAACGGTTGCCAGCCATCAATCATCCATTGCGATCTCAAGCCAAGTAACATTCTTCTCAATTTGGACATGAGAGCTCGTGTTGGAGATTTTGGCATCGCTAGAGTTCTAGATGAAGCAGCAAGCAAACATCCGGTGAATTCCGGTAGCACCATAGGAATAAGAGGTTCCATTGGATATATTGCTCCAGGTAACTCAAGTGACTTTGTTTCATGCTTTAAATAGTAGCATATATCCCATTTTGCTAATCAATATGTGTTGCTGCGTTGGTTAGTAATTAATTGTTAAAAAGTAAGTCAGCAATTCATGGATAATTGGATTAGAGCTCAACAAAATTGGTCTTTCCCATTTCCACATGTGTCTGTCTTGAATTTGAATCTTAGCTTCCGCTATGCGTAGGTCATGGAAACTGTCATATTCATGCTTCCCTCAAACATGTACCCATCGTCTGCATAGTGACACACATCATGCTTTTAGGAAAAATATTTGGTGCAAAACCACATCTTCGGTGCAATCCATGAAAAGCCCATTAGCCATACTTTTCACGATTGCACTGAAGTTGTGCTTTGCACTAAATATTTTGCCATGCTTTTATGCCACATAAGTGTGGATAACTTGGAAAAATCATTACGGTTACTTTTTAGATTTTTTTTTTAAAAAACAATGGATGTATGCTATCAGATTCAGTCTCGGAATTAATTAAGAATGTTTGTAATAACTGAAACAAAGTTTAATGGTTACTATATGTTATTTCTCATTATGGCATAATGGAGGGTTATTTGAAGTTAGTTTTCACAATTTCATATGTTGGTAGTTTAAATATACAAGATAGGAAATACCATTTCAGATTGTTTTATAATTGCAGAGGTGTGTAATTTTCTAGAAACACAATATACCAAATGTATATTATCGCCATTGATAACTATAGAATACTAAATCGATGGCCGATGCCTTTCATTTTTATGAGAACATCTCAGATTTGTTTTTGGTTGTGGGTTGCCTTGTGAGTTGTGAGCACTTTTTTTAAAAAAAATTATAATTGCAGAGGTGTGTAATTTTCTAGAAAGCACAATATACCAAATGTATATGATCACCATTGATAACTATAGAATACTGAATCGATGGCTGATGCCTTTCATTTTTATGAGAACATCTCAGATTTGTTTTTGGTTGTGGGTTGTCTTGTGAGTTGTGAGCACTAGTGCGGAGGCTCCAATAGAATTATCAAATTTTTAATTTCTAATAGTCTTTGAATTTTACAATATATACCTATGTATCCTCATATTTTACTCCGCTACAGAATATGGAGAAGGGCTTGCAGTGTCAACTTCTGGAGATGTGTTTAGTCTTGGCATAACTCTGATCGAGATGTTCACAGGGAAGAGCCCGACAGATGATATGTTTAGAGATGGGGTAAGCTTGCATTATTATGCCAAGGCAGCTCTTCCTGACAAGATTATGGAGATAGCAGATTCCAATATTTGGGTGCATGATGGAGTAAAAAATAGCAATGATACAAGGCATATCATAAGAACCAAGGAATGTTTATCGGCTGTCATTCAGCTTGGTGTCCTTTGTTCAAAGCAGTTGCCCACGGATCGACCGTCAACGAACGATGTTGCTGCAGAGATGCATGCTATCAGGGATAAATATATTTTTACCCAGTAATGAAGTGGTTTTAGTAAAAATTTATCACCACTACCTTATACTATCATGTTTCTCTAAATGTATTGTGGAAGTCTGTAATATATTTGCTTCTCTTTCCCAGTTGTTACATCTCCTTTTATTAGTACATCTACTCAGCAAGCAAACCCTTCTGCTATGTAAAAAAACATACATATTCGCTTTTACCAAATCCTTCTGTCATAGGCTGTCATTGGTTAGAAAATGTTGATGGTCTCAAGAGGTAATGTCACGACACCATTACAGTTTCTCTGAATGTATTGTTGAAGTCTATAATATATTTGCTGCTGTTTATCCAGCTGTAATATCTCCTTTTATTAATATATCAACCCTCGTAACCTGGTCATCTTAATCGCAAATTGCAAACCAACGGTCCATTCCTGCTTATTGCTAAAAACCTTGGTCGCAAACTGCAGTCACAGAATGATTAGGCACAGAGCCCTGCCACTACAGCGTAGGAGCCACTGAACGTGAACTGTGAGTGTATCATAGACAGCCAAAAAACCAAAAAAAAAAAAAAAAAAAAAAAAAAGAGAGAGAGAGAGAGAGAGTAAACCAGGCAAGAAACTGAAAGCCATGGCAGCTGGCCATGCTGCTCCTAAGACTAAGAGCCTGCCGCAACAACCACCAGTGCAGCAGCAGCCTTATATTCATCAGGCCATGGTGACGATGAGGGAGCTCTTCTTGCATTCAAGGCCAAGATCTCCAACTACTCTGGTCTGCTGTCCTCCTGGAACCAGAGCAGCAGCCACTGCAACTTGGAGGGCGTCATTTGTGGCAAGAAGAGACACCCGTGTCGGTTGGTCGCTCTGAGCCTCAGCTCCCAGGGGCTGGCCTCACTGAACCTGAGCTTCAACGGACTGCGGGGAGGGATCCGCAGACTATATATAGGAAGGAAGACTGAAACTTATCCGACAACAAGCCCGAAGAAGACTGATAGTGGCTGATGGGCCTCAGTCCTTGTAATTGCTAGAGTCAGTTGTTAATGGTGGAGTCGGGGCAGGAATATAAGCCCCTTGTGACTGACTGCTGAGAGAATCCAATTCCCTGAACTCCCCTATCTTCTTAAACTTGCTCACACTTCCCTTCTCGCCTCTCGTGCTTGCTTTTCCCAGGATAAATTCCCCGATTCCACTCAGTTATCCATTGTAATTCGGAACATAACAGTCACCTTCCCGCGATCACGCAACCGGACCTTCATCGGACTGCGGGCAGGAATCCAGAGACTTGACCGGATGCAGAGTATGCTCTCGGGTGTCATTCCTAGCAACATCAATAGCTGCGCCAGTCTCCATGTGATCCAAATCAGTGTTAACCAGGGGTTAAAAGAATCCACACCGAGATCGGAGTCATGCCGTCGCTCTCAGTTCTAGAGCTGGCAAAAAACACCGCATCACTGGAACCAATCTGCCGCCTCTTGGGAACATTTCCCAGCTAGCCATACAGTCCTCGGCAATCAACTATCTCGAGGGAACAATCCCTGCCATCAGCATCCTCACCTGCATGCGTTCACTGAACCTGAGCTTCAAAGGGCTGCGGGGAGGGATCCAGAGACTAGGAAGGAAGACTGAAACTTATCCGACAACAAGCCCGACGAAGACTGGTAGTGGCTGATGGGCCTCAGCCCTCAGTCCTTGCAATTGCTAGAGTCAGTTGTTAACGGTGGGTGTAGGAGTTTGGGCCGGCGTTGTGTTGGTGGAATCGGGGCAGGAAATATAAGCCCCTTGCTCAAAAAAAAAAATTGACTGCTGAAATCATCGAATAACAGAATCCCATTCCCTGAACTCCCCTGCTTCTTGAACTTGCTCTGTTCTTCCCTTCTCGCCTTTCTGTTCTTGCTTTTCCCAACATAAATTCCCCAATTCCACTCAGTTATCTGTTGAGATCCGGAACACAACAGTCACCTTCCCACGCTCAATCAACCTGACCGTCAACGGACTGCATGCAGAGATCATGCAGAACATGCTCTCAGGCGTCATTCCTAGCAACATCAGCTGCTGCACCATCCTCCATGTGATCCGAATCAGTGGCAACAAGGGGTTAAACAGAGGCATCCCCGCTGAGATCAGCGACATGCTGTCATTCTCAGTTCTAGAGCTGGCAAAAAACACAGCATCACCGGAACCATTCCGCCACCTCTTCGGAACATTTCCCAGCTAGCCGTGCTGTCTTTGGCAATCAACTATCTCGAGGCAACAATCCCTGAAGGTATCTGGAGCAATCTGTATTGGCTTTCTTCAGCACTCCGGCAATGGCCTCTCCGTGCTTCCTCCTTAATTCCCTTTACAACCAATAATCTCTTTATTTCTTTTATGTGGCTGTCAATAATCTCCATGGCTATACCATCTCACCTGGGAGAAACCTCGCCAGCTTCCAAAAATTTGGGATCAGAACTAACCAATTTACTGGAGCTTTTCCACAGTCACTATCTAATCTCTTCACCAGGCTACAGATTTTTTTTTTACCCCAAAAACTGTGGGGGAGGTCCCCACAGTGTCAAAACTCTCTCATTAACTTAAATAAACAAGAGAGGTTTATACATAAAAATTTTACCGGAGTTGTTCCTTCCTGACTGGGCAGGTTGTGAAAATAGACTGTGCAGAAATGAAAATGCACATCGGCGTCCATTACCACTTCCAGCAGCCGCACTGTGAGGCCCGGCCTTATTAACCAAAACTGAAGTAGCGTGTTTCCTTGTTAAAGAAAAAGACAAAAAGAATAAATAAATTCGCAACTAGCATGTGGACCTCATGTCTGACTATGAAACATAAACTGCATTATACATGGACCAATGACAGCATATTAAGTGACGCTGAAGTATTTGGATGATGAGAGCACCAAACAAGGTATATATGTTTGTTCTGCAACACAACATACCACAAGTACAGAACTTTATTTACGTACATGAATGAGAAAAGGAGCAGGTATCTAAGTTCTATATGTATGTAGGCTAGAAACTGAATTCCAAGGCGAGTTAAAGATAGCAACGATAGACAGGTGCTGTGCACAGATGCACATATACTAAAAGTTACAAAGTGATAACCAAAGTAGCATGCATCCTGCACTCAGTGCGTGTAAGCATCATCTTCCTCCAGAGAGACCAGACATTGTGCCAATGTCTGATTGATGTGATATGATGTGCGCGTTGATAACCTGTTTGCTTTCTACATCCATTGGTATAAACTCAGGAATAGCAAGGTCGCCTTCGAGGTACAACATGACTTGTTGCATGCTGGGTCTTGCATTGGGTAGTGGATGCGAGCACCACAACCCCAGTGTAAGTGACAGGCATACCTCGTCAGTGTTATAGTTTTTTTGGAGCCTACTATCCACAACCTCCATAAGTGATCCGTTGTGCCAATGCTCGGTCACCCAATCCACCAATATGAATGGGATATCCTGTGCTCTTCCCTCAATGGGCCTTCTTCCACAAGTAACCTCAAGAAGGAGTATGCCGAAAGCGAACACATCTGTTAGAGGGGATGCTTTACCTGTACGTGCTAACTCTGGAGCTATGTAACCGAAGGTGCCAGCCATGTGTGTTTTTGTGGGTCAGTACCATGATTGTATAACCTCGCCAGACCAAAATCACCTAGCCTCCCATTCATATCGCTGTCGAGGAGCACATTGCTTGACTTAATATCTCGATGGATGACCACTTGTTCCCAGGATTCATGAAGGTAGAGAAGGCCTGACGATATACCCTTGATGATTTTAAACCTCTCATGCCAACCAACATGATGCCTATCATCACTAGTATATAGGTAGTTGTCAAGACTACCATTTGGCATGTACTCATAGACTAAAATGAGTTCTCTTTTACGCCGACAGTAGCCAAGTAGTGGCACGATATTTCTATGTCGCAGACGACCAATGCTAACAACCTCGGCAATGAACTCTCTCACGCCCCGCCTTGATTCATGGGACACCCTCTTCACTGCGACTTCAGTCTTAGATGTCGGAAGTATGCCCTTGTACACCTGTCCAAATCCCCCTCTACCAATAAGATGTTTGTCTTTGAATCCTTCTGTAGCTTGGAACAAGTCCTTGAATAAGAACCTATGTGGCCCAAACTCAATCTCCCAATCTTCCACAAGATCAGAATTTATGAACCGCCTTCGCACAAGATAGACAATAGTGCCCAGTGTGAGGAGAATTATTGTAATAACAATAGCTATCAAAGAAACAGTCTTCATGGAAATGGAGTAAGACTTTGCATCAATTTGAGGCAGCTGTGGTAGTGTGGCGATGTCGATGCTTGGAGCAGGCCCTCCCATTCGAAAGCTCCAACCAAGCACATAATGTTGTGTTCCACTAAAGTTGCCTGAGGCCGCTGAAAAGCCTATATAAGATGTCTCTGTAAGTACTGTTGATAAGTTATAGGTGGTGGTTGTGACCAGTGGATACATGGGTTCAGCCATTCCAAGGGCAGCAATTGTCACATTAATCTTGTTTGTGTCTCCATCATAGTGTACCCACACATGCATCGGCCCATGGCTACTAAGGGACAGTTCCTGCAGTTGCCCACTCTTACTATCATAGAATTAGGGCACAAAGGATATATTGGAGTGGAGACTATTGATATTAATTCCAACATGGTTGTCATTGATGTCATCAAACTCAACATTAGAGACAGTATCTAGCTCTACAGCCAAAAGATGATTTTTTGGATCACCATTGTTCTGCGGATTGAGGAGTCCCAAGAACTGAGCTGGAAAGGCATCTGAAAAATTCATGCTAGGGGCGATGAAGAAGGCCATACCATCGTTGCTGGGGTTGGATCCGTCCGTGATTATGCCAAATACAAAGGTGACCGAGAAGGATTGTACCGTGTTGTTAGCAGACTTGTGGAAGCGCAAAGGAGCTGGGTAGAACGCATGCCCTTTGACCTGCTCCATCCCATTGGTTAGCTGCATAAGTCCATCCGGCTTGATCGTGGCAGAGCCATCGAGGGTGAGGCTAACATTACTGAAGCCGGCATAGGTAAATTGGTCGGCGCCAGCACCACAGGAGACTAAGAGTGCAAGGCCAAGAGTACGGAGGAGGCACTTCATGTCAAGTTTAGTGTGGGTTGCAGCAAGGAACCCTTGCCAAGGATGCAGGAAAGAAGCTTAATTCCTAAGCCTTCCGGTTGGCATGTGCGGTAGACTAATAATCTATGGTTAGCTAGTTACTATCATCATTGAAACGGGAGTGAATTGAAATGATCTATGGTAAGCAGAACGTGCTGTCTCGAGTTGAATTCCAATTTTACTGTCGTCAGCCTCTATGAATGATTAACTATTTGATCGTCATGGCTGCCATAGGACAAACAAGGGTTTATTCAAGTTTTTTAAGCTTACTGGCAAACATGCCTGTGCATTGTAACGGAATATAAAAACTATTAAGAGTTTATAGTAAATGATGATGAGGAGAAGGGTATGAATCTATTTATTTGTTATTTCTTTCTATAAATTTGTAATTCTATAACTTATTTTGTGGTTACCATAACGTTCATAATATATATATTTTTATATATATGTCACTGATGGGAGCACCACTAACTGCTCTCTCACACGTCGAACACCAGAAAAAGCCGAGCGCCTCCTTCCCACACCGAGTCAAGCACGAGCGCGCCTGCATGTGGAAAAGAACGGGCGAGAGCTCCAATCTTGTCGCGCGCCACATAATTTTCAGCTAGTTATGTTGATCTCAAAGAAGGATGATTACGTTCAATCTCAAGGGTACTGTTATGGTTAACCACCTAATATGTGGGACCAAGCAGAAATATGGTTGTTTCAGCAGGATACAAAGGGAGTGGGACGAGGACATGATTCAGCGGGTGTTTCTGATAGATGCTCAGGAAATATTTGAACTTCGAATCCAAGAACTTCAACGGTGTGTTTGCTAGCGGTGCATAGGCGAGCCTGGCCAGCGGGCCTGGCTATTGCCGGCCACAACCTGATCGGAACGGTGCAGGCGACCATATTTGGTTACATGTCCGATCAGAGCCGAGTCGGGTAGAGATTGTGTTTGTTTACTGGCCAAGTAGGGTATGTGTACCTTGCATAAAGGTTTGGTAGTCTTACCACTACTCATGTCTCACAGGCATTTCATCGAGCAGGTCAAGGACGCGAGGTAGTCAGCAGATTCTGGAGCAACGGCAATGGCGCCAGAGATGGCTGATCATCCTTCGCGACGCTGGACCACTACATGCTGCCGCTGCTGCACCGGTATGCCGCGCTCGAGCCGCTTGTCCTACAGGACACGCCGGCATCCACCCAGATGCGCGCGTACGACGCGGTGTTCGACAGCCGCCGCCGTGCGATGCACCTCCTGTGCTGCCGTGGCGCTAGCAACGTCCTGGAGATCGACGCGCCGTGCTTCAGCATGGAGGAGCTCGTCGTGGACAACTGCTCGTTCTGGGAGATCGAGCTGTGCGACCTTTCTGAGCTCCCCCACCTCACGTACCTCGGCGACGCCGACGAGGACGCGCCGGTGCTGGAGCTCAGCTTCGGCACCGTCCCGTGCCTCACGCATGTCAACCTCACAGTCTCCGCCTCCCCATCCTAGCACCCCGTCCTTGACTCCCTCCTGGTGGCGTGTCGGCATCGATCTCGTGGCTCGATGGCCATCACCGTGATAGCCCGGCCACGGCGAGGGAGGTGGGGTGGGGACGTGCGGCGGCAGAGGCGGTGAGGAGGAGGAGGAGCCGCGGCGGGAAGGGAGGTGGTGTGGGGGCGCGCAGCGGTGGAGGAGGAGCGGCAGCAATGGGGACGCGGCGGGCATGTGGGCGGCGTTACGAGCAGGAGGTGAGAAGAGGCGAAGGTGACCTGCTCCCTCTCGAGCCACTCTACTGGCTCAATCCGGCCAAAAACGGCCACCCCCATCGTTTCCCTGGGGCCTGACCCAAGCTGTTTTAAGACCCGTGCAGCGTGGACTCCGAGGTTGGGCCAGCATCACCAAACATGGGCTGCTGCAGCTGGGGAGCGTGAGTCACCCTCGTGGGCCAGCAGCAAACACGCACCAAGCGTCCTCCATAGACATAAGGGGCAAATGCTAGCTGAAAAGAATTTCCACTGAACAAGAGCCCATCGGAGCACTTGGTTCAGACGATCTGAAAGAAAAATACATGCTTACAGTTTTAAGCATGCACAAAAATACTATTTTTTAACCATGAATTTAGATGTTTTTTTTATTTTTAATACAATTTGGGGCTAAACATCTTTTTGAACCGGGATGACCCATTTTCCATTTTCCCAGAGAGGTTCAGTTACATTGATACGAAACCATTACAGAGAGGATCTCTTTTGGAAACAAAGAGCGACAAAAGAGAATAAACATCTTAGCTGAAAGGTCAAATATAGTACTTCGGAAAGAATTTTATTTAATAAATAAACTACAAACTTTATGATGATGGTTTTGTCAAATTTACTTGTCAACGAAAAAAAAGGGTCGAGCAGGCGCTCGGACGTGCTATGCAGGATGCCTGTGCGCGCGGCCCACCTACCGAAAACGGCCCCTCCCCTGCACGGAAAAGCTGTCTACCGCTGGCACTTGACCCACCCCTGCCCCCCACACGCACGGGTCCGCACCGCCCCTAACCTCGCCGGCTTCCGCCCACCCCCAACCTCGCCTCCTGCAACCCGTTAGAGCATCTCCAGCAGGGTCCTTATTTAGGCCCTCATCCTATTTTTGAGGGCTAAAGTAAAAAAATTTCACTCCAACAGAGGCCCTACTAGGGTTCTCAGATTTGAGACAGCCCTCAGATCCTTCCTCCGGGTCTCAGACGCAGGGGCTCTCGCCCAGCCCTCATCGGTCGCGCGCTCCATCTTTCCCCTCGCGTTCGATCCTTCCCGCGCGCGCTGCCAATCTTTCCCGCGCAAGCCCGACTTCCCTCCTTGTCCCGCAGAAACTGCGGCTGCCAGATTGGAGTCCGTCCAGCCCATATCCTCTTCTTCCTCTGTCCAGCCCCATCCCAGGTCAAGGATCTATCTGTTGCTGTGCGATTCCGGGCGGCGGACGGCCTGGGAAGAGGTCCCGTGTCTCTGCTGTGACCGTGGAACAACTGCAGCTAGCCGGTCACAACTGCAGGTAGCCGGACATCCAGGTGAGATGCAATCTCAGATTCGTTTTGTTTTTTCCTGTTGCTTGCATGCGGACAGTAGCAGGTCGGATGCACTCATCCAGGTCAGATGCAATCTCGCATGTCATCCAAAAGGAATAGCATGCTCGTGTTTTGGATTTTCGTTCTAGCATGCTCGTGTTGTAGCAATAGGAGCATTGATTCTTATCTGATGACTATGTTTTGCTGAAATTGTAAATTAATATGTGGCAATGATACTCCAGTAGTGTACTAGTCTTGTATTGCACAATGAGGCGCCGAGGCAGGTAGGCATCTTTTTATTACTATTTCTCAGCTTCTGAAATGTTCGATCCAAGTGCTTGTGTGAATTATTTTGGATCCTAGTATGCTCATGCTGTAGCAGTATTAGCATCTGCATCCATCTGCAACACATTCAGAATAGAGGGGAAAGGGCTCGTGCTACTAAAATCTTTGCCTGTTGCCGTATAATAGCCTCCAGGGTGTCTACTGAAGTTTCTGAAGATCCTTGTATATGTGTATCAAATTGATATGTCGATGTGCTTTTTTTTGCACAGTTTGGAATGTCAGAAGTTTCAAGGCTTATTTGAGGAGGTTGAGCGCCGCCATCCTAGTGGTGTGCCCTTCCAGGAATATGTAAGCATTGTTTATTAAGATGTTGCATCATGTGTGTTTTTTTTTTTTGGCTAACACAAGCCTTACATTTCAGTTCCTAGAAGCTCAAACTGCATATACAAACAATGATCCAAAGAAGAAGGGATTTCCTTTCCTGAACTGTTGGTTGAAGATCAGACATTGTGAGAAGTTCGTGTCTCCAATCAACAACAAAAGGCCTAGGGAAAGCAATTCACCACCAGCAGCAACAGATGTGTTGGATTTAGAAGATGGTGAGAGTACAAAGAGCCAAACCCCTGACTCTTCCATGCCTAGCAGTGAACGGCCTATGGGGAGGAGGCAAGCAAAGGAGAAGCAAGCAAAGGAGAAGCTAAAGAAAGGAGGAGAATCAACAGATTACAACTTGATAGAGAAATTTCTTCAAGACAAAGAGAAAGTTAGAGAGGATAGGTGGCAGGAGAACAAGCTGCTGCAAGAGCGCAAACTATTACTTGAAGAACGTAAGATTGCAAATGAGGAGAAGAATAGGCTTTGGGAGCAAGAAAAAGAGCAGCGTAAGATTGCAATTGAGGAGAAGAAGATCCTCTGGGAGCAAGAACAAAAGATTATGTTTTGTGATCTCAACACATTAGACCCCTCCCAAAAGACATATGTGATAGCAATGAGGGCACAAATTGCAGCTGAAAAGATGGCAGTGTTCAACAACACTTTTGGTGGTAGTAGTGGAGGACATGAAGCTAGTGGTGGAGGAGAATTTTCAAATTGAAGGGCAGCAGGTGGCAGGACTTTTCTAGTGGAAGCAAGACTTCTCTCTTTTGTGATCTTGTGCTGTATTGAAGTGGCACAATCAGCTGATGCAAGCTGTAGGCTTGCAGCTCTAGTTTAAGTTTATTGCACCTCTTTTCTTTTCAAATATCGCTGCAACTTTAGTCTTGTGGATGTCATCAGATTTGGACCAACTCTAAGTTTGAATTTCAATTTGAACATTTGTATTTCTTGTTTGTTATTATTATTTGCATGGTACTTTATTGATATATTCTAAATAGATTATTGTATAGTATGTTCTTAAGTACATATACATATAATGTGTGAGAAAATAGAGGGTTTTAAAGTAGGAGTCCTATTTTGAGGGCTACTGCTGGAGTTCACTCCAAAAAACAGAGCTCTCAAAAATAGGGAAAGCTCTCAAATGAAAAGTAGGGACCCTGTTTTGAGTGCTATTGCTGGAGTTGCTCTTAGCAGTTTGCAACTCTGAAAAAGCATGTTGCAAAAACACATCGAACACAAAAGCAACCTGATACTAACAGAAACGTCGACTTCGTACTAGTAGAACATTAACTGCATAGTAGCCTAATATCAACTTTGTACTAGAAGAACATCAACTACATAGTACAGAACATCGACTTCGTACTAGTAAAACATCAAATACATAGTAGCTGAACATCGACTTTGAACCAGTTGAACATCGACTTTGACCCACGCGCAAGGACCCCCGAGCAACAACAAAAACACATGAATTGAAACAACATGGGGAAACTTGTTGCAACAAATACATTAACGCAACTGAAAACATGATGAATATTGCAACATATAGAAACCGGAACCTACTGCACCATCAATTTGAAATCTGCTGCAACATCAAACTGGAGCCTACTGCACCATCAATTTGAAACGTGAAATTCCAGAGCCTACTGTTTTTCAGTATCTATGACAACATGATAGAACCATCTGTTGTGATATCAACTAGAACCTAGTGGAACATCAAATTGAAATGTACCGAAACATCCTAAAAAAAAACCAAAAATCTAGAGCAATCAGAATCTGCTGCAACATCTCTAAAAAAAACAGTACTGCTAACTGGGACCTAATGCACCATCAATTCAAAACGTACTGAAACATCTAGAAAAAAGGAATAAAATCAGAGCAACAAAGAGCAGGAAGACGGGGGAGGAAGCTCAGATCCAGATTACAAAGCTCAAAAACCGGCGAGGAGGAAGAATAGCAGGAGTAGGGGGAGGATGGGGGGAGCTCAGATCCAGATTCCATAGCTGAAAAAACCACCTGCGAAACTGCCCCGTGCGCCCGGCCGTGAGCACCCTGACGCAGCTGACCGCGAGCGCCTGCCCCACCGCCGGGGGGCCGGAGAGGAGTCGCCACCACCGCGAGCTCCCTGACGCAACTGCCCCTGCCATGGCCATCGCGAGGGATGGCCCCTGCCAAGGCCGTCGCGGCCTCCCCATCCCATCGAGCCGTCGCGACCTCCCTCTCGCCGAGCGGCCCGAGCCACGCAGGCGCGCTGCTCCGCCGTGCCGGAGTGGCCTCGATGCGATGGAGGAAGAGGAGCACGGGAGTGGATGGGAGGGGCGCCGCTTCCCTCGCGGCCGCACAAGGAAGGAGAGGAGGCGGGGCATGAGTAGCAGCGCGTAGGCGGGCGACGGGGACAGCGGCGCGCGGGCAGGCGGTGGGGACAGCGGCGCGTGGGCTCACGGCGACGAACTGCATCTGGAGGAAAGGAATAGAATGGAGGTAGATGGCGGAGCGGACGAGGCAGCGGAAGAGATAAGGACGAGTCGAAATGAGTGGGCGAGCGTGTGGCAGCGGGCGGTTGAGTGTCGTGCGGGCCGTGTCCGATGATTAGGACATCTAATCCCTAGCATTACCAAAAAAAAAAAAAAAAAAAAAAACACTCCTACGGTGTGAAAGCTGGTGAAAATGTGGTGAGCTGAGAAAATAACCTTGCGTCTTTGTGGGTTAAATTGCTTTGTGGGTTAAATAACATCTCCAATAGTTTAGCATTTTTCGTTTGCTAAATCACGTTGTTTGCCAACTCCCAAAATAATATAGGGAGGAGAAAAAAGATCACATCTCCAAGAGTTTGACATAATACACTTTCCAAAACCCAAATTTTGTCCCACAAGCCTTATTCACAGAAAAAGATAAAAGAAAATTACTTTTGCATCAAGGACCCTATACTTTCCACTGATTAACCGATCCCAAATATGAAAACTTTCCACCCAAGTGGCACAGCTCTGTCACCGAGAAGGTGGCGGCACCGAAGAGGCTCGATGCGCACGCGACCCGCGCGCATATATGCACGCTCGGGAGGAATTTTTACGAAGTTGGGAAAGATAGAGGAGGATGCCAAACTGTTGAAGAGGATTTTTTTTTTCTTTTTTGCTAAAAAATAAAGGATAGGAAAGCCGGATGGCAAACTGTTGCAGATGCTTGGATCTAGTTCCGCCGATAGATGGTACTCTCACCATTTGAAATTATAAGATGTTTTAGCTTTTCGAGATACATTACTTTTGTTGTGTATCTAGACTCAATATAAATTCAAGTTTATAGCAAAAATAATATATATAGAATAGCCAAAATGTCTTATGCTCGGCTACTGGAGCCCTGGTATTAACCATTTGAACATTCAAAGTTGAAATTCTAAAATTTGAATTTCAAAATCTATCAACTTACGACACATATTTGGAACTCTGAATAACTACAAATCGAAAAGTTTTCAGCTGAAAAGCAGTATATTGTATCGTGAACTGCAACTTTGATATAGACTATGTTAACATCCGCGTTTGTTTCGAAATTTATATTTAAAATTTTAATATCCATGAACTTTAAAAAATATTTCTGGACTCTAAATATTTTAAAATGAAAACTTTTCAATTACAAAATTTTAGACAGCGTCAGAGCTACAACTTTGATATAAAGTTATGAATTATTCTTTGATGTAACTATTTATAGAGACTAACCTCTAAAGCGCCTGCCTCCGTAAATCAATTTTCTAGAGGCTGACACTTATATTCTGAAAATCATCGATTACTCAAGGCATTTTGGCATGTATACTCAATCAACCATCATGAATCTATAGGACAGATTGACCGAAGTGGACAGGAGAGGGGAACTGACAACTAGTTGTGGCTATAATTCAATCATCATTCATTACATATAATGGATTTCTGATCGGCTAGTACCACCCGTAGTATACGCAAAGCCATCTTAAACCATGTCGGCAGTTCAATCAAAGACGGCAGTGACTCCTCTGAATGCAGTCACCATGAATTATTGTAAGCAAAAGCAAGCAGCCAAGCAGGGCAGGGGAGACCCTGTGAACCGAGTCATGGTCTCCTTAGTCAACAGTCTTGGAGGAGGCTAGATTCTCTGATCTAGACTTAGTCGTCAGACTTTGATATAAAGTCGGTGAATGCATACTGCTTTCGTGAGTGCATCTTCACAAGGATGGAAAACAACAGTTCCTAGAAGGCAGACGCCTTTACACCATTCGGCTACATTCTGCAAGAATTATTGTTGGCAAGCAGCCAAGGAGAGGGAGACCTCGTGAGCCCAGCCGGTCCGTCTCCACTCTCCATGACTTCCCTCTGGTCTTTCCACTGTCTCCCCAGATCACGGTGATGGTTCAATTCAGTTGCTGTCAATTCTTCGGAAGAAACAAAAATTTCTACGTTACTTTGCAGCACATACAAACCTTCAGATGGACGGGATGAAATCCATCGAGCTTACACCCATGGAGATTTGTAATTATCTTCTCTCTCTCTCTCTCTTTTTTGTGACGAAAGAAGTTTCCGTCATCATACTCTGCCGTTTTTCAAGAGAAACGGAGTCCTTCAAAGTCCAGCTCCATTATTCATCGATGCCAATAATGCTGCTGTGGCATAGAAACACGTCTCCAGATTCCAGAACGTAGAGTGATGAGAAATACAAGCATAGAAACATGTTTCCAGAATGCAAAGTAGTGAGAAAAATCAAGTGTAAAACACGTTCCAGAACGCAGAGTCATAAAAAAGAAACCAATGGGAGAATCAACGGTCCAGTTCAAGTAAACATGGGGATGACAACTCCAGCACCGACACAGCAGGCAATACATGTGAGAATAGTGATTCAGCAGAGTGCACTACACGGCAGCACAGACACAGCAAGCTTGTCGTGTCCACAGAGTTTCCACGAAGGAATCATGGCATGGGACCTGATGAGGCGAGGGAGGAAATGCGTCTGCCCATCTGCGCGTTTCCTTATGTACTAATACTGCTACATGAGCGATCATCATTATCAGCCAAAGAAACCAATAAGCTCTGCGACGCCACCGCTGCTGACGATGAACCCAAAGGCACCACCGGCCACGGTGCTCCTCAAAATCAGGCGCTTGCTCCAGCTGCTCCTACTGATCTCCGCTGCAGCTACAACCAGTGCAGCCATGTATCCGCCAGGCCATGGCCATGACCATGACGACGAGAGAGCTCTTGTGGCTTTCAGGGCCAAGTTCTCCCGCCACTTTGGAGTCCTCGACTCGTGGAACCAGAGCAGCAGCTACTGCAGCTGGGAGGGCGTCACCTGCGGCAAGAGACACGCGTGGCGGGTGGTCGCTCTGGACCTCAGCTCGCAGGGGCTCGCCGGCACCATCTCCCCCGCCATGGGTAACCTCACTTTCCTGTGCTTACTCAACCTGAGCTACAATAGCCTTCAGGGCGAGATCCCTCCCAGCATCGGCTCCCTTAGGCGCCTCTGGCGCATTGATCTGGGTGATAATATGCTCACTGGTGTCATCCCGAGAAACATCAGCCGCTGCATCAGCCTCCGTGAGATTTTCATCCAAAACAACAGAGAGCTACAGGGAAGCATCCCAGCCGAGATTGGCAACCTGCCTGTGCTCTCAATTCTAGATCTGGACAACAGCAGCATTACCGGAACCATCCCATTGTCTCTTGGGAATCTTTCCCGGCTGACCGAGTTATCCTTGTCAATCAACTATCTTGAGGGATCAATCCCTGCAGGCATCGGGAACAATCCGTATCTCACTTTCCTTCAGCTCTCTAGTAATAATCTCTCTGGTCTGCTCCCTCCTTCCCTGTACAACCTATCATCTGTTTGTTACTTTTTTGTGGCAAAAAACAATCTGCATGGCCATCTACCAACTGACCTGGGGAAAGGGCTTCCGAGCATCCAACAGCTTAGGATTGGAGGAAACCAATTTACCGGAGCTCTTCCACCATCACTAACCAATCTCTCCAGGCTCCAGATTCTTTCCGCCGTCGTTAACCATTTTATCGGAATTGTTCCTTCTGGATTGGGCAGATTGCAAAATCTTGAATTGTTTGCTCTGGGTGATAACATGCTAGAAGCAAACAGTGAGGAAGATTGGGAATTTATTGGCTCTTTGGTGAATTGTAGCAAATTACAGAGCCTTTCCTTTGGACGGAATAGGTTTGCAGGAAAACTGCCAGGCTCATTGGTTAATCTATCTACTAATCTCCAGGTGCTTCAGATTCAAAACAACAGCATATCTGGTGTCATCCCATCAGATATTGGAAATTTGGCAGGTCTTGAGATGCTTGATTTTGGCAAAAACTTGCTAACTGGAGTCATTCCTAAATGCATAGGGAAGCTTACACATTCGCAGAAGCTAGCCCTCGATTCAAACTACCTCTCAGGACATCTACCATCCTCCATCGGAAACCTTTCTAGTCTACTTCAACTTTATGCAGGCGGCAACAGTTTGGAGGGGCCAATTTCACCAAGCATTGGAAACTTGACCAAACTTTTAAACCTAGATCTATCAAATAACAAGCTTAATGGCTTGATTCCAAACAAAATTATGGAATTGTCATCAATCACAATGCGTCTCAGTCTGTCCCACAACATGCTGGAGGGAACACTTCCATTAGAACTCAGTCATTTGGTAAATCTCAAAGAGCTCCTCCCGTCGGGAAACAAATTGTCGGGTGAGCTACCTGATACTTTTGGCAACTGCGGGGTGTTGACGGTCGTTAAGTATCAATTTTATACCGTCAACGCGGAAGAAAAAGGACTAATATGAGTTCACGTTACATATAGGGGTTACACGACGAATTCCATGAGTTTTGGTGATTGTCTATTTGCGGGGTTATCGAAAGAGAACCAAAGGAGGCCCACATGTCATGATTACATAGAGATAAAGACCGAACGGGTAAAATTGTATACTCTAGAAGACTCCCGAGAAGGCGACACACTGAAAAGGGGCCCACCGGGCGGCTGGCGCCGTCGGCCGCCCAAGGGGGAGTCGGCCGACTCCCACCCTGCCCAATCACGTCGAGTCTCGCGGATCCCGCCTCCACCGCCTTTGAGGATGAATAATTATCGTCCATTTAGGTCGGTTTGATCCGAGGGCTGTGGTTCATCCTAGGGGGCTATATATTGAGCCCCGGCCCCGGGTGTCATCGAATTCGGTGAGAAGCGAGCCACCATCTCAATTAGAGCTCCATAGTTTAGTAGCATAGCTACATAGGAATAGATCTAGAGGGAATCAAGCCTAGCTTGGAGTCCGGATCTGTCGGAGTTCTTGGTAATTTCTCTACATTCTTGTAATATTCATCATTGTTCATGATACTATGAGTAGTACTTTATTCTATTCTATTATATCGACTTGACTTTGCTCTATTTGATTATGTTCTCAATTATATTGTTCTTAGTTTACTTTGATTATATGTTTAGTATAGTTGGACTAGAATTATGTTTATGCATAGGATCGTATAGCGCTTGCTCATTAGATCGATGGGTGAGTGGTAAATATTGTGTAGGCGTGGTGCCTAGACCGTATTTATCCGCGATTGCACCCTATATTTCGGATCGTGAGGTAGATCGCGGGAGTGACGGTCTGTTGAGTCCTTTGTAGCCCTTCTCCCGAGTATAGGTCTAGCGAACAAACCTATTACATTGAAGTCATTGCTATGTCTCTTGTCTTCTCTCGGTAATATCACTATGCATAGATGTAATCTTTTTCCGCCATGATTGCTAGATGTTCTTGCACTAATCATTGTATGCTTTGACTTTGTAGTTAGAATAACATAGGATTATACCCTAGATCGTCCTAGTCCATGCTAGTGTTATAAGCTTAGAGTGCTAAGTTGAGATGGCTTATTACTATTATTTTATGTGGCTATATGCTCTCATTTATCTTATGTCATTTATCATTCATTCTTATATTTTATGTGACACTGACCATGTACGAGATGATCGATACAGACAAGGTTAAGCTCTCCATTATCGCATGTGCATTGCTCATCACTCATTATCCGAGTGCATTCCCTTCCCGGTGGTAAAATTATAAATAACGATGCCTGGATTACTCCCGGTTAAAATGCTACGATGATATATTACGTGCGCTTGCGGAACTCTTCTTATTTCGGTTGCACTTAATAGACATCAACAAACATTTTGGCGCCGTTCGGGGAAGGTTGAAAGCCAATGGATAATGAGCAAAGACCGCACTAGATAATGTGATCGAGTTGTCTTTTTCATACTAACCCATCTCTACAGGATTACCCTTGTTTTGTCTACTTGTGTATCTTATGCGGGGTAATCAAGATAATTCTTCCTGATAATTATATTGACAATCCAGAAGCTTTATTCAGGAAGGCCAAAAGCAAGTTGAAGAAGACCAATCAATCATCATCATCAACTCAACTTGGAAGTTTGTCGGAAGCAGAAAGTCAACCTTTTGTTCGAGACTTGACACCAGCATTTGAAGCCATAGCGAATAAGTCACTCCGCGAGTTCTCGGCTCCAACTACGGACAACATTCGTCTTGGACCACTGCGGACATCGAAGGAGCTTTTGAGCTCAAGCTGCGATCAACATGGTGCAAGCAAGCCGGTTACGTGGGAAGGCCCATGAAGATGCTAGTGCTCATCTTCAACACTTTCTCGGAGATTTGCGGCACATTCACTATCAAGGATGTCCCCGAGAGATGCTATACTACTTCGCCTCTTCCCATTCTCACTCTTGGGGAGAGCGAAACAGTGGTTCTACGCCAATAAGGAGAAGAATACTACGTGGGCACTATGTTCCACCAATTTCTTGGCGAAGTTCTTTCACATGGGCAAGACAAATGCTCTTCATGGGAAGATATCAAGCTTTCAGCAACACCATGATGAGACTGTCCCAGAAGCTTGGGAGCGCTTTCAAGATTACATCCTCGAGTGTCCTCATCATGGCATGGAGAATTGGGCCGCTTATGCAGACATTCTACCATGGGCTCAAACAAGACACGTGAGACGATGGATCGCTGCTGGAGGTGCATTCTTGTCACTCACTATTCCTCAGGCCACGCTCTTGTGGAGAAGATGGCATCCAACCAAGGTTGGAGTGAAGAAAGAACACAGACCCGCAAGAGAGGAGGAGGAATGCACCAGCTGAAGGAGGTAGACATGCCTACGCCAAAATGGACTGCTAATGAAGAAGCTCGATGAGAGAGCCACGAGAGAAGAAAGAAGTCATGCATATACATGATGCTCGCATGACATGTGAAGAGTGTGGAGAGACCGGGCACACAGGTGCTAACCGCCCGTAGTGAAGGAGGACGTGAACTACCTCAACAACAACAACAATAATAATTACTATCGTCCTCGCAGAATCAAGGTTGGAATCAGCAGAGGCCTAACTATTCGGGCAATTATTCGAGCAACTATCAAGGTAACAACTCCTCCTACAATAATTACAACCGGCCGCCTTTGAGAGAGTTAGTCTTTGAACCAAGGCAAGATGATGGACAACTGTCCAAGAAGCCGACATCAAATGACAAGGTCCTAGAGACACTCAACGAGAATGGATGGCTTTTCCAATGCCATCAAGAGTCAGCTCAGCTTCAACAAGATACTTGAGTCGTAGGTACAACAGCTTGTTAGCCTTGCTCCCTCCACTGGCCAAGGTAAACTGGCAGGACAACCCGAAGAGCTCGAAACTGCAAATCTTGTTGACATATTCAATGTAGAAGACAGCCAGAGTGATCCATCGAAGGGGTCATGGATTGATGCAACTCTGCCAATTAAGAAGGGTGATCCAGGGAGACCAGTCATTCCGATCTCCATTGGAAGTACCAACTTCAATGAAGCAATCTGTGATTTCGGTGCAAGCATCAACATCATGCCAAGAGTGATATATGAGAAGCTATTCGGATGCCCCTTAGCATACACAACTATGTGCTTACAGCTTGCAGATCAGTCACTCCGTGTTCCTTTGGGAGTACTAGAAGATATATGTGTACGAGTGGGCAACTTGTATGTTCCAAGCGAGTTCGTGGTAGTGGATACAGCGGTAATGAAAGGTCCCCTATCATTCGGGACGACCGTTCTTGAACACCGCCGGAGCCATCATGTATGCCAAAGACCGCCAAGATCATCTTCAACATCAAGGGCAAGAGAGAGACCTTCTTCTTCAAGAACAGTGCCTGCAGGTTCCCAAAGACACCCTCATCAACGAACGGTGAGAAGAAGAAGAATCCAGCTAAGAAGAACAAGAATAAGAAGACTAAGAAGACGGAGACAAGTGAGGATGGTCACCGCGGTCCACAAGGAGCATGACCACTTACTCGATCCCCACGACCGATCAAGAAGGATGACCCAGGTGTCCCAACCATTCAATGCTCCATCAACGAAGCTCTTTCAATAAAGCTGCTGCCGTGACACCGGATCGGGCGTCAACATTATGGCCAAGGTAACTTATGAGTATCTATATGGCACTATGCCTTTGGAGCCCACCTATGCACAGTACCGGATGGCGAGATCGGACATTCCGCTTCGTCGAAGGAGAAGTGAAGGATGTCCTCATCCAGATAGATGACCATTATGTCCCCACGAGACTTCCTAGTCATTGACATGGGAGATGACTATGATCCTCCAATCATCCTAGGAAGACCATTCCGAACACCACGAGCTATCATCTATATTGGGACGGGGAGAGATCCATTTCCACTTTCCCACCGAGAAGGTACGCCGCTACTTCAACAATAATTATATAATCGCCGAGGAGCCCAAGAAGAACAGAGCAAGGAGAAGGCAGCGTACCCATCGCGTAACAAGAAGAACATCACTACGAGATGGATGGGCTGACTATGAGGGAGAAGTGTCTAGATATGAAGATCGGTACCCAGAAGAGAAGAACATTGTAGAAGAACCAGAAGAGGTGTTACCAACAGAAGAGAAACAAGTGGTCCAAGAAGCTTCCTCCTCAAGGTCATCCTCTCCAACAAAGAAGGTGTGGAAGGTAAAAGCAAAATCAGAAACAATTCCCACACACGAGGCGACGTCATCGGAGGCGCCAGCCAATGCGCCCCTTGAAAAATGAGCGAACATGACAAGTCCTGTTCGGAGGACTTAAAACCACCGAACGCCGCGCCAAGAGGTAACTTGGTATTTATCAGCAATTACTTTTCAGCATTGCATTGTTTGTACCTTAGCATATTTATTTTTCTACTTGCATTTTAGTTGCATCTTTGCTTTATTATCTCTGCATTAGAAAAGAAAATAAAGATGTTGTGTATTTGCATCAGAAAAAACTCTAAGCCCCATGTGGATAATCATTCACCGTGGTGGCACAAAAATAATTTCTCGGCATATTTATTTTTTCTCGTCTCGCATTCCTTAAATATTAAAAAGATAAAAATATTTCTTGTGATCCTGTTAGAATGAGTTTTAAGTTAGAAAAGTTCTAGACAACTAAGGCCTAGAGGTTTTATCACTAACGCTTAAGCAGTTCCACAAGCTTTGTTGTCTATTTGAGCTTCACAGAACATCAAGGATCATGAAGAGCCAACGTGCGAAGGACATCCAGGTCCCCCGTCGGAGTGCCGCCCGCGACAATTGAATGCTTGTCTCCAACAAAGCAACTTTCTACAACACTCCTAGAGGACTAGAACATTTTCGGTGCACGTCGGCAACATCGCAGACTATGTTAACATCCAGCTTGGGGGAGAGCATCCCCCGTGTACTAAGCTAAGTGTTTCCAACTTATCTATTTACGCCTTGTTAGAATGTGCTTTGTTAAAACCACTAAAAAAGATGCATAACCCTAGAAACCCAGAAAGATTTCCCTATTTATATATTTTCTACTTTTGGAGAGCTCTTGTAACTGTCTTTAAAAGTGATCCCTAGAATAAACTCTACATGGAGATGATGAATAGTTACTTCCGCCGTAATTCCTTTCAAGTACCTAGTTTTCAACCTTGCACTCTCCCGAGTTTTGGACACAATTTGTTTAGATTTGAGATTTGCTCGAACCGAAACTTGTGGGTAGCAAACACTTGATCTAAGTCTAGGTGGTTGACGGGTATGATATGGGAAAGTTTTGAGCTGCTTTGTCCATCTTGTTCCTAGAGATACTAGAGTTCTGGAGAATTTATCTTTGAAAATATTAAATTATTGCATGATGAGTTCCTGTATGATGAGAGTTAAAATTCCTACCACAGCCATATATTCATGCTTACTAGGTTAGGAAAGCCCATCCATTTATGTAGATCATATTGAGGGTAGTTTTTATAGGCATTTAGTGTGGTTATGCTGTGGACCCATAAGGAATTAGTCATGTTAAAGTCAATACTATGTGCTCTCCATCCATTGATCTATGCTACTTCTGTCCTCAGAAGCATGCACTCATTTTATAAATGTTACATTCATTCGTGCTACTTAAATGCTCTAGAAGTACCACCCACATATAGATCCATATCCACCACATATTGTGCTATCTCTATCCTGGGGATACGCACTTATGCTACTCCTACCCTGGGAGTACGCATCCATCCATCCATCCACATATACATACACCATTCATTTCACTTCATCCAGAAAGGTACTATTCCTATCCTGGGAGTGAACATCTAGAAATAATCATCGCCGTTCTATTTGCCTACATAAAAGCTCCAGTCATTATCATTTCAAGTTATACACTCCCTGTTGCTAAAGTTTCATTTCCAGAGGATTGGTTGCTCTATTAAAAAAAAAGAAGAAGAAAAGAAGAGAAAGAGAGAAAGAAAGAAAAAGAGTAGCCAAGTCCTTCCTTTCAAGAAGTTTCAAGGTTTCCGAATAAAGGGAGTCATGTTATCCTCGAAGGAGCAAGTGTAGAAGTAGATGTTCACCAAGTGATCACCCCTCATAATTATTTCCTTATCGTCGTCCTATCATCATCTTATCATCCATTTCCTCATTCACATGCACATATGACTTTATTATTTTAGTTCCTATTGGATCCATGTCTTAACTATGCAATATATGCAAGTGAGTTTGAGTGTCTCCCCACCTATGAGCTCCACATAAGCCTATTAGAAAGTAGGGTGAGAGAGAGAAGGCACTTTTCACTATGCCTTAGTTCCATAAATACCACATATTCTGAGAGAAGAGAGAAGGCATACACTACTCATGCCTTAGAAAGGATCCGAAATACCACAAATGAGAGACCCGAAAGGTTCATACAAGGAACTCGAGTTTTATTTCAAAACTTTGCAAAAACTCCAGGATAATAGTTGATCAAAGAGCGAGAAACATGGCGCTTGACTTGACCGTTCTATCTTTCAACTACTCAAGACCCAAGTGACGGTTACAAGCCCCATGGTGAAAGGTAATATGAGTAAGTTTTGAGTCGAATAGTTCACTCTAACTGGAGGAGAGTTCTTGTTTGAACGCATGTGTACTTGTGAGGAGTGAAAGCATTGTAGCAACTCCCGATCCATCACGAGTCTATCTTTGCTCGGGACGAGCAAAAGGTAAGCTTGGGGGAGTTTGTTGACGGTCGTTAAGTATCAATTTTATACCGTCAACGCAGCAAGAGAAAGGACTAATATGAGTTCACCGTTAGATATAGGGGTTACACCGATGTAATTCCATGAGTTTTGGTGATTGTCTATTTCGCAGGGAGTTATCGAAAGAGAACCAAAGGAGGCCCACAAGTTATGATTACATAGAGATAAAGACCGAACGGGTAAAATTGTATACTCTAGAAGACTCTTAAGGCGACACCCGAAAGCCGGGCCCACTGGCAGGCCGATCGGCCGCCCAAGGGGAGTCGGCCGACTCCCCACCCCGCCCAATCACGTCGAGTCTCGCGGATCCCGCCTCCACCGCCTTTGAGGACGAATAATTATCGTCCATTTAGGTCGATTTGATCCGAGGGCGTGGTTCATCCTAGGGGGCTATATATTCGAGCCCCCGGCCCCCGGGTGAAACCCTAATTCATTCAAGAGTTCATTCTCTCATCGAATTCGTAGAAGCCGAGCCACCATCTCAATTAGAGCTCCATAGTTTAGTAGTATAGCTACATAGGAATAGATCTAGAGGGAATCAAGCCTAGCTTGGAGTCCGGATCTGTCGGAGTTCTTGGTAATTCCCCTCTACATTCTTGTATATTCATCATTGTTCATGATACTATGAGTAGTACTTTATTCTATTCTATTATATCGACTTGACTTTGCTCTATTTGATTATGTTCTCAATTATATTGTTCTTAGTTTACTTTGATTATATGTTTAGCATAGTTGGACTAGAATTATGTTTATGCATAGGATCGTATAGCGCTTGCTCATTAGATCGATGGGTGAGTGGTAAATATTGTGTAGGCGTGGTGCCTAGACCGTATTTATCCGATTGCACCCTATATTTCGGATCGTGAGGTAGATCGCGGGAATGACAGTCTGTTGAGTCCTTTGTAGCCCTTCTCCCGAGTATAGGTCTAGCGTAACAAATCTATTACATTGAAGTCATTGCTATGTCTCTTGTCTTCTCTGGTAATATCACTATGCATAGATGTAACCTTTTTCCCGCCATGATTGCTAGATGTTCTTGCACTAATCATTGTATGCTTTGACTTTATAGTTAGAATAACATAGGATTATACCCTAGATCGTCCTAGTCTATGCTAGTGTTATAAGCTTAGAGTGCTAAGTTGAGATGGCTTATTACTATTATTTTATGTGGCTAAATGCTCTCATTTATCTTATGTCATTTATCATTCATTCTTATATTTTATGTGACACTTACCCCGTATGAGATGATCGATACGGACAAGGTTAAGCTCTCCATTATCGCATGTGCATTGCTCATCACTCATTATCCAGTGCATTCCTTTCCCAGTGGTAAAATTATAAATAACCTGGATTACTCTCGGTTAAAATGCTACGATGATATATTCTGTGCGCTTGCGGAACCCTTCTTATTTCAGTTGCACTTAATAGACATCAACACAGGGTCATGGAAATCCTCTTAATTAATGGCAATTGATTCCAAGGAAGCATACCTGCTACGTTGAAGTACATGGTAGGCTTGACCGTACTTAATTTGACGGTGAACAAATTGAATGCAAGCATCCCTAGCAACCTGGCTACCCTTACCAACCTACAGGAGTTGTATCTTGGCCACAACAATTTATCTGGAACAATACCAGAGCTTTTAGGTAATTCAACATCGCTTCTTCGTCTAGATCTATCCTACAACAATTTGCAAGGTGAAGTGCCAAAAAGGTGGTGTATCAAAAATCTGTCTATATCGTTAATTGTTGGTAATAATGCATTATGCGGGGGATACCACAGCTCCACCTGCCAAAATGCCCAAGCTCTTATGCAAAAAAGAATAGAAAAGGCGTACCCAAGTTTCTTAGAACAGCAATCCCAACAATCGGAAGTCTCATCTTACTTTTTTTGGTTTGGGCTGGATTTCACCACAGAAAGTCCAAGACAACTCCAATGAAAGATATGCCACCACAATTTTTAGAGATAGAACTTCCATTAGTTCCGTACAATGATATACTGAAAGGAACTGATGGATTTTCTGAAGCAAATGTGCTTGGAAAGGGAAGATATGGTACAGTATATAAGGGCACACTAGAAAATCAAGACATTGTCGTCGCCGTTAAGGTGTTTAATGTCTAGCAATCAGGGTCCTACAAAAGTTTTCAGGTTGAATGTGAGGCACTAAGAAGAGTAAGACATCGATGCCTTGTAAAGATCATTACATGTTGTTCTAGCATCAACCACCAGGGTCAAGACTTCAGAGCACTAGTCTTTGAGTTCATGGCTAATGGCAGCTTAGATAGATGGATTCACTCAAATTTCGGAGGCCAAAATGGACAAGGAGCACTCAGTCTGTCGCAGAGATTGAATATCGCTGTGGACATTGTGGATGCTTTAGACTATCTTCACAATGGTTGCCAGCCATCAATCATCCATTGTGATCTCAAGCCAAGTAATATTCTTCTCAATCAGGACATGAGGGCTCGTGTTGGAGATTTTGGAATTGCTAGAGTTCTAAATGAAGCAACAAGCAAACATCCTGTTACTATGTTTAATAAAGTCCTCGCTGGTAATAATGGTGGCTGGGAGATGGGTGTGAGGTGATGAGCTGAGCTGATATGAGATGACAACGCGCTGCCCCCACTAGTTCCAAGTACTACCACCCGACGTGTGTTGTGTGTCTGCTGGACTAGTCGTAAGAAGGAAATTTTCCCACGGCCCAAGAAGAAGATGATGTGATGAAAAAAAAACATAGAGAGACGCTAGTGGGCCTAGCTACCAGCCAGTGCCTCGTAGTAAGTATTCTTTCTTTTAAAGTAAACTTTTCCCCTTTCCTCTCTCTCGCTAGGGCTACAGTGCGAGAGAGGCGAAAAGGGGGAGACTCCGTCCTCCCACCGGCGAGGGCGCCGTCCCCGTCCGCCTCCGGCGGCCTTCGGGCCCTCGGCGGTGTGGGGGGATGGTGGCCCCTCGCCCGCTGCGGTAGAGTAGGTCCTAGAGTATCTAGGGTTTCGTGTCCGACGGCGGCGATGAGGCGGCGGCGTCGATGTCGTCCTGGAATAACTTCCTCCCGTGAGCTTCCCCGCCTCGGCGGCGTTCCTCTCCGACACCGGCGTCGCGAGCGTGGAGGTAAGTGCTTGAGTAGGAGTCCGAGTTCGCCGGAGCTCCGTCGTCTTTGGGAGGCGGCGGATGTGGCGGCTCCTGTTGGTGTCATGGATATGGGATTTGCTGGGGGTCTGCAGGGAGTTGGGTGGCTGGAGTCGGTTTGTGCTCCGCCAGCGGTGGTCGGTGGTGACATCCGGTCCAGGAGGGAACGAGCTTGGCTTCTATGCGACGGTGGAGGTCGGCGTCGGCGCTTCCTTCGACGTCGGATTCGAGGGAGCGGACATGACGGATGGGCGTTCAAAGAAACTTTCGCCTTCCGTGCGGGATTGATCGTCTGCTGCGGTCTGCCTCATCGTTGGCGGCTTCCTCCGGCTTTGGATTCGGGTTCGGCGACGACGGCGGGAATCGGCGCTCTCCACCGGCGGCGGGTGTGGCTGGGTTACGTTCGTAGTGGGGAAAAGGACTACTTTGTAATTTCAAATCTTGTTGGGGTTCTTTTTGCTTATAGGTCGGACAGCTGTCTACCGTATCCACATACGGTGTACTTGTACTCATATGTTTAATACAGGTATACTTTATCAAAAAAAAGTATTCTTTCTTTTACCATATCGTGTGGTTTTCATGATGGTGCATGTATGCATTTGGGTGGTACGTAGATGAATAGCTCGGTTCCATCCATCTATCGACTCCTATCCAATAACAACTGCACAAATCTCCATCGATCGACATTTGTATTTCTGTATACAATTTTAAAAAATATTTCATAATTAATTTAATAATACTTATTACATATCATAAATAAATATTAATATTTTTTACATATTTACTAACTTTATTTAAATTAAATGTTTCATTTCTCGAGGAGCAGGAGGCGCAGATAGTTTGGAAAATAATGAGTGAGTATGCCCAATTGCAATACGACTGGCCGGGGTGGCAGCTGGCAGGGGTAAGAGATGAAACGGCGAAAAGAGTTGAGGAGTCCAGTGGTACCACCGGCAGTTGTTACTGGAACAGGAGATGGGCGTGTCTTGGCAACAGGGGGCACCGTACCGGATCGAGATCTGTAACCTGATCATTCGCCAGTGCATGCATGAAAGCGTGGGGTTTGGATACAGGAGGATCAAGGTTAAGCGCCTCCGGTTTCGCTGTGTGGACCTCTTCTTGAAACAGTGGTACGTGCCTGTTAGAGAGCTACAAGTAGAGCAAGAGCTACGTACGTACGGACGGACGGCGAAACAAGACCAACAATCCAACATCACTTTATACCGGAGTCCATAGCATGCGTGCAACAGAGAGTTCTGCTACTGAAACTGAGGGGAAACCAAACGAGAGTACTCCTAGATCGCTGTACTGTCTTCAGATATGTATGGCCACACTGCATGTCTGCATCCACGCGAAACAAGAGATGCGTACCGGCTGGATCGACGCAAAAACAACAGCAAGCTAGGGTTACATTCACTTCACCTGTGGCTGGTATTGGGCCGAAACTGAGTTTGTATTCCTTTCTGTGCGTAGCACGACAGGTCTGCCTGTTCGTTCTATGGGCCGTACCCGCATGGTGCCATCCGCCTTTTTTGGCCCATGTCACACTGCAACTACCTTCGCTTCTCCAGCGCCTGCACTGTATGTTGGCCTGGGCGCGGCCTGCCGCCAGTTTCAGACCGGTCCGTCCGAGCGAAGCAACAGCAGCATTTACAGCAAGCAGGCCCAACAGCAGCATTTACAGCAAACTTGTGTGGCTCAAGAGCTCAAGAGCCACACAAACTTTTTTTTTTTTTTTTGACAAAGAGCCACACAATCTTGACTCTTTCGAAAACAAAAGAGCAAATTGGGTTTTTTGGCCCCTGAAAAAAGTTGCCTTTAGGTTCTTGGCTCAAATCTCGCTGAATTTGGGAATTTGGCCCCGAGTCGTTTTTTTTTTTTTTTTTTTTGAGAATATGGCCCTTCCATCCATTTGACAGGTTAACGGTGTGAGCAGCATGGTAAGATGACCTTTTTACCCTAGAGCAAAAACAAAACATTTCTAAGTCTACACTCCATAGACTATAGCCATGCTTAATGACACACTAAGTACATAAATTCACAATCCGTACAATGTTTAGAATTTCTCTATGATTTACCGTGAATTATAGAAGTTTCAGCCTATTTATACATAGACGAAAAAGATAACAGAAAAAAAACACTCTTTGCATCGGTAACCCTGGACTTTCTTGAAATCTATATGAGCCCTTCCACCAAAACTTTGTCTCATGCACGTCTACAACAGGAACCCCGTAAAACATTCTATTGTCACCCGAGGCCCTTCTCTTCTTCTTCCCTCGTACAAATCACGTACGCAGGGGAGGGGGCCGGCCGATTCGGTCGGGCCAGGGCTGGAGCAGGCCCTGGGCCCGCACGCACCAGGGATGGGCGTGGCTCGGACTGAGGCGATCCGAGGTGCTCTGGCCTCATGTGCCCGCGGGACTGCGGCGACGTCGGCACGGCGGTGGCGCTGCGGCAAGCTGGGCGGCCAGGGGAAGGAGCTCTTGGGCGGCGTGGCATGGTGATTAGGAGGCCCAATCGGGACCTCCATCTCCTCCATGACCTCCGGCCTCTAGGGTTTGGGTCTAGGAAGGAAGACAACTGTGCGGCTTCTTTCGAAGCGCGTCGCGAAGTAGCACGGGAGCGGAAGGGTACGTCGTGCAGGCGAGTTAAGGGGTGAGGGGGTATTTTAGTCTTTTCGCGTTTAGTCCCACTGCTACCTGACGGTAGGCACAGACGGATTGGACGGAAGGCCATATTCCCAAAAAAAAAAAAAAATCGACTTAGGGCCAAATTCCCAAATTCAACGAGATTTGGGCTAACAACCTAAAGACAACTTTTTTAGGCCAAAAACCCAATTTGCTCAAAAGAAAATGGTCTGGCTTTTGGGCCTATGGATTCGAGGAATGATGATGAGACTACCAGTACCAGTACCACTCAATGCCATCATGATCAAACAACCTTATTTTTCTTTCTAAAAAGGGATAATGAGCATGTTAGCTGGTGCCCTCAGCCTTCACATGTGAATGATTGTGAACGAATGCGTCAGCCAACTCGGTGAGGCGAGGGATCAGACCATCAAACTACAAGCAAAATACAACGCCCACACCCCCCCCCCTCCCCCCAAAAAAAAAAACCCCCCCGCATGAAGTCAATAGGTGATACAGTTCTGGCCCAGTGTTCACTGCACAAACTCATCATATTCATTGAACAATATTCCGCAGCCACTATTTCCAGGGTTAATGGACCATGATTAGCAAACAATCAAAGATTCAAAGATGACGTCCATGAACAAGAAGAGATGCAGGGTTAATTGACCATACAAGAAAACTGCTGCAAAATCTGTCCCATACGATTAACTAAAGTTACAAGGCATGCCACAAACCTGTAGGAAAGTTGCTCATACCAAAACTAGATTATTGCACTGAGGGTAAGTCTACAAAGCATTTTTATACTCTGGTGATCTTGCAACCAACTTATGAAGTAAAATAAGATGCTCATATCATTACTTGAGAAGAGAGAAAGACAAGAGAACTCTCGGCATATCACTCTATGTAAAATATTATGTACACAACAAATCATTCTTAAGAAACTATCAGCCTGATCAAGCAAGCATACTGAAGCCACCAGGAACTAGGATTGCAGTAGACCTCAGCCCTCTGAGATGTCGTCCAGCCATGCGACTAGCTGCTGCGATGTTGGTCTTGATTTCGGAGCAGCAGTCACACAAAGGCACGCTTGTCACCAACAGGCCATCTCGATGCCGGGATCAAGCTGAAGAAGTGGAGGACGCCCCGTCGAAGCCGGCGAAGCGGGCCCGAATCCGGAAGCCCAATCCGAAGGTGAGCGGGCCGAGCCGGATCCAAGTGAACAACAGCCCAAGAACGTGCAACGGTCACACGCTCTTCGTTGAGGCCAATGTAACGGGCGAGGGCCCACCGCATCGCCTTCCCTATGTATCCCCTTCCGGCTTTCCCTTTCGAACTCGAACCGATCAGTAGAATGACCGTGCCATCGTGGCCGGCGGCGAGCTCTCGGCGCGGCCGGAGTGTCGAATCCTGTGAACATTTCCGTTCCAAGTTATCAATCTGTAGTAGTAAGGTAACATCTGGTATCAGATTCGTTCGATCCTACCACCACCACCATAAATCGCATCCGCCGACACTACTGCTCCGTTTTCCCCGAACCACCGCGAAACCACCATAGCTGCACGATCCCTAATCGACTGATCTCTGTACTCCATCGGTTTGCTCCGCAAGCGCTTAGGGTTTGACCGAGATCCCTGATCGCAGTGAGCTGTTGCGATTCAGTCGATTTCACTGTAATTCCCAAGCAAGCGGGCTCACTTGTGGCGAGATCGAGATACTGGATCTGCCGCAGTATCATACTCGCCTACAAACCACCATGTCGACGAAGGAGGAACAGTAGGGGAAGCTGCTCGGTCTATTGGAGAAGAACAACAAGGGGATCTCCGATCTCCAGACCGCCATGACGGACATGCGCGCACTCCGCACCGACTTCAACACATGGAAGCCGCTGGTGGACGGCCGCGTCAACGAGCTGGAGAACACGGTCCTCGAGCTCGGCGACAAGATCGACAAGGCGCTCCAAGGTCTTCCTCAAACTATACCGATACTAGATTCCGGGGTCACCATCGCCTCATCATCATCGCCTTCGGGGGTCTTCCAGCCGCCTCCGAAGCCGCAGGCGCCGAGCTCTGCACATCTCGAGCCATCCCCACCGGGGGCGATGCCAGGGTCGTTAGACCAAAGCAAGGCGGCCGCCGGGGTGGTGTTCACCATCACCCCTGGCCAAAATCAAACTTCAGGTGAAAACTGTCAGCACCAAGTTGTTTTACCCCAGTTTTAGTTTTCTACTGCTAATAGTGATGGTTTCCCTAGACACCTGCATCATCCTGAACTAGAGTTCCCTAAATTTGATGGTTCACACCCCAAACAGTGGCTTAAGGACTCCCTTTCTTACTTTGATATCTATGCCATCCAGCCTAGTTTATGGATCAAGTATGCCACCTTACACATGATAGGTTCTGCTAAACTGTGGTTACAAACTGTCCAACCTAGACTGTCTACAATGAGTTGGGATGATTTTTATGCTGTTATTTGTGCTAAGTTTGATCGGAATGAACACAATCAGCTCCTTAGACAGTTTTTCTCCATCACTCAGAAAGCCACTGTACATGATTATATAGAGAAATTTTGTGATCTAGTCCACCAAATCCTAGCCCATGAACCAACTTTTTCTTCCATAACCATCACTAATAGGTATGTGGATGGACTGAAACATGAGATAAAATGTGTTGTCATGATGCATCAGCCATTTGACCTAGATTCTGCTAGTGCTCTCACCTTATTGCAGGAAGAAGCACTGCTGGGACCTCAAGGTGTTCACAAGAAATCTGAAGGCTCATCCTATTACAAGAAGGCATACTCTGATCAATCTAAGTATTCAAGCTACAGTCCAAGACCCTCTTCCAGTAATGCTGATGAGAAGAAATCTGTTGATTCATCAATGTCCAAGAATACTGTTGAGAAGCTCAATACACTGAAGAATTACAGAAGGGCAAAAGGTCTCTGTTACAAATGTGGAGAAAAATGGAGCCCTGGTCACAAATGTCAGACTGTTTCTGTTCAAGCTATGGAAGAAGTGTGGTCTGTTGTTCCTGATGATACAACACATGTTTCTAGTCCTGAACCTCCTGCAGATTCTGATTCAGAGGCTGACTTGTGTGAAATCTCTTTTGAAGCCATGAATGGCATTGATAATCATGCAACCATGAGACTGAGGGGATTCATAGATGATCAGGAAGTGTATATGCTCATTGACTCTGGCAGCTCCCACTGCTTTATCAGTGATACTTGTGCTGCTAGATTACCTGGACATCAACCTCTGCAATAGTCAGTTCCTGTCAGAGTAGCCAATGGTGAATTTATGCAGTGTACTTATGAATTACCCAATCAACTTTGGCATATTCAAGGAGTCACTTTCACAAACACATTCAAGATACTGCCTCTTCCCTCTTATGATGTCATTACTGGAATGGACTGGCTCTCTATCAACAGTCCCATGAAAATGCATTGGGGTGAGAAGTGGATAATCTTTGACATTAATAGGAAACAGGTAAAGGTACATGGCATCACACCTGCTACAGTGGTTGGACCCCCTGTCACTCCTGATCAATTATCTTCTATGATCAACCAAGACTCTCTACTATGCTGTATTGCAGTCAATTCAGTCAGCCCTGAAATCAAGGAAGATACACCAGTTCAAGCTGAAATTCAACATCTCATAGACAAGTACTCTGACATATTTCAGCCCATACCTGGACTACCTCCACCCAGACCTGGTGATCATGAAATACCATTGATGCCTGGAGCTTCTCCATTTAGGCTAAGGCCTTACAGATACACTCCATTTTAGAAAGATGAAATAGAGAAACAGATTAAAGAGATGCTGGAAAAGGGACTTATCAAGAATAGCTCCAGTCCTTTCTCTTCACCTGTATAATTGGTCAAGAAGAAAACTGGTGACTGGCGCCTATGTGTTGATTACAGGAGGCTCAATTCCTTGACAGTTAAAAACAAGTACCCTCTACCCATAATAGATGAACTTTTGGATGAGTTACATGGGGCATGTTGGTTTTCATCTCTTGACTTGGCCTCTGGATTTCATCAGATAAGAATGGCATCTGGCCATGAGTACAAGACTGCTTTCCAGACTCATAATGGACATTTTGAATATCAAGTTATGCCTTATGGTGTCACTGGAGGGCCAGCCACATTCCAAGAGATCATGAATACTGTCCTAGCTCCAATATTGAGAAAATTTGCCATAGTGTTTATTGATGATGTGCTCATCTACAGTAAAACTTGGGAGGAACATCTTGAGCATATTGAACATGTCTTCAAATTATTAAAGGAGCACAAGTTCTTTGTCAAACAGAAGAAATGTTCATTTGCCAAACAGGAGTTAAGCTACTTGGGTCATGTCATCAGCCCAGCAGGAGTTTCCACTTACCCCAAGAAAATCCAAATCATCAAGGATTGGCCTGCTCCACAAAGTGTAAAGGAACTCAGGAGCTTTCTAGGCATGGCTGGGTACTACAGAAAGTATGTTAGGAACTTTGGCTTATTGTCTAAACCTCTAACAAATTTATTGAAGAAGGGCCAACTCTATGTATGGAATGCTGAAACTGAGGCCTCTTTCCAAACCTTGAAGACAGCATTGATGACAACACCTATCTTGGCATTACCTGATTTCTCCAAACCATTTGAGTTAGAAACTGATGCCTCTGATAAGGGCATTGGAGCTGTGCTACAGCAAGAAGGCCACCCAATTGCTTACGTAAGCAAAGCTTTGGGACCTAAAGCTCAAGGACTCTCAACATATGAAAAAGAATGCTATGCTATTCTTCTGGCAGTAGAGCATTGGAGGCCCTATCTGCAGAACTTAGAGTTCATCATAAGGACAAATCGAAGAGTCTGATACACCTTGATGACTAGAGGCTAACCACTCCCGGGCAACACAAGGCACTGACTAAGTTACTGGGCTTATCTTACAAAATTGTCTATAAGGAAGGCAAAGCAAATAGAGTGGCAGATGCACTCTCCCGAACAAACCATGCTCAACACCATGACATACATGCAGTGTCTATGGCAACACCACCTTGGCTACAATCCCTGCAAGAGGCTTATACTAAAGACCCAGTTTCCTCAAAACTCTTGCAAGAGTTGGCTATAAACACCACTTCTGGACATTATTCATTGAACAAAGGTATTAAATACTTCAAATCAAGAATCTGGATTGGCAATTCAGTGGAAATTCAAAATCAAATTCTTCAGGCTCTTCATACTAGTCCTATTGGGGGACATTCAGGGTTTGAGGCTACTTATTATAGAGTCAAGAAACTGTTTGCCTGGCCAAACCTCAAACTCCATGTCAAGGAATATGTGGCTCAATGTCCAGTCTATCAACAGGCCAAGACAGAAGAGTGGCATATCCTGGTTTATTAGCTCCTCTACCTGTCCCTGAAGGAGCATGGCAGGTTATCACAATGGACTTCATTGAAGGGCTACCAAGATCAAAATCTTACAATTGCATTCTAGTGATAGTGGATAAGTTTACAAAGTATGCCCATTTTCTAGCTCTTGCTCATCCATTCACAGCCTTGGATGTAGCTCACTTGTTCATGCATAACATCTTCAAGCTTCATGGACTACCTCTTGCAATAGTCTCTGATAGAGACAAGATCTTTACAAGTACATTATGGAAGGAACTTTTCAGCAAGGTTGGGACTGGATTGCACATGAGCAGTGCCTATCACCCACAAACTGATGGACAATCTGAAAGGGTGAATCAATGTCTGGAAACATATCTTAGATGTTTTGTCCATTCTTGTCCTACCAAATGGAGCTCATGGCTGTCATTAGCTAAGTATTGGTACAACAATTCTCACCGCTCTTCTTTGGGAACCACTCCATTTTATGTTCAGTATGGCCATCACCCCAGAGAATTGGGAATACTTCCACCAGGACCAAGAAACTACTCTGAACTGAATGAATGGCTTCAAGATAGAGAAGTTATGCAGCAAGTAGTTCATCAGCATCTTCTGAGAGCCCAAAAGAAGATGAAACTTCAAGCTGACAAAAAGAGATCTTTCAGAAGCTTCTTGATTGGTGATCTAGTTTATGTCAAGATTCAGCCCTATATCCAAACAACACTTGCTGCCAGATCTTCAAACAAGCTTGCATTCAAATACTTTGGTCCATTTCCAATCATTGCCAAGATCAATGAAGTGGCATATCAACTCCAATTACCCAGTGGCTGTGCTATACACCCAGTATTCCATGTTTCCATGTTGAAGAAGGCTGTTGCTCCTCATATCACTGTAAGCAAGGAATTACCTGACCCAAATGATCACTTTCAGATCCCTGAACAGGTTCTGGTTCGGCGTCTCCATGTCCACAACAACACAACAGTGCCATAAGTGTTGATCAAGTGGAGCGATCTACCTCATGATCTTGCTACCTGGGAGGATGAAGAAGCATTGCGCCAAGAGTTCCCGCGTGCACCGGCTTGGGGACAAGCCGTTCCTCGTTGGGGGAGGGATGTCACCAGCAGGCCATCTCGATGCCAGGATCAAGCTGAAGAAGTGGAGGATGCCCCTGTCGAAGCTGAAGAGAAGCGGGCCCGAATCCGGAAGCCCAATCCGAAGGTGAGCGGGCCGAGCTGGATCCAGTGAACAACAGCCCAGTAATAGGCAACGGTCATCACTGCTCTTCGTTGAGGCCCATGTAATGGGCGAGGGGCCCAGCTGTCAGCTTCCCCCTATGTATCCCCTTCCGGCTTTCCCTTTCGAACTCGAGCTGATCTGTAGAACAGACCGTGCCATCGTGGCCGGCGGCAAGCTCTCGGCGTGGCCGGAGTGTCAAATCCTGTGAACATTTCTGTTCCAAGTTATCAATCTGTAGTAGTAAGGTAACAACGCTATGTCAAGGATTCTCATCAACTGGCTTTCGTTGTCCTTGTGATGTATGCTTGGATGGAAAACTTCAGTTGCCCTACCTTCCTCCTTCATCTGAAGCACCCATGACACCACATCCCTAGTCCCTTTTGGCCTGCACATGTCCACAGGCCTCCGACCAGTGAGTAGCTCGAGCAGAACAATGCCAAAGCTGTATATGTCACCCTTGTAGGTCGCCACGGGTGATTGCCCATATTCAGGAGGAATGTACCCCAAGGTTCCCACGACATCTGTGGTGACATGTGTCTCATATGCACAGATGAGTCTTGCCAAGCCAAAATCCGGCAGATGGGCCTCAAAGTTCTCATCTAGAAGGATATTGCTTGATTTGATATCTCGATGCAGTATGTGGGGATCACAAGACATATGCAGGTATGCCAGCCCCCTTGCAGAACCCTGTGCAATCCGCAGCCTCTTCGGCCAATCTAGCAGCATCCCACTATCAGCCCTCTCATGAAGCCAGTAAACCAAGCTACCATTCTCCATATATGAGTAGATCAACAGCCTGTCATTGCCGACCTTGCAATAACCTTGGAGCAAGACAAGGTTTTCACGCTGAGCCCGTGAAAGTGTCTCGGCTTGGAATTCCCGTTCGATCTGAGAGTAGTCACCTGAAAGCCTTTTGATTGCGACTCTCCTCCCATCTGGTAGCGTCGACTTGTAGACAAGACCAAAACCACCACATCCAACTATATAAGCTTGATCAAAGTTGTTGGTGGATTTCAAGATGTCCTCAATGCTGAATTCTTTGTTGTTTTGGAAAAGCAGCACCAGGCAAGAGTTAGACTCGGAGCCTTCAGCATTTGCTACAGCCTTTGGAAGTTTGGATTGTGCTCTTGCATTCTTGAATGAACAATCCTTGACACGATCACATAGCACAGAACAAGAAAAGGAGAACCCCAACTGGGAACCCAACTGCAGTTCCCAGTCCAAGGGCGACAAGGGAAGCTTTGCTTTTCTTACTGTGTCCAGCTCCCACGGATGAATCATTCTCTTTGCATGAAGAATTCCGAAGGCGGAGGGTAGGGTTACCATCAAAATCCTCAGGTGAGAACGTGGAGAATTGCCCACAAGTAGGGATATCTCCGGTCAAATTGTTGTATGACACATCAAACTTGGAGAGAAAATTCAGCTTTGTTAGAGATGAAGGTATTGCCCCATTGAGATTGTTGTGGGCCAAGTTCAGCACTTCCAGGCTCGACATGTTTGAGAGTTCATCAGGGATTGGCCCTGAGAAGTTGTTCCAGCTCAGGTCTAGGACATGAAGCTTCACAAGATAACCAAAACTTGACAAAATCGGCCCAACAAACAGATTGTTTGAGAGTATAAGTGACGGTGGGAAGCTGCTGACTTTGTTGTACTGCAAACCTTTGCCAGTTGAATTCCTCTTGATGAACAATGGGAGGTCCTCTGTTGGTGACCGTTCACTCGAGCCATTAGCTGAAATCAAACTCCTCATGTGTGTGAAGCTCATAGGGAGCTCACCACTGAAAGAATTGTTTGAAAGGTCGATGTAGAACAGGTTGTCCAGCTTCCCTAGCCATGGCGGGATGTTCCCATTTAACTTGTTCCACGAAATGTCCAGCACATTGAGGCTTCCTAAGCTCTGCAGCCAAGGCGGAATTACGCCCGTGAGTAAACAGTTTGCCAGGACGAGCACCTGCATGCTCTTGAACCCACTGATGCCATCCACTGGCATTGTCTCGCCACCACGGAAATTCCTGGTGAGCACCAAGCTTGTGAGGTTGGGCAGGTGTTGCAAGACCTGCAATGCCGATGCCAGGTTCGTGAAGCTATTCCCTGTCAGTGAGAGGTACGACAGGGATCTCAACTCCTTGAAGCTCTCTGGTATCTCCCCCACGAGCTTGTTTCTTGCAAGATTCAGCGTCCTCAGCTCGGTGCACACAGTGATGCCAGGAGGGATAGCACCACTCAGATTGTTGGTTCCAATATCAAAAGTATTCAGCTTCGGCAGCAAGCTGAAGTCGATAGCAATCTCACCAGACAGTGAGTTGTTCCTCAGGCTGATTACCCTCAGCAGCGGACAACTTGACAGGGAAGCAGGCAATTCACCATCGAACTTGTTGGTGGCTAAGTTTAGGCATTCTAGCCACCTCATCTTTCCAAACACATCAGGGATGGAGCCTGTGAACTTGTTATAGGACAAGTCGAGCTGCACGATCTGAGAGAGGTTAGCAAGGTCATTTCCGAGGTTGCCGGTGAGCTGATTCTCCTGTAAGCTCAGCCTCCTCAGGTTGGGCAGCGTGTACAGGTCGCCGGGGATGTTGCCGGTGAAATAGTTGCCGTCGAGAGAGAGCTCGATGAGCGCCCTGCACCGGCTCAACCCGCTGGGTATCTCGCCGGAGAAGGAATTCCCGGAGAAGCGCAGGACCTCGAGCGGCGCCGCAAGACAGGGCGCGGACGAGTTGATGCCGCCGGAGAAGTTGTTGCCGGAGATATCAAGCGCCGTCAGGTTCACCGCGCCGGGGAACGCGGGGTGCGGCCCGTCGAAGCTGTTGGAGGAGATGTTGACAACCTCGATCGCCAGGAAGCCGCCGCCGGCGGCTGACGGGAACGGGCCGGAGAGCGCGTTCGCGCTGAGGTCGAGCACCCGCAGCCTCGTCAGCCCGGCCAGCTCCTCCGGGGCCGCGCCGCGCAGCGCGTTCCGGGAGAGGTTGAGCGCGGCGAGGCGGTCCAGGGAGGCGACCGCGGAGGAGATGCCACCGTGGAGGCTCCTGTTGGAGAGATCCAGCGCGACCACCCGCCCGAGTTCGCAGGCGACGCCGGTCCAGGAACAGCAGGCGGCGGCGGCGGCGGCGGCGGCCCACCCGACGAGCCCGGCGGGCTTGCTGTCCAAGCCATCGGAGAAGGCGAGGAGCGCCTTCAGGTCGGCGGGGTCGCACGCCTGGGACTCCAGCAGGGCCGAGCCCTCCTGGACGACGTGGAGCAGCGCGGAGACGACGAGCAGGAAGTGGAGCAGCAGCAGCCAGCGGGAGCCTCCCATCTCCGGCGACAGGCGGCGGCGGCGGCGGGATCCCGGAAGGAGGGTCTTTTCCTGCAGGGCATGAACCCCCGCGAGCGCCGCAAGGGAAGGAAGCACGCAATTCTCGCCGCAGCTCACTCGCACTACCTTGTTACGCCGCCACTGCATGCATCGACGGAGCACCAAGAACAGGAGCGGCGGCAATAGACGATGGAGAGGAGAGGAGTGTGCTGAAAATAATAAATGCTCCTGCCGTAGTGGTGGACGGTTGTTTGGAGTTTGGACTTGGGAGAGTGACTGACCCCAACAGTCAGGGCGACAGCCGTGCGAGTACTCCACCGCTGTTGTTCGTCATCTCGATTATCTAGAGTGTTCTTCAAGATTGTGTTAGTATAAATGAAAAAGATATAATTCTATCTAGTGGAGATATTTAAAATTAAAATATGGAATAGGTATTAAAATTCGTGATAAACAAAATAGATATACTATAAAATATGTTGGTGATTTATCTAATAATATTTATATAGTATTATAGATATTTTTCTTTTTCTATAGTTTGGCTAAAAAAGATAAAATAATTTCACCTAGACCAGTATTATTTGTTTTCTTCTAGATGGAGAGAATATTTATTTGATACTAAATTTAGGCTTACCTAAGCTAACAATTACCTGTGTTAGCTGGAATAAATCAGTTAATAGCTAATTGCTAGCTGGATGATACTAAAACAATAGTGGGGATTTGACAGATCCTCGGCTAATGTCTAATTGCTTGCTAGATGATACCTAAGATATAGTAGTTGGGTTTATTAGCTACTAAATTTTAAAACAGATCCTTGGCCAATAGCTAATTGTCAGTCAGATTATAGGTAAGATATTAGTTGTACCTATTAATTAGTTGAGGATTTAAATAAATTCTTAGATAGTAATAGTTAAGCAGCTAGTAACTATTAGTTGCAGGGTTTAAATAAAATAAAATTGGTAGTTTGTAATTAGATTCCCGGCCAATAACTCTCTCCTACGAATATAAGATGCATTTTATTTTTGCTACACCAAACTTTTACCCAATATTTTTTGAGAGGTCATATGATTATTTTAGTATGTGCTCATTTCGTGACCATACATAAGTTTGATCCTAAATAAGTAGCTTTCAATATGAATATAATAGTGTATATATAGAAATTGAGTAATTATTAGTAAGGAGTAAAAGCCTGCTCTAACTAATACATGCAATTCTTGTTTTATTGTAAGTTTGACCAACTTATAGAACATAAAACTAAATAACTAATAACTAATGCCTCCATTCCTAATTAGGTCTTTCTAGATATATAGCTTTTCCTACGTAGTACTTAGATGCATACTAGTTAATCTATATAATTGGATCCAAGGTAGTACCATGTATTATAAAAATATATTTAATTATAAATCTACCGATATTTATTTACATACTAAATATCAATATTTTTCAGAAATGTTTAGTCAAACTCAAGTGCTGGCGTTGATGTGGACTCCACGGCACGGCAGGTCCGGTACGACTCTATCGCTGTAGAAGCAGATGCAGTACCCTACTCGTACAGGCCTGTTTGGGCACTGTGACATGGACCTCTGCATGCACCATGCTGTAGAAGCAATGAAGTCCCCCCAGATCTCTTGGATTCGCTCACATTGGTGGTGGTCTTTTATGAGCGAAGCAGAATTTTAGTTGGGCGGCAGTAGTGTAGTGAGCTCATCTGGGTCGTAGTGTAGTGAGCTCATCTGGGTCGTTGGTTGGTCGGCAAAGTCAAAGAGCTGGAGCGATAATACAACATACTCTCTCCATTTCAAAATAGATCACGTTATGAGATGCATGTCGGTTAAAT